>OX457085.1:59051883-59198628 GCA_949752835.1 Empis stercorea
TTTAAAATCGATGTAAAATTCAGTTTGCTAAAAACGAGAAATTCAATATATTAAATGAAAAGAAAAGCTAATATTAATAATAATTAGTGTATAAATTAAATTAAAAAGAAAAAACGTTATTATCTGAAAAAGAATTTTTTTTAGTGAAATAGAAAAAGTGTGTAGTGGCGTCATTTTTGTTGTTGTAATAATAATAGAAAACAGTTTCAAATTTTTAACGGCAACAGTTTAAAAAAAGTTCTAGAAAACAAAAAATATATATGTACATATCCATATATTATTAGCAAAAAATAATATAGTGGTAAAAAGTGACGCACACAAAGAAAATGGTTTTTTTTCTCAGTGCCATATTTTCGTATAAAGTTAAAATTTGCATTCTCATTTCAATATTTTTTGTGTTTGTTCAAATTTTCATTTTCAATTTTCCACAAAAAATAGAACAAAAAAAAATTTAAAAAGTGGAACGGGCAAGAAGTGAAACGCATAGAACATTCAAGAAAAGAAATTGAAGATACCCAACAAAAATTCTGTCTTGCATGACCGACCCAAGACATGTCACTAGTATGTCTTGGGTAATTTAAAATGTGTTAGAAAGAAAGAGATAGGTATACAATATTTTTCGAAATAAAATATTTCATTATATGCGATGGTAAGGCCTCTAGTGACTATTACAAAAACTAAAAAAAAATTCTATTTTTTGTATATCTTTTTTATTCAGTGTCAGACAGTAATGTATTGTATTTGTCTTGCGGAAAAAAAATTGTGAATTTCTTTAATTACATTTTTTTCAGTCATATTTTGACTTATAATTATTGTTAAAAGTTTTTATTGATTAGTTTGAAATGTATTTTATTAGTTTTTAAATAAAAAATAGTGATTTTCATATATAATATGATTTTTTTTTTCACAAGGACAAACATAATACACGTCTTGCCAGACAAACCCAAGACACGTCATGCAAGACAGACCCACGACATGTCATGCAAGACACACCCAAGACATGTCATGCAAGACAAACCCAAGACATGTCATGCATGACGACTTGTGACATTTGTATGGCGATGTCAGCAGTTTGTCTTGGGTCTGTCTTAAAGACATGTCTTGGGTGATTCATGGGTATGTCATTGAAGACATGTTTGCTGGGTAGTTTTTTTTTTTTGTCGCGTTGTAGCATTTGAGAAAAGAAAACGAATTTATATTGATGCACATAAAAATAAATTACTGAGTGTACCGCAGTTATCTATTTGGATTTTAAACATTTAAAGTGCAGTGTATCCAAATATATATTTTTTTTTGTACTTTAAAATTTTTTATTGTTTTTATTGTTTGTGCTACAATTTTGATGCGGTTACATTAAAAATAAAAGAGAAATAATATTTAGTTTATTATTTTTATATTGATGCACATAAAAATAAATTACTGGGTGTACCGCAATTATCTATTTGGATTTTAAACATTATAAAGTGTATCCAAATATATATTTTTTTGTACTTTAAAAATTATTAAAGTAATATGTTTATTGTAAGGGCTACAATTTTGATGCGGTTACATTAAAAATAAAAGTGAAATATAAGATTTATTTTTGGTGAATTTAAAAAATAAATATATATAAAAAAAAACGATGAGTGAATTATGTGAAATTGATCCCAAATTATTAGCTAGGTCTAGAGGTCGCGTCTAGGCTTCTATTACCAAGATTAAAGGCTTTATAGATAACATTCAAGAATCGACAACGTTGAATGAAATTGATGCTAGATGTTCTAGAATTGATAGTTTGGAAGCTGAATTTATCAAGATTGATGACATTTTGGGAGGTTGTGATGACTACAATTATGAATATGAAGATATTGAAGACAGGTTAATACAATTAAGAGAAAAAGTTTTAATTGAAAAAGGTAAGCGATTACACATTTCTAATCCTATAATTGAAAATCAAAATGCTGATGATAATGTCTTGAATGCATTACAACAACTAACTGAAAGCCAAAGAGCACTTTTAGTTCAGCAAAATGCTCCAATTACTAGACAACAAATAGATACTTATTTACCAAAAATTCAAATAAAAATTCAAATAATAATTAATTAAATAATCACTAAATAACGTAGTGATCTTAGTATTCACAAAGATTGGCCCACTTTTAAAGATCAGTTTAGTAAGCTAGTTCATGGCGACGCACGTTTGAGCAAAATACAAAAATTCACTCATTTAAGATAATTTTTAGAACCTGAACCATTATTATTAATTAAAAATATGTTAGTAACAGAAGAAAATTATGATGCTGCATGGAATTAGAAAATCGATATGATAATAAACGTAAAATAGCAACATAATATATTGATTCTTTTTTTATTAAAATCTGTAAAAGAAGGTAGTGCTGATGAAATTAGAAGTATTTCGGATAATATAGGAAATATTTTATCAAGATTAGATAGTATTGATACAAGCGCAAATTATAGAGATTTGTGGTTGATTCATCTTATGTTAAATAAATTAGATGATAAAACTAAACGATTATGGGCAGAAAGATCTATTGATAAATATGAAATAGATTTACAAAATCAAAAAATATTTCCTATTGTCACAGATTTTTTAACATTTTTGGATGATCGTAGGTCCACATTAGAAGCGATTCAAGATCAAAAGCCAAAGAAGATCAATTTTATTAATGCTAAAAAACCTGTAATAAAAGCAAAAAATTATTTTATAAATGATAATAATAAAGGTCAAAAATTTATTTGTACATTTTGTAAATTGCCACACGCTTTATTTAGTTGTTTTAAATTTAAGAAATTGACACCACAACAAAGGAAAGAATTTGTCGTAAAAAATTCGTTATGTTTTAAATGCTTATCAGGTTCGCATATGTCACAAAAATATACATATGATAAGAAATGTCAATTTTGTAATGGATATCATAATTCATTGATCCATTATGACAATTTTAATACGGTTAGGTCTGCACAAGCCTTGACTACACAATTATGTTCCCAAGAATCAAATTTAAATGTAAATTCACCTAGTTTTAATTGTGAATCACAGATTGGTGGTGGTTCATTGGGTGGTTCATATGCAGCTGTTAATAGTAAAGAGCAGCAAAATGCAAAAGGGTTTTATATTCAACCATTTCATCCATTAGCGAATTCGGTGGCTATTGGTAATAATGATTTTATTGAAAAAATGGGGAATCATATGGATCAAGCTGAGTCTTTGAGCATAATCACAAATTTAAAAAATAATCAATTGAATAATGATTTTAATGAAAAAATCATGGTGAATCATATGGATCAAGCTGAGTCTTTGAGCATGATCACAAATTTTAAAAATAATCAATTGAATAATGATTTTAATGAAAAAATCATGGTGAATTATATGGATCAAGCTGAGTCTTTGAGCATGATCACAAATTTTACGAATAGTAAAATGAATCAAAAATATTATTTATCTGATTCAATTAATGAAGATTTATTATTTGATAATATTGAAAATTACTCGCAAATTAAGTCGGGAATTTCGGATGAAAATGTTATTTCCTGTAAATCAACAGGTGTCAGTTTAGCATTATTGCCAACAGCGTAAAAAAGGAAGTATTGCAGTATCCGGTTTATCTTGTACAGGTGCTGTTAATACAAAAGGTGTTGTACTGTTAAAGTTATCTTCACTATATGATAATGCAGAAATTATCATAGAAGCATATATTCTTCAAAGTATTGCTTCAAAAATAGTAGAGCAATTTGTTGATATTAGTCACTGTCATAATTTACAATGTGTTAAGCTAGCTGATAAATAATTCCGTTGTCCAAAAAAGGTTGATAATTTGTTGGGATCTGATTGTTTTTTCAACATTTTAGGATCAGATAGAGTAAATTCTGGTCCAGGACAACCATTATTACAAAACACCATATTTGGGTGGGTAGTCGCTGGTAATCTACATAATAATCAAAAGTTAGCTAAAAACTTTAAAATTCATAATAATGATGAACTCGTATTAGAAAAGGCCTTACAATTATTCTGGCAAATTGAAGAAATTTCAAATGAAAATCATTATCAATTTGATGATGAAGAAATGTTTTGTGAAAAATATTTTAATGACAATTATTATGTAGAGAAGGAAGGTAGATTCGTTGCCTCACTACCTTTCTATGACAAAAATTTAGAGCTTGGAAACTCGTTAAACTCAGCTATTTATCGTCTATTTTCAATTTAACGACGTTTAAAAAGAGACATAGAGTTGTATGATCAATATAGAAAATTCATGAAATAATTTATTGATCTGGATCACATGGAATTAATTCCATATAAAGAGATAACAATTGATCCAAAAATTTCGTATTATCTGGCTTATCATCCAGTAATCAAACCTAAAGTTCAACTACTAAATGTAGAGTAGTGTTTGACGGTTCAAATACAACAAAATCAGGTGTTTCATTAAATCAAAATTACAATCTTATTGAAGTTTCGATTGTATAAAATTGCACTTTGCGGAGATGTGGAAAAGATGTATAGACAAGTTAAAGTAGTGAAAAACGATACCGACTATCAACGTATAGTATGGAGGGAAAATGATCAGTTACCAATCAAACATTATCGATTAAAAACTGTCACGTATGGTACATCGAGTGCACCATTTTTAGCTACAAGATGCTTAAAAGAAGCTGGTATTCAAGCTCAATATTCCCATCCCGTAGCAGCAGATGCAACTATAAATAACTTTTACGTAGACGATTTCATTTGCGGTTCAAATAGGGTTCAAAATGCATTTAACTTACAAAAAGATGTATCACAAATACTAAATAAAAAAGGTTTTCCCATTAAGAAAATGGGTGTCGAACTCGCAAGAAATCATGAAAAGAATCGGAAAAGAAAATGCAAATAATATGATAAGTCTGAATGAAGATCAGACATCGGTAAAAGTATTAGGATTGTATTGGGAGACAAATGAAGATTATTTTACATTCAAAGTGAATGTAAACCATGAGATTAAATGTACAAAACGAACCATTCTATCAGAGGCGTCAAAAATCTTTGACCCTATGTGTTTTTTGTCACCTTGTATTATCGCTGTGAAAATTATATTTCAAGAATTATGGCTGAAAAAATTTGATTGGGATGATGAATTACCAGGCATTATTGCTAATAGATGGTTCAATTTAAGAAATGGATTCATGGAATTTGAAAAATTAAAAATACCAAGACGGGTTAAAACAGGTGATGCTAAATTAGAATTGATTGGATTTTCAGATGCATCTGAAAAAGCTTATGCAGCATCAATTTATATAAAATGTATTGATAGTGATAATAATGTTGATGTTAACCTACTAACAGCAAAAACTAAAGTTGCTCCTCTTAAAATTTTGTTAATATCTAGATTAGAACTTTGCGGTGCTCATTAACTTTCGAAATTATTTAAATTTGTTTTTAAAACTTTACAATTAAAAAAAAAAAAAGTTCATGCATTCACTGATTCAGATGTTGTGTTGGCATGGATTGATTCGCATCCAAAGAAGCTAAAAGAGTTTATTGCAAATCGGGTTGCTCAGATTATTGAAATTGTACCATCATCAAATTGGAGGCATGTGACCTCAAAAAATAATCCATCAGATTGTGCATCACGAGATATTTTACCTGAAAAGTTGTTAAATGATTCACTTTGGTGGCATGGTCCACAGTGGTTAAAGGATGATTCTTCAAAATGGAAATTTTCAACACTAGTAGCAGATTTGAACATTGTTTCAAGTGCAGAAAGGAAAAAAGTAATAGTACAATAGAATTATTATTTAGGAAATTTTCATCTATAATGAAAATAATTAGAATCATATGTTATTGTAAAAGATTTTATAATTTAAAAAATCAAGATAGTAGTTTTATTACATCACAAGAATTATATAATGCATTGAGTGTTTGCATACGTTGGGCTCAATATAAAGAATTCGGTCATGAACGATGCTTACTAAAACAAAATAAATCATTGCCAAAAACCAGTAAAATATTTAGTCTTTCTCCGTTTTTGGATAAATTTGATATTATTAGAGTATTAGGAAGAATAAAAAATTCAACTTGCTCTTATGATGCTAAGCATCCATCCAAAAAATCATATTTTTGGTCAGTTCATAATTAAGTATTTGCATATTACACATCTACACGCTGGACCGTCTCTATTAATTAATATAATTCGACAAAAATACTGGATCATTGGATTCGTAACGCTGTAAAGAAAGAAATTAGAAATTGTGTAATCTGTACCAGGTATAAAGCTGCAACAAGTCAACAAATGATGGCTCAGTTACCCGTTGAAAGAGCAACTGTTAGTAAAACTTTTCAGCATATTGGTTTAGATTATGCTGATCCATTTGCATGTTTGTGGCAGAAAGGGAGTAATCCAAAGGTTGACAAAGCATATTTAGCATTATTTGTATGTTTAAGTACCAAAGCGGTTCATTTAGAACTGGTAAGTAATTTGTCGTTCATTGCTGCATTCAAAAGATTTATTAGTCGGCGTGGCATACCAACGTCAATGTGTAGTGACAACGGCACCAATTTTGTGGGTACAAAAGGTCAACTTGCTGAACTGTATAGAATTATTTACAAAAATCGTGAGTCAATTGCAATTTTTTTGACATCGAATTAAATACAATGGCGTATGATCCCACCATCAGCTCCACATTTAAGTGGACTTTGGGAGTCTAGTGTACAATCTGTAAAGTTTTATCTCAAACGCGTAGTAGCTGATACAAAATTAATGTTTGAAGAATTTGCTAAATTGTTTGCGCAAATTGAGGCACAATTAAATTCACGCCCATTAGTACCGATTAATGAGAATGACATTGATAGTATTGATGTCCTAACGCCAGGTCTTTTATGGATCATAATTTCACTCCACATCAAATATGGAATCACATTACAAAGATGAGTCAACATTTTTGGAAACGTTGGCAGTTTGATTATCTCAACAACTTACAACAATTCAAAAAGAAAATTTAAAGGTTGGAGATATTGTTTTAATAAAAGAGGATAATCTTCCTCCAACTATTTGGGCACTTGGTAGAGTATGTGAAGTTCATCGTGGATCAGATAATTTGATTCGTGTAGTCAGTTTAAAAACAGTAAAGAAGATAATCAGAAGACCAATTGCAAAACTTGTCAAATTGTTTAATGATGGTTAAGGAACAATGTCCTTAACGGTGGGGAGTATGTTACGACAATTTTCAATAACTAAAATTTCAATTTTCATTTTGTTCTATTTTGAGTAACTGACCACTTGTATAACTATAACTTTTTTTTGATCATTAGTCATTACAATGTAAATTAGGATTAAGAAAAAGAAACAATGAGAAATAGAATTATATTTCTCATTCGTGGGAAAAAAATTAAAGAAAATAGTCGTGTTTTATTTTTGCGAAAATGAAAGAAAAGTTAAAAATTAAAAAGTTTGTATTTTTACCAAATTCATCAATATAAGCAGTCTACTTAAAAAATATTTAATAACTAGTGGAAAAACGAGGTTTTAAATAAATTAAAAATATCAAAAAATAATTTAAAGAAATCTTGCCACAAAATTAAAGAATTCAAAACAATATATTCACAGAAAACAAATTTTCGATATACCTCTAAAATATTTTTGACAGATATTTGCGATTGCGATCGATAGCTATGTGACCACTCTACTTCACGAACCGAAAGGTTACTTTACTTAACTTGTCGGTACTTGACTTGTCGTAAGTATGTGACCGAAGATTTAAGTTACATTAGAAAGCAAAAAAAAAATTCTAATTCCGAAGATAAATCAAAAACTATAGATAAAATCTTGATAAATAAAATATCTAATAAAACATTTTCTAGTATAATATTTTTAATATGGAAGGTATGGAAAAATATTCCACTACATTTTTATTAGATTCTGGAGCTGGATAAATGTCTGATAAATGTGCTTTAGATGACAATACTGTAGTTGAGGTTTATAGCATAGAAATGAAAGGTGTAACACCTGAACCCAAAAACACTTTGGGCAAAGTAACTTTGAATTTAAAAATCCCAAATAATGTGCATATTTCATATCCGATAACTTTTCACGTTGTTCGATCAGATTTCCCAATAGAATAAAATGGAATTATTGGAGAAAACTTTTTGAGCACAACTAATGCACAACTGGATTACGGTCGGTAATAAACAAATAACTTTTAAACTCAATAAAGAAATTGTGACTTTTCAATTTGAGATTGAAAATGAATTAGTCACTATTGCTCCTAGAACCGAAAAAATAATCAAATATGGTCCAATAAAATCAAGAGAAGATTCCTTACCATTATTTAATTCCAATGAATTACAAGAAAAAGGATTATTTATAGTAAATTCCATAGTAAAACCAACTAATGGGTATGTGTACTTGAGTATTTTAAATTCAAATGACAAACCCATACAATTAGATGATCTAGATATATAATTTATACCATTAAAAAATTACAAAATATACAATCTTAAACTAAATCAAAACAAATACATAAATAAAATTGAAAAAAGATTGGATAAACTAATGAATTTATTAAATACAGAACATTTAAACTCTGAAGCAAAAAAATTATATATCTGAAATTTGTAAAAAAATTAATCATTACATTTAAACTCTGAAGAAAAAAATTATATACCTGAAATTTGTAAACAAATTAATCATTTATTTCACATAGAAGGTGACAGATTAATTGCCACTAATGTTGTGAAACATGAAATTAAAACAGATTTAAGTAAACCGGCTGTGAATATTAGGCCATATCGTTTAGCTGAGATCCATAAATCTGAAATTAATAAGCAGGTGGATCAAATGTTAGAAGACGGTATAGTAAGCCCGAGTTCCAGTCCAAGGAATTCGCCGTTATTAGTGGTCCCTAAATAGTCCAGGCCAGATGGATCGAAACATAGGAAATGGCGCGTCATAATTCCCATTACCTAACATCGAAAATATCCGAGGACAATTAAGAAAAGCACAATATTTAAGTACTTTAGATCTGACCAATGGTTTTCACCAAATACAATTAAATGATGGCGACCCCACAAATACAGAATTTTACCGTCCAATCAGTTTAGTATCTAACTTAAGTAAACTATTTGAAAAAAACAATTAAAACAAATTTAACTGATTTCATAAACTCAAATTATACTATTAATAACTATCAATGTGGGTTTAGAAATAGTCACTCAACGATGAGCTCAGCAGCCAAAATGAGCTCAGATATTTGCTGGTCCATTAATCAAAAAGAATACTTAGGGGCGATTTAAGTGACGCTTTTACCGTTTTTACCGACCGTGGTAAAAGCGTCACTTAAAATCGATTTAAGTGACGCTTTTACCACGGTCGGTTAAATAGTTTAATATACAAATTAATTAATTATAATTTTCCAATTCCAATAATGAAATTAATTAAAAATATGTTAAAAGATAAAATATTTTTTGTTGAAGCAAATGGCATTAAATCTGAACAATATTTTAAAATCGAAAATGGTTTACAACAAGGAACAGTAACATCACCAATACTATTTATAATTTATATAAACGAACTACTCGACATTTTAAATAAGGATACTAAAAACACAAAAAAAGCAGCTATTGCATTTGCTGATGACTTAACTTTATATGTAATAGGTAAAAACAATCTGATCTTGGCGGTTAAAAATGTCTTGGCGGTTAAACAATCTCTTGGCGGTTAAAAATGTCTTGGCGGTTAAACAATCTTGGCGGTTAAAAATAAATATTAGTAAATGTGAACTAATTCTGTTCAGAGATAAGCTTCAAAATTGCCACCAAACTGTTCGTAAAAATTGGAAACAATTTAAAATAAGAGCAGAAAACAATATTTACCTATTACCAAAATAAGTAGTAAAATACCTAGGAATCTGGTTCAAGTATGATTTAAATTTTGCTATTCACGTAAACAATCATCTAGAAAAGGCAAGAAAAGCGTTCTTTCTGTCTAAAAAATTGTTTTACTCAAAACACCTAGACATAAGTGAAAATAATAGCTTACCAAACATAGTCCAATATGGTTTAACATCAGTAGCAGTGTAATGGAAAAAATAAGAATGTTCGAAAGGAAATGTTTGTGAGCTTGGCTTAATAGTTACAGAAAAGCTAATGCTGGAAATACATGTGCAGAATTATGCATGCAGATGCAGTGCAGAACAGCAAAAATAATTTAGAATACACGGTTTTATATGGAACCAAATGCATGGAATTCTGCACTGCAAGCAGCGGATGCAAGTCGTCTCTATTTCTACTTTCGCTGCGCAGCGGCAGTGTTACCACAACACAAAACGTTCAGACTGACAACTTGCGAAAATAAAATTTATAAATGACATTGAAATTTGACAATTTTATCAATGTTTTGATTTATTTTCATTTATTTATTTTCAAAATGGAGGTATAATTAATAGAGTTCATAAAACAAAATGATTTTATTTTCAACAAACAAAATAAAAATTACAAAAATATTTATAAATATAAAAATATTTATAAAAAAAATTTCAATTATGTCAAAAAAAGCTGCACATGTATTTTAAGAACGTCGCTGCATGCAGAGATGCGTGCAGAAATTCTGCACATGTATTTCAGCTATAACTCCAACTACAAACATTAGATCTCTAATGCCCTAAACACAATTGGAACTACCGACTGCCCCTACGTACCACAACTACCGGCTACGTTACTGATGTAAACACAATACCTTTGACTATATAATATATGGACTGCTAGTAACCAACTTCATTGCTGTAGCTATGACCGACTATGCGCATACCTTTGGCGACGCTCGCCTTTTTGACGGCCAATAAAACAACTACATCATTTATTAGAATTCCATAGATTTTACTTGAGAATTTTACTGGAATTAATTCAGAATTCCATAACTTTAGTTCTCTTATTGGCCATCTCTGGTGCTATGCGCTACCAGTCCTTATAGTATTTTTTTCTTTGACAGCAAAGGAAATTATAAACGATTAGCAGTCCATATATTATATAGTCAAAGCACAATACCGACTACCAGCGACAAGATATATATTTTTTTGCTATACGGTATTTGAAATTCATCTTTCCAAGCACACTGCTTTTTTTTTTTTTTTAATTTTCCTTTTCTTTTCTGACAGCTTCCGACTGCAAAATTAGAAATTAACTTAATTCTGTAGTTGTATCTCGTAGTTGTAGCCTAATTGTGTTTAGTCTCATTTAATTTCGTGTTTTCTAATTGCTGTGACAGCTACAAATTCGCTTGTAGTTCCAATTGTGTTTAGGACATAATAAAAATATATATGACAAGGATAATATAGATTTCATCCACCCGAAGGGTTTATAGTGTTAGATAAAAATAGTTACATTCAAAACGAAAATAAAATACCAATTCTGTATCACTATAACAGATGTTCAACAGATAAAAAAATATACTACAATCCCAATAATATAACCCTTGAAAATCATAATTTCAAATTTAACACCTCAATATCAAAAAAAGATTTGAACATTAATGTTATAAGAACAAATTACTGGTGGCTAAACTAATCGTTTAAAAATAAAATATAAAATACCATTTATTATGGTATATTTCTTTTTTTTCTAAATTTTAGTTTTATAAATTAGTCTACAAGTTTTTTTTCCGTTTATTTTAACTTTCTGACGCCGTGTATTTTTTTTTAATATAATTTCCTAAAAAGAAAAAAAAAATTACTAAAATAAAATAATTTAAGAAAAGTACCTTGTATAGTTGTTTACGCATGCGTCCATCTTAATTTATATTTAATTATGTATGCCGGCTTGTCACTTGTCACAATCCAGATTCCAGATTCAGCAGACGGCTGAATTGGAAATGGTGTTAGGTTGGTAGCCATGTTATAGAAATTCCGTTGGCGCTGCGGTCTCTTGATTTTCGGAACAGAAAACAATTAACAACCTTTGTTACCCATGTGGGTCATGTTTTGATTCCGAAAGTCAAGAGATCACGCGATCGAGGAAACAATAGAGTTTCGAATTGAAAAATTTGAAAAATTATTGTTTCGGGGAGTCGAAAAAATTTGTGTTGCCGGACGGTCGGACATTTTTTTTTGGGTTGTATTTTTTTTGGGTTTTTTGAATTAATTTTGGTTTGAAAGTTTTTTTTTGTATTTTTGGAGATTTTTATTTTGTATGTTTTTTTGAAAGTTTTTTTTAAATTAAATAGTCGCGGCGGGGAAAAAAATTAAAATTTAAAAGATTACCGCGTCCGGCACGGTAAAAAAAAAGAATAAAAATAAATAAATTAATGAAAATAATATAGGTACTATTAAAATTTAAAAATAGTCCATTGGTGGTGAAATACCCAAAAAGGAAAAAAAAATCCAGCATCGATCCCCTATCGCACCGATCCAGAGAAAGAAAAACCAAATAAAAATTCCAGCAACCTAAAGGTGGAGGCAGAACGGCAGCGACAGCGTCCACGTTTAAATTTTGTTAAAAATTGTTTTTTTTTGTGGTGATTTTCATTAGTTTTTTTTTTAATTTTTTTTTTGTAATAAGTGTAGGTACCTTCGGTAGCTGGTTTCCGTGCAGACATGTCCGGAGGAGGAAGCGGCAGACCAGGTATGTTTTAAATTTAAATTAAAAATATTTATTATCGGTGTACGTTTTTTTTTGTTAATATTAGTTGCTTTTGCTTTGTTTCTTTTTGTTAATCATCTATTTATTTTGATGGAAGTAAAAGATATTAAAGTAAATTTTTTTTTGTTATTTATTAAATTATGCATTTAGTTATTTGTATTAACCTTTAAATAGTTATTATTAAAGTTTTTGCGTACACCATTATAAGGTAAAATTCATTAAATAAATTATATATATCTACATATATTGAAAATTAATTTTTATTCACCACCGCGAGATTTGTGGAATTATATTATTAAAAGAAAGAAAAAAATTAAAATAATGTCGTTTTATTTATTATAATTTATTTGGGATTTTAATTTTTTTTTTTGAAAAATTCCAAAATTTTTTTTTCTCTTTCGTTGATTTTTTTTTTTAAATGATTGGCTAATTTTACCATAATCCCCAGGATAGATCGCATGGATTTCTTGTCCTTTTCTCTACTCATTCCCTAAACGATGGTGCTTCACTTTAAAGATTTTTTTTGTGAAAATCTCTATTAGTGAAAGCATCATCACGCGGGTTCGGTTCGGGCAATGCGTTCTCCTGTAGACGTAGCTAACAGTCGCTTTCCCTAACCATGCTTCCATCCCTCCTACAAACTCCCTTCAATGTCCCATCCAAACACATCTCTCCCAAACCTAATGACAGTGGTGGTGTGAGCGCCGTGCCCAGATCTGAAAGGCTGGAGGTTAAACCAGTCGCTAACGAGCTCCCTCCGATGCCCGGGCAAGGTCGGTTGTATTAGGTGCCTTATCCTGGTAAGTCGGCTCTGCCAGGATGGACTCACATTCCGCACGAATTCGTGGGAACAACAATGAACAACAATTTTAAACAACAACAACTACAACAACAACTACAACAACAACAACAAATCGGCTCATCTTCGGATGAAGATAACTTGCCTCCAGCCAGGAGACAATCATTAGCGAAGGTACCAGACAAAGTACCCTAATCAATAAGCCAAGTACCAGTCACAGTACTCCAGTTGTGCCCGGTGGTAGCGGTAGTGCCAGCCATAGCACGCCAAAGCCACCTAGCATATCTGGTACCAAGCATGGTACCCAAAAAACCAAAAATCCGCGCACCTCTGGGTCCATTCTCAAGAGGCGGTTTCTGAAGGCTAAGTTCATACTGGACAAGATTGCTCAGAACGAAGCTGACGGGAAACCCAATGAGAAGGACGCGGCAGACAAAGCTATGTACTCCCAGATAGTGCAACAGTGTACGAGGCATTTATCGGGAGTAGTATATGGGCGAATTGGGCCTGGGAACTTTTTTCAAAAGGGGCGTGTCTGACACGGTGTTAATTAGGGGGCGTGTCTGACAAGGTGTTAATTAGGGGGCGTGTGTGACACGGTGTTAATTAGGGGGGCGTGTCTGACAAGGTGTTAATTAAAGGGCGTGTCTGACAAGGTGTTAATTAGGGGGCGTGTCTGACAAGGTGTTAATTAAAGGGCGTGTCTGACAAGGTGTTAATTAGAGGCGTGTCAGAACAAGGGTGCAACACGCGGCCGGGCCTCGAGAGATGTGCATTCAGGATGTGCATTGAGGATGTACATTGCGGAAGTTAATTGTGGGATGTGCATTGCGGAAGTTAATTTTGGATGTACATTGCGGATGTGAATTGCGAGATATGCATTGCGGATATACCATTGCGGATGTAAATTGCGGGATGTACATTGCGGGATGTGCATTGCGGATGTGCATTGCGAGATGTACATTGAGGGATATGCATTGAGGGATGTGCATTGGGGGATGCTAGTTGGGGATTTTTTTTTTTTTTGTGCGACTGCGCTAGGATTTGAACTCGTACCAACAAATTCCAAGTTGGGAACTCTACCTGTTGAGCCATCTAATTAATGAAAATAATATAGGTACTATTAAAATTTAAAAATAGTCCATTGGTGGTGAAATACCCAAAAAGGGAAAAAAAATCCAGCATCGATCCCCCATCGCACCGATCCAGAGAAAGAAAAACCAAATAAAATTTCCAGCAACCTAAAGGTGGAGGCAGAACGGCAGCGACAGCGTCCACGTTTAAATTTTGTTAAAAATTGTTTTTTTTTGTGGTGATTTTCATTAGTTTTTTTTTTAATTTTTTTTTGTAATAAGTGTAGGTACCTTCGGTAGCTGGTTTCCGTGCAGACATGTCCGGAGGAGGAAGCGGCAGACCAGGTATGTTTTAAATTTAAATTAAAAATATTTATTATCGGTGTACGTTTTTTTTTGTTAATATTAGTTGCTTTTGCTTTGTTTCTTTTTGTTAATCATCTATTTATTTTGATGGAAGTAAAAGATATTAAAGTAAATTTTTTTTTGTTATTTATTAAATTATGCATTTAGTTATTTGTATTAACCTTTAAATAGTTATTATTAAAGTTTTTGCGTACACCATTATAAGGTAAAATTCATTAAATAAATTATATATATCTACATATATTGAAAATTAATTTTTATTCACCACCGCGAGATTTGTGGAATTATATTATTAAAAGAAAGAAAAAAATTAAAATAATGTCGTTTTATTTATTATAATTTATTTGGGATTTTAATTTTTTTTTTTGAAAAATTCCAAAATTTTTTTTTCTCTTTCGTTGATTTTTTTTTTTTAAATGATTGGCTAATTTTACCATAATCCCCAGGATAGATCGCATGGATTTCTTGTCCTTTTCTCTACTCATTCCCTAAACGATGGTGCTTCACTTTAAAGATTTTTTTTGTGAAAATCTCTATTAGTGAAAGCATCATCACGCGGGTTCGGTTCGGGCAATGCGTTCTCCTGTAGACGTAGCTAACAGTCGCTTTCCCTAACCATGCTTCCATCCCTCCTACAAACTCCCTTCAATGTCCCATCCAAACACATCTCTCCCAAACCTAATGACAGTGGTGGTGTGAGCGCCGTGCCCAGATCTGAAAGGCTGGAGGTTAAACCAGTCGCTAACGAGCTCCCTCCGATGCCCGGGCAAGGTCGGTTGTATTAGGTGCCTTATCCTGGTAAGTCGGCTCTGCCAGGATGGCCTCACATTCCGCACGAATTCGTGGGAACAACAATGAACAACAATTTTAAACAACAACAACAACAAATCGGCTCATCTTCGGATGAAGATAACTTATATTATATTATAATAAATATTTTTCAGCATAGGAATATTAAAATTAACGTAATAAGAAAATACAGTACACTAGCGATATAGTCTGTCTTATCAGCAAATTTTTTTTTTATTATATTATAATAAATATTTTTCAGCATTAAAATTAACGTAATAAGAAAATACAGTACACTAGCGATATAGTGAATACTTGTATCTTATAATAAATATAAGATATTATAATAAATATAAGATAAATATAAGATATATAGAAATTAGTGATGTAATTTATATTAATGGAAGAAAAAGTAATTTTAATTTTAATTGCTGTTTTGGTGCTTCAAACTATTTATTTAGTGTAAAACTATTTATTTGGACTATTTAAAGTCATTAAAATCGTATATTCATTATTTTTAATTAAAATCGTATATTCACTATTTCGCGAGTATACTGTAATAAATTTTGAGTAATTATAATAAAAAAAATGCATTTTATTTATAAAAATAAATTTTCATACAAATTTTCATTTGAAAATTGTCTACTACGCATTCCTTTTTTAATTAAATTCTAAAAGTTATAATAAAAATTTATTTTTTGTTTTTGTTCGGTTGTTTAAAAACTCTAAAAATTCTTATGGTGTTTTATTACAAAATCTATTTATGATAATTAAATGCATTTTTGTACTTATTATACACATTTAATGCATAATTAAAAATCAGTTTTAATTTAAAACTTGAACTAATCGGTCGGTGATCTTTAATAAAATTTTAAAAGTGTTAATAATTTTTTAAAAAATAAAATATGGTTTGTTTGGTGAAAAATTTTATTGTGTCATTTTTTATTACTAATTTAGTTGTAATTACTGCAAAACCTGTAATGGATGAGATGTTTAAATATGCTACAAATATCACATTTAATTTTAGCGGACATGCTGTAGCATTTCAAAATAATGGTGCAAAAAAAACATCGGTAAGTGGCAATTTTTTTCAAAAATATATAATTTATTTAATATTTAATAATTATATAATTTTTTTTTTTAAAATAATTTTTAGATGGAAGAAGATCAGCTAATCGATGCCAAAAATTATAATATTGATCGTCATAAAACAGTAAGTTTTTATTATAATTTTTTAAATTTTTAATATTATATTGTTATTTAGGTTGATTTTGGTAACAATGGTAAAGCTATAGGTAGAGGCAATAGTAAAAACAACAACAGTAAAAATTCCGTAAGATTTATAATAATATTTTTTAAAACTTATTAATTCTTTTTATTATTTAGGTAAATCATTACAGTGGTAGCGGCGGACACCCTAACGCAAACAGCAACAACGACAACAACAACAGCTACAACAACAACGGCAGCTACGATATTAATAATAACGACAAAATAGGTGGTAAGTTTAGTGGCTTTTTTTTTAATTTACATAATTAAAAATAATTATTTTGTACTGTTTTATTTTTTTAAAAAAAAAATTTCAATTAATGCATGAAAAAAAGACTTGTTATTATTAACAAGCCCTCCACTACCTGTGCCACCAACGACAAATATAAAAAATAATAATAAACATTTCATTATTATTCTAATTATATTAATTTTAGATATTATTATATTCACAATTATTTTTAAATTTTTTTAAAATAAAAATAAAAATGTTATATTTTTAAAAATTTTAAAAAGTTTATAAATATATTTTTATTAAACAAAATTTTTAAAATAAAAATGTTTTATAAATATATTTTTATATGAAAAAATAAAATTTTTTAAAAATAATGTCGCTGTTGTTTTTTAATAAGAGGAAATAAAGTATTTTATAATTTTTTACAGTTAAATAGAATTGGAATTGTTTGGCCCTATAGCTGGTTTCCCTATTATTGAAATTTTATGTATGCTTTTCTTATTTTTCGTAAGTATTGGAAAGAAAATACATAATTTTCTTGCTAATAATATATAATTTTGCTATGGTAGAGGAATAATAAAAAAATACAAAAATTTTTCTTTTACACACACCCCCACGAAACCTTACAATAAAACCTTACAAAGGTACAATTCAAAATTTTGTTTTTTTCATATATACACATTATTCTACTTTATTATTAACAGGAAATGATAATACGTTTGCAAAAAAGAGTTCAATATTTAATTTAATGTATTACGTAAAAAATAATTATTAGGGTTTTGCGCAAAAATATTAATTTCAATAATCTTATGTTGAAAAATATTTTATACCTATAATGAAAATACCCATCATTCATAATCGTAAAAGTAGCTAAATAAAAAAATTACACTTTTGACTTTACCCATTCATGTAAATGCATTTTTAATATATTAGCAGGAAATAAAACCTGATAAATGTTTACACTACAATATTTTTATTTTAGTTGCCAAGTTTAACACATAGATGTCGCGCAATTACTAAAAGTATAGGAGGTTGTTGTCACGGATATGTGGAACCTATGTGGAACCTTGGTGCTGCTGATTGTCTAGGGTAGTACATGATCAGTTCTCTCTGAACGATCAACCATTTTGAATTTATATATTTATAAATACACTTTCATACACTTACTGTTTTAAAGTGTAATATATTGGTAAACTAACTTATAAAATTTAATAACACAAAAACAAATATATTTATGTATTATAGCATGTATAATATTTATTAAAAATATATTGTACATATATATGTATGTAAATCAATACACATACTTCAAAGCATGTGTTTTTGGGAATTTATATTTTTTTCGAAATGTATTTTTGCCATGTTGTTTTTGTTGGTATCACGGCCTCTAAATATTAGATAATAATTTTCGGCATTTATAAGATGCAGCTCTTCATCATTTGTGATGGTTGATGCTATTCTTGATGGTAAAAATATTATCAGTTTTTTTCCATATCCTGCATCCTCTAGCATGGCTGTTACACCTCTACCATATTGAGTTATTTTGAAAGCAAATTCAATAACCCTGTAGACTTTTCCAATAACTAAATCGTCTAATGTAGAATAGACTGCGTCATCTATACCTGCTGCTACCTTTTCAAAATTATTTAAAAAATCCTGTAAAATATTAAAATTATATAAAAGGATTTTTACGAATATTTAAAAATGCGTCTTACCATTTTACTACTACTATCTAGTTTTATTGTTAAACTCATAGTTTTAACATAAAGTTTTCTGTATTTATAGCACAAAAATTTATAGCAAAATAGACAAAATCTGTTACAATTAACATAATCAAGGCTTAATTTTATAGGATTTAAAAGGATTTTTAATATAAATCTATATATATATAATTATGAAAAGTTAAAAATAATTACACATTTAAAAATAAATTCCTTGTTATTATGTATTTATCAATTGTATACAGCATTAACTATTTTGTATTATTAAAACCAAACCTGTTTTATATCATTTACATATTATTAAATATCTTCCGATATTATGTTAAAATAGCAATTAAATATTGTACTTCTTAATGACAATTATAAATTTTTTTACCCTATGTTACAATGTTGGAAAGTAGTTTATACAACATTGTTGCAAATCAATATTTTCATAATTGTAAATGTAATTAAATTTTGTACAAAGGTTCAAGATCACGTCGATAATTGCATGTTGTATTAAAAATTAAGTTTATGTTTATTATGTTATATTTATTTTATGTTAAAAGGTTGTTATAATTTATAACTTGCATAATTGTAAATAATTACTAAGTTTTGAAAGGAAGTTATGATAATTTTTTATTAAAACTTTATGCAACAATGTTGCAAATTAATATTTTAATATTCGATAATTGTGAGTGTAATTAAATTTTGTACAAAGGTTCAAGATCACTCTGATAATTGCAGGTTGTATTAAAATTTAAGTTTATGTTTATTAGCCTGTTTTTATTTTATGTTAAAATATTGCTAATAATTTAAAATATGTTATAACCTTTATAATTGTAAATAATTACTAGGTTTTGAAAGGAAGTTATATATGATATGTTTTATTAAATTCTAACCTTTCAATGTCGAAGCAGCTATTAATAATAATTAAAAGCTATAAAGTTATTTATATATTTCTGAAATTGTATATAAGTCAGAACATATTTTAGAAATTAGTAGTTTAAATAAATTTTCAAAGTGTGAAGTATTTTAAAAACATAGTACAGTAAAACAATGTTACGGTCTACTATTAGAAACAAATCCGATATTTTAGTTAAAAAATTTAATTTACGAGCACAAAAAGTAGAATTTACCATCAAGGAAACACCAATTGGAAAAGATCCAATAGAATGGATCAAATCAGCTATTGAAGAAATATTAGAAGACGCAACTAAAAATATTTTACCTACAGATCAGATAGGTATAAGCTTTTTGTGTAAAGAGCTTTGAAGATCGAGGTCCTGGATGGATGAGCTTTAGATCAGCAAGTTCAGTTACAACTGAAGACTTATGGGATTTAATTACAAAAGTTTTTCAAAGCAAATCTGAAGGTTTAAACACAGATACGTTTTGTCTAGCTGTGACATCTGTACGTATGCCACAGGGCCTTGGAAAGTCATCTAACTATTTCGCTTTTAATGAAGAGTGTATTAAACGTAGAGGGATTATAACGATAAAAAATACAGATTACCTCTGTCTTCCAAGAGCATTAGTTGTAAGTATAGCTATGTTAGAAAATGATCCTGATAAAATTAAAATCAGAAAAGACACACATAAAATGCAGACTATTCGCGCAATGAATTTATTATCAGGATCTGCTATAAACATTTCATCTGAAGGCGCTGGTATAGAAGAGTTACAAAAATTTCAGGAATATTTAGAAGAATACAAAATAACAGTATATAAATATGGTTGTAAAGGTAGAGCTGTTTTATTTCAAGGAAATACAGACAAGGAAAAAAGATTAAATTTATTGTATCATGATAACCATTTCAATGTAATAACATCCCTTACTGCTGCTTTTTGCTGTAGTTATTTTTGCGATACATGTAATATTCCGTATAATAACAAAAATAGTCATCATTGTAGTAAAAGCTGCCTATATTGTCAGCAATCACCACCATGCAAAAACAACAACACAAACATTTATTGCACATTATGTAATCGATATTTTCAAAATGAAATGTGCTTTAGCAACCACCAGTCATCTAGTTCAAATAATATAAATATTTGTAGCACAATAAAGCGGTGTTTAAAGTGCTTAAAAATTTTCAAAACTATAAGACAACATAATTGTAATGAATATTTTTGTAAAATTTGTCAGCTACATGTACTACCTGATCACCAATGTTATATAAAACCAGATACTCGGTCAGCGCCATCAAAAAAATTACTATTTGTTTTTTATGATTTAGAAACAAGGCAGGAAAAATTTGTTGAAAATAATGTCCACGGGGCGGTGAAATTGCACGAACCAAATTTGTGCGTTATTGCAAAACGATGTGATTGTTTGTATTAATATGGACATTTTATACTTTTGTCAAAAATGTGGATTTAGAGAACAAATTTACAAAGAAAATGTAATAGGTAAATTTATTCAAAACTTGATGGTGGCTAGTAAAATATTTAAACACATTATCGTAGTAGCTCATAACGGGAAAGCTTTCGACCATCAATTTGTGTTAAATTACATTTTATTAAATACAGATATAAAACCTGAATTAATAATGCAGGGTACAAAAATAGTGATGATGACGTTAAAAAACATTAAATTTATTGATTCTATAAATTATTTTCCAATGCCTTTAGCACAACTACCGAAAGCTTTTAATTTAAAAACAGTAACAAAAAAGGGCTACTTTCCTCATTTATTTAATACATTGGAAAATACCTATTATGTAGGAGTCCTGCCTGATATGAGTTATTATAGTCCTGATACAATGAAAAATACTGAAAGAGAAGAATTTTTAAAGTGGTACGATGTAAAAAAAGATCAGCCTTTTGATATGCAATGTGAATTAGTTTCATATTGTCAAAACGATGTAAAAATTTTAGCAGAGGCATGCACCAAATTTAGGAAATTATTGTTAGAAGAATGTTCTGTTTGTCCGTTTACTGAATCCTGTACAATTGCTTCAACTTGTAATTTAGTTTTTAGACGTAATTTCTTAAAATTACAATCAATAGGCATAATACCAAAAAATAACTATCGTGAAGGTAATGGACAATCAAAAATTGCTTTACAATGGTTACTGTGTATGGAAAAAGAAAAAAATATAAAAATACAACATGCACTAACTGGTATGGGAACGATTATAAACGGTGTTAAAGTTGACGGTTTTTGTAGTGAAACAAAGCAAATATTTGAATTTTATGGCTGTTACTATCATGGACATCTTGATTGCTTAAAGTATAACCGTAACGACCCATTACATAAAAATTCAGTTGAAACTCTTAATACGAGGTATGAAGCGACTATTTTAAAAAGTCAGCTCTTAAGATCTACTGAATATGAAGTTTGCGAAATGTGGGAATGCATGTTTCGAAAAAAACTACAAACATATCAAGACATAAAATTTTTGAATACACACCCTTTATTAAATGAAATGCCGTTAAATCCTAGAGACGCATTTTATGGAGGTAGAACTGGAAATACAAGAACATATTACAAATGCAAAGAAAATGAAAAAATTAAATATATTGATGTATGTTCCTTATACCCCTGGGTGTGTAAATATGGCAAGTTTCCAATAGGTCATCCAAAACTACATATTGGAACCGATATATGTAAGAATATAAATTTACAAAAAACCGAAGGTTTTATAAAATGTAAAATTCTGCCGCCTACAAACTTATATCACCCTGTTTTACCCATAAAACAAAATAATAAATTAATGTTTACTTTATGCAGAACCTGTTCAGACGTTCTATATATAGATGGTGAATGCATACATAATGGAGATGAAAAAGCTTTAATAGGAACTTGGGTTATAGACGAGGTAAATAAAGCAATAGAAAAGCAATATAAAATCTTAGAAATTTTTGAAATCTGGGAATATAAAATTGAAAAATATGATACAAATAGAAAAATTGGTGGTCTTTTTACCGCAATGATGAATAAATTTATTAAAATGAAGCAATCTGCTTCAGGTTTCCCTAGTCATTGTTTAACTAATGACGAAAGGGAAAAATATATTGAGGATTTTTTGAAAAATGAAGGAATTCAATTAGAATTTTCTGAAATTGTTAAAAATAATGGACTACGATCTTTGGCAAAACTAATATTAAATTCCTTTTGGGGAAAATTTGGTCAACGAGAAAACTTACCAAAAACTACAATTTTAAATGAAGCTTCTGAATTATTTGAAATGCTGACACAAGCAGCAATTAAGATAAATAATATAATACCTATACATGAAAATACTATAATTGTTAATTGGAATTATATTGACGAGAATGTTCCATCTTTACTAACGGCTAATGTCAGTATAGCCGCTTAAACAACAGCCCAGGCAAGATTGAAATTGTATACTTATTTAGAAAAACTAGATGACAGGGTGCTTTATTATGATACAGACTCGATAATATATATAAGTAAGCAACACGAATATGAACCACCTACAGGGAATTTTGTTGGTGACATGACAGATGAACTTGAAAATGATTATGGTCCTGGTAGTTACATTACCGAATTTGTAAGTGGAGGACCTAAGAATTACGCATTTAAAGTATTTTCTACAAACGAAAACGTATTCAAAACAACTTGTAAAGTTAAAGGCATATGTTTAAACCATAAAAATATGCAATTGGTGAATTTTGATATAATTAAAAACATGATTATCAATGGAGAGAATCAATCACCTGTTAAAATTTTATCTGATAATTTCCGTAGGACAAAAGAATTTGATGTTATTACGGTACCTGAAAGTAAAACATATTGTCCCTTATCTAAAAAGGGAAAATTTACAACTGATTACAATTCTATACCTTATGGATATAAATAAATATGCAAAGACCTGTACAAATCAAATAACAAAACTTTTGAAAAGAAAAAACAGCAAAAAACAACAACAACAAAAAAAAAGAAAAAGAGAACCTGATTTAAAAACACAATAAATAAAAAAATTTGTTTAATATTTTATATATTTTTTATTTAAAATTTTTATAAAACTAAGATAATAATAATAAAAAACATAAAAAAATAAAAAATTTTTTAAATTGTTACAAATTAAAAAGCTTTTATTGGTCTTCATCATCACTGGACGGGACATACCAGCTTATGTTTGGTGTTGGGCTCCGTACAAAATTCGGCCTGTAAATAGCAGGCTCAAATGGTTGGAAATGCTTGTCCCTTTTGCGAAGTAACACTGTTAATTCTTGGTACCTAGAAAAAGGTAGGCACTTTCTTGCATGTTCTGTAAGGCATTCGTCAGCCTTGACAAACGGCTTCATAAAAATGTCTCGATTGTTGAATTCTATTTCCCTCCCTGTCTGCAATTCAGAGGGGTACATGTATAGGAGCATCCGGCGGTTCGCGCTAACCTGATGTAATCTCTGCCTGATGTTCTCTTCGTAACAGAGCACCGCCTTATGCAGGTTTGTTATAGTCTGGATGGTTAACATCTCCAGACTATATTCTTCTATAAGAATTGCAGTTTCAAACTCAGCAATTTGGTGTTGTAATGTCGACATTTTGAAAACTTTTTTACTTTAATTTTAAAATGCATTAAAACGTATTATATATACGATACAATCTAGGTCATCAAATATTAAATTTTTTGGTAGGGTCCTCAAATTATTTAATTATTGCATATTTTGTAAACAAAGTTATTTTAAAATTTCTTTTTTATCAATCCATGAATTATGAGTGGTATCAAAACCAAGCCATTTAACATACATTTTGTCTCCTTTTTTTTTAATAATTTTTTCTACAAGGTAAGCATCAGAGTTTTTTGTTTTTTGCAATTCAAATTCATAAAAACTACCAATTATCGGTTGTTTTTTGTAATCAATTAAAGTATATGTTATAGGGTTTGTTGAATTCACTTTCGAAATTTTAAAAATTTCAGTAGACCAATTTGGTTCATAACCTTTTTGAAAAACCCCTTTAGATTTACTAATACGTACAAAATCATTAATTTTAAATTTTGCTTTTGTATACAATTTAGGCTTGTTGTAAATTGTCGTCATTATTTTTTTTTCGTTTTTCTTTGTCACTTCAGATGGTTTCATTTTAATAGTGCGATGCTTGGTATGATTGTATTTATATAATAAATCGTCTAAAATTAAAATCCAATTATAATTGAAATTTACTATTAAAGAATTCTTTTCCTTGATCGGAATGAATATTTTTCGGAATTTGATTACTTTTAATAAATATTTTTTGCATGGCGTTTGTTGTATCTATACCGCTTTTAGTTTTAACCGGTTCTGCATAAGCGTATTTTGAAAAAATATCAATAACTGTAAGGAGATATTTATAGCCCTTGTTGAATTTTGAAAAGGAATCATTTCCACTAAATCAATCTGCCATGTATCAGTAAGACCTTTCTGTTTAACTTGGCGCCTTTTGAAGTTTTTTCTTACAGCTTTATGCAGCTCATCTACAACTGCCTTTTTACTCATAATTGCTACGATATAACTAGATAAAATTGAATTAAGCAGTCAGTATAAATAGTTTCATCAAGCTAAAAAGTACAGAATGCAGAAAAGAATCATATTTGTTGATTTCCAGTTTGTCGTTGGAAACGGAAAACAAAATTTTGTCAAGGAGATGGCAACACTTAAGCAGGGGTCTTTATTACCAGAGTTTCATTTATTTAAACCACCCTACCCTCAACAGGAATTAAATCAGGAAGCTATAAACCAAAATAACTACAACAATAGAAATATTAACGGTTTGGAATGGATAAGCGGAAACACGGACTATAACAATCTTCCTTTCGCATTAAAAAATTTGGAGTCATATACAGTCTATGTAAAAGGAAAACAAAAAAGAGATATTCTTTTAAAATATTTACCGGCAACAACTCTGGTTGTAGATTTAGGTGATGACATACCGAGATTGAATGAATTACAAGAATACAGCTCCTATTGTATTATTCATTCACTGAACCAATCAAATTTCAAGAGATGTGCTTTAAAAAATTGTTTTAATATGTATATGTATATGCTCAAACATAATAAAATTGATTTTTAAAATTAAAAATTTGTTTTTACTCATAAAAGTTCAATATTAGGAAGTTTTTATCTAATTTAGTTATAATTCGAATATCAGAATGGAAGGATGTACAGTTAAAGACGCCAACTTACTTTTAGCTTATCATTATTTTATCAATAACGATAACACAGCAATAATTTCATCAGGCTTTCATACACATACTTTAAAACCTATCGTTGTTATTAGTAAAACAGGAAAAGCACCAATGAAATTTAGTTATAGTCTTTGGCTTATGTTTGTACAGAATATATGCAACGAAGAAGAAATTGATAATTTAACTTTTCTGTTAAATGCTGAAGAATGGCGCCAGGGCAACAAAATCAAAGATTTTATAAGCAGCCATGCATATTTTAATTATGTAAATATATGTAAGAGATTATGTGACTGAATATTTTAAAAAATGTAAAAACTTTAATGTAACTAGTTTGACAAAAGAACATTTATTTTTGCCAAAATTTAATACTTCATTTAATTTTTCAAAACTTTTTATAGAAATACCTTTGTTATGTGCTGAAAATATAATAAATGAATAAAAACAATAATTGTTTTTTTATTTTATTTTATTAGTATGTTTTTTTGAAAAATACATATTTTTACTAATTATATAAAATTAAACTTTGAAAATTTTACGAAACATTTTTAAAATAAATTCATCATTGTAGTTGAAATTATTGGAACTAAAGATACTTAAAAATTTCTGCATTGAAATACCTCTACAGCGACAATATATAAAAATACAGCAATAATATCCACATACATCTGAAAAGTCTCCTTGTAAACGTTTTGAGTTTCTTATGAAACATTTTTGCCTAGAATTCTGATTGATTTTTCTTATGATATTTGTTTTAATTGTTTGATTTCCATAAGAATCAAAATATTCGGCACACCCACTTTTTGGAAAATTTAACACAAACCAATGTAAACCTGGTTTTGTATCAGGATCTGAATTAACAACAATACAAAATGGTTTTTTTTTTATTTGTTTTGGTATACGTTTAAACGCATACACGCCTCTAAAACAGGTTTTTGTGTATTTATTCTTCCGAAGAATTTTTGCAATCTGCTGCGTATTCATGTTGTTCTGTTAAACTTGAAATATCATAAATTTTTGAGATACACTTTACATATTGAGATAAAAATTCTTTCTTGTCTTTTCCATTAACCAATAGCACATCGAATTTGTTTAATTTTTTGTTCAAATTTTGTGTGATATTCTCGTTGTATAAATTTCCGTTTGTAGCACAATTTTGTATATCTGATGTTAATTTAGCCGTAGGGTATACATATTTATATTCGTAATGTACTATTTTATTTGATTCTTCAATTCCTGCTATTGTAACTTTGCGGCCAAAATGAATAAATTTATCACGAACAAATGATACGTCCACCAAAGCGTATGACAGTACTTTATTATTCGGCATATTTCTGAAGTATAACGCACCGTATCTAACTGTGTAATAAAAGTTATTGCGATTTGTCGTGCTATTTATAAATTTGTGTACACATTTCGATTTTTATCAATTTCTATCGATGCATCAAACTCTCCATATACAATGCATGTTAAGGTCGACGTTAGTGCAGAATTTAATTTTGCTTCAATTCTCACTGTCCCCTGGTTTAATAAGCTTAAACATGCTTCGTTACCTGAGCTGTCAGGCGATAAATCAAATGCTAATATTGTATAACCTTTTCCAAAAAGTTCTTTTGTAATTTGATGGCCCTTATCAGAATGATGTATTCCCGTACCTCTGAATAATGTTAAATATGCTCTGGTATTACTAAAACTGTCAGAAAAGTTGGTTTCAATTGGAGAATTAGGAGTTTGTACACCATTTACATAAAGTTGAAATTGTGATAAATTATTGTGCTCAAAATAATATGGATTTTTTGATCTTTTTCCATTAAAACTCTCATTATTTACCATACAAAATATTAATGTATTTGGTAATTGTCCTATAAATACATTATCAAGTGAAATATTTGAAGTATTTGCTCGTATTGTAAATGTCTTTATTTCACCTCTTTTGTAGTGATATTTAGCATTAGTCTTTGCAAGAATAGTGTTATGAGCCAATAAAATATTAGGATTAATTGTAACATGTTTCATATATAGTGTAGCTTCATGAATTTTTAAAAAACTTTCATCCGTATCACCGCAAAATAAATAAAAATCTGGCTTCTCTAATGTTATCGAGATTCTCACGTCAACATTGTTTAAAAGTAAAGTAGGTGTGTTAAAAAAGTCAACATGTAATTTACCCATTAGCTCGACCAATCCAGAATGATTATACATTTTTTGTCTTATTTTGGCACCTGAATTATTAAAATCGTACACATTCGGTTTATCAAGTTCCCACCCAGCCCCCTCCAGATGCGTTGTGCTAGCATCTTTTCCGTAATTTAGTAAGGATATTAAATAGCTTTTGTAATTGTAAAAGGAATCAGAAGGTGTTACATTCTTTCCATTTAATGTAACATTTACTTGCTTAATCATAGAATGTAACAAATTGTTTACTACACCTGGTTGTGGTATAGGTTTTTGATCGGCACCAGTGCCTGTTTTATCAGCAGAACTCCATTTTGTTCCATCTTTTTTTAATATTTGTACTTTAAATTTAATATATATTGAAGATAGGTCTCTATATGTATCACCGTGACCAAGCGAGACAAATTCTATCGTAGAAGGTGATGCATCTAGAGAGGCTAATGGATTATAAACAACTTCCTCAGTGCGTAAAATACTTGTTTGTATAGGTGGAGCTGTAAAAAGATCTAGCTCTGATTTCATACATTCAACAACGGCCATTTTAATTAAAAATATCTAGAATACGTGTCTTTTTTTTAATTTTATTTTTTCCAGCTCTCTGTATTCTCCGCCTTTTACCGATTGAATGTAATTTTGGTTTTACGCGTCTTTTTATAGTTTTACGTTTTCGTAGTAGATTTTTACCACGTTTTCTTTTTCTTCCGCTACCATACATTGAATGTAATTGATTGATTGTTGAAGTTCTCAAATTTTTCAATCCTTCTTTAGCTTGATCCTGAAATACTTCTTTTGGATTACCACCGGCCGCTATATCAGATAAAATATTAGCACCAGTTTTTAACGCACCGTCTTTGATTATATTTAATCCGGTAATCAATGATGGTTTCAGGAAACGAAATAAACTTGCAAATAAATTTCCAAGACCACGCCCTCGTTGAATTACTGGATACGATTGTAACAAGGGACCTATTGCTGGTGGAAGCTTGTGATGAATAATATTTAATGTATTCACGCTGCATGTTTGAATAAAACGATAACTTTTTATAATTTGCATTTATTTATATACTTTTTTATTTAAAATCTTTTGAAATGTAATACAATTTTTGTGGGATAATAGTTTGGTACAAAATCTATTTTTTTACCATACTGATCAGCAATATTAATGGCGATAGTCTCAAAAATCTTTTTTTCTACTGGAACGTAATGTATATTTTTAAATTCAGTATTAATTTGTTTTCTACAGTTCTCAATATGTATTGCACGTAAGGCTCTTATTTTATTATTACCAAAAATTTCTGGTTCAATAATATCACTATATACCATTACCATGCCTTTTTTTTCATCATTATGTTTATCTATAGTATGTTTAAACAATTCAGTCAATACTTTTTTGTATTTGACAATGTCCTTTTTTTGCTGAAAAAGTTCTTTCATCAATTCTGGTATAGTATAATTATGATTTTGTTTTAAATAATAACTTTCTGTATCAAAAGTTTTTGACAATCGTACAAGTTTTAATTGGTCTGGTGACGAAACTGCTTTATAAGTAATCTTATTAAAAAAATCATCATCTAATAAAATTGTCATTACTTCTGAATGAAATTCTCTTAACATTTGTTCCCTTGTAAACCCTGCAACTGGTGTTAAATTATTGATAAGAGCAGGTAAGAAATTTATTTTCCAATCATCATATTTAAATAATGAGCTTTCTTGGGGATAAAATGTGTATCCCATACGTTTCTTAACTTTTTCTTTGTTTCTACCTACTAAAACTTTATTCACATCCAATAAAATCGTAACACAGGTTTCTTTATTATATATGTCAGTTTGTAGGTAATCATTCATAAATATTTCTGAAAGTCCAACTTTCCAATTACCTTTGGTTAAATCCATATGTGTTGGTATTCTATTTTCAAAAGCTGCGAGCGTATTATTTGGGAAAAAATTAATGGAATCATAACGTAATGTAGAAATCATCTCTTAAATTCATGGTTGCTATAACGTAATGTAGAAATCATCTCTTAAATTCATGGTTGCTAGTGATAAATATTTTGTTGTCTTATTTATATGAAGTCCAGTGAGGCGGTGTAGAAAATGTTTTATATTGTTTAGGTGGTGATTTACTTAGCGGTGTCTGTTTTCGTTTAGTTGCAGTTGTATTTCTCTCACTAGGATATCTTGATAGAATGCTAGGTCGCATAAATGAACCTGTTGTATGCAAACGCTGTCTTGTATTTATAGGCGATTTCTTAGGTGTTTGTATAGGTAATGCAACTGTAATAGTATCACCTGTATTTGTGTCAAACATTTTCACATTTGCATTTGAAGACAATCTTTTAGTTAAACGCTCATTAGGTAATGTCTGTGTGATAGCAAGATCAGCTGCGTCATCATCATCCATACCAAATTCAATTTCCATATTTTCCTGATCTCCATATCGTTCCTTTTGTTGTTGTTGTTCTTTTACAGGATCAAAGGAAAAAACATCATCATCCAGTTCTAGCTGTTGTTGCTTAATATTGTTAAAATTCTGTATTTCCGGTTCGTAATTGGTTGACTTATCTTTTAATAATTTAATTTTTGTATGAGTTTCAGCATTTTTACCTGTGCTACTAAAATTATTATTTTTTATATGATTAGCTGGTAACATTAACGATGTTCTCTTTTGATTACTATATTTGATTAAATTTTGCCGTAGCATGTACCATTTTTGAATGGGGTTTAAACTTTTATTATTTAAAAGTTTTTCCATATTCTGATTTAAAATATTTAAGTTCTTCTCATCATTCATTAATTTTTTAAATTTTAAAAAAACTTCAGGTGGTATAACAATCATACGTTGCATATTATTCATTTTTCGATTGGTAATCACCTATTAATTTTCCGATAATTCCTTATAACACTGTTCCAATTAAAACAGGTAAAAAACCACCCCTTTGAATAAGTATTCGACGTTTTGCTTTTAAATTTCTTTTAGTGCTGGTTAAACACCGAATTGTATTTTTATGTTTTTTTAAAAATGATATAACTTTTTTAGGGGCTTGATTATTACCGTTTAAAGTATTAATTGCAATTTCAATTAAAGCCTTTATAACATCATCATCACAAGTCTTTAATATACTGTTACGAAGTTTTTTATTTGGTGTTTTTAAAAGATGTAATATATGTCGGTTTCTCTTCAATCGTTTCATATTTCTCACAGTAAGCTTTGTTATTTAAATCATTCGAAGTGCAATAACAAACGCAATAATCAGTTTCAAATATATTATTTCTAATACGGTATAATTCACTGATGTTCTGTGTTAGGTCCAACACTATATAACCGTGTGGAGATGGTGTGGCCTCATTATATACTTTAACAAATTCGCGTGTTTTATCTGGAAAAATTTGCCTTGCCAAAGGTAAAATCTGCGATCTGTCACGAGGATTTTTAAATAACACAAGATATTTAGCATTTAGTGAAATATCACGGCAATACTTCCCCTGATGAAATATATTTTGTATTAATAAGATAATTGACAGATTTTTATGGTGAGAACCTTTTGTAAATAACTCACATACTTGCTTATTATACGTTTCGAGCATCAGATCATCCAATACAAATAAAATATTATCGTCATTTTCGTTAATTATTTGTTCAGGTATATTATTTAAAAATTCGATATTTCCAAAAGGTAAGTTCCTTGGTATAGCAGTCAATTCAGGGTTGCACCAAATTATTTTAGTTATATTCGGTTTTATTAAATCCTCATGCTTATGAATTATATTGCAAACAAAAGTAGTTTTTCCACACCCTGAAGGACCTGCAATAATCATAGCAAACGGATGTATAAATGGTAACATGTTTACAATCTTAAATTCTCAATTCTTTGTAATAATTTTTTATAAATATTTTTAAAATGTTCTATTATTTTTAAAGCATCTCTGTATTGGTGAACAATTGATATACAAATGCAAGTATCAGGTCCATCTTTTGCGTTATTGTCCGACCAAACACAACATTTATAATGTTCTCCAAATTGTGATTTTATTACACCACTGTTAATTAAAAAGTTTAGTTTTTCTTCAAGATTTTCTAATTTTATTATATTATTCTGTTCTAAGCAGAATTTATATTCTTTTACAAAACTAGAAATGATGTACGCATTTAATCCACGATATTTAAAACAGGTAGATGGCTCAACAGGTAGAGTTCCCAACTTGGAATTTGTTGGTACGAGTTCAAATCCTAGCGCAGTCGCACAAAAAAAAAAAAATTCCCCAACTAGCATCCCCCAATGCACATCCCTCAATGCATATCCCTCAATGTACATCTCGCAATGCACATCCGCAATGCACATCCCGCAATGTACATCCCGCAATTTACATCCGCAATGGTACATCCGCAATGCATATCTCGCAATTCACATCCGCAATGTACATCCAAAATTAACTTCCGCAATGCACATCCCACAATTAACTTCCGCAATGTACATCCTCAATGCACATCCTGAATGCACATCTCTCGAGGCCCGGCCGCGTGTTGCACCCTTGTTCTGACACGCCTCTAATTAACACCTTGTCAGACACGCCCTTTAATTAACACCTTGTCAGACACGCCCCCTAATTAACACCTTGTCAGACACGCCCTTTAATTAACACCTTGTCAGACACGCCCCCCTAATTAACACCGTGTCAGACACGCCCCCCTAATTAACACCTTGTCAGACACGCCCCCTAATTAACACCGTGTCAGACACGCCCCTTTTGAAAAAAGTTCCCAGGCCCAATTCGCCCATATACTACTATCGGGGATAAGGAAATAAAAACTAAGCCAGGTGCGAAAAGGGACAGGTCTCAAGAAGAGTCCTTAGAGCTCCCTAAGGTCAAGGTCGCAAATACAGAGGCGTACCAGACCGGCGATAGAACGGCTGTCAAGAGGTACAGCGATATCGCCAAGGACCACCTGTGTGTAGCTGTTGTAAACAAGAAAGCTCCAAACCAGCAAGTCACAGCTGAGTTATGGGTTAAGGTGGAAGCAAGACTGTCCGAGACAGTGATGGGTTCTCGAGAACAATGGGGGGCCTCTTCCAGGATTTGACTCATCCGCGGTAGTCAGGGGCTACCGGGTGATCAAGTGCGAAGATCAGTTCTCTATGGAGTTCCTCAGCAAAAGTGTTGCTAAGATTAGCGACACTTGGGAAGAGGCCAATATTGGCTTAATCCCGGCTGGGGAAATACCTAGGAGACCTAGGGCACGCATTTGGTTGCCTAGGATGGAGTTAGACGGGGAGAAGCTGCTCAAATTTTTGAGATTGCACAATCCAGATGTCCCAATGGACAACTGGGCAGTCTTGAGGAAAGAGTCGGAGGTGGCTATACAGAAGAGCAGTATGTCCTTCCTCCTGCTGCTTAACGAGGCCGGTATGCAGCCTTTGGAGAGGAAAGAGTGAAAGCTGAGGTTTGGCATCAGGAATGCCAAACTTAAGATATTCCCAGCAGGAGCCCAGAAGTCAAAGACTTAGACGAAGCAAGCGACCTGCTGGAGGAACTGTCTCTAGCCACAGAGACATCACTATTAGCCCCAAACACTACCGATGGCGATGAAGGTAATACAGATTAACATGAAGCACTCTAAGTGCGCCTCGGATAACCTGATGGTCTTCCTGTGCGAGGAAGACCTAGACATCGCCATCGTGCAAGAGCCCTGGATCAACACCTCTAGGGTAAGAGGTCTGAAGAGTCCTAATTATAACCTATTCTACAAGACTGTAGATATGAACAGTGGTAAGCCCAGAACTTGTATTTTGGTAAAAAAGCACATTAATGCGTTTCTCTGTTCTCATTTTAGCCATGAAGATTTGACAGTTGTCAAAATTGAATGTGAAGGTGGTAGGGAGTTATACATCAGCTCGGTGTATATGGCTCGCGATGAACCAGCGCCGCCACCTAAATTCCAGCAACTAGTACGGGCCAAAGGAAGTAAGCTGCTTGTTGGCTGTGATGCTAATGCCAGGCATACCCTGTGGGGTAGCTCAGAGATAAATAAAAGAGGTGAGTCACTTTTTGATTTTATTTTAAATTCAGACCTGATCATTTGTAACAGAGGTAGTACACCCACTTTCACCTTCCCCAGCTCGGATAGATATCCTGGATGGGAAGATGTGATCGATATTACCTGTATAGGCAATGACAAGTCCCTAAAGCTAGGAAATTGGAGGGTGTCCGAGAGAAGATCCTTTTCGGATCACAGCTGGATACTCTTCAATCTCAACCTTAAAATAGACCCTCAAAGCCATATAGGAACCCTAAGAATACTGATTGGGTTTAATTCAAACAGGTATTTAAGTCTAAGTTATCAGGCATAGATAACAGAGAGTCCTATATAGACACCGTATCCGAACTGGAAAACAAGACCGACATGTTTGCCAAAGCCATGAAGGTTTCGTTCAATGTGTCGTGCTCCATTAAGCGTAGTAAAAAATCCTTCCCCGTGTGGTGGGATTCGAACCTAACCAATCTGAGAAATGAGCAAAACACTTGCTATGGAGCGTGCCCTATGCATGGGGATTAACTAGGGAAGCATATAATGTCTGCTATCAGCAGAATTCTTGGCAACTCTATAAGGACCGTCTTAGGGAATATAAAAAAACGATTCGTCTGGCCAAAAATAAAACCTGGCAAGACTACTGCGAATCTATCGAAAGCGCAAGAGACTCTGCCAGACTTAGCAAAGTCTTATCAAAAGAGCACACGAATCCCTCATTCCTGAAGACCGCGGAAGGGGTATGGACGGAAACGTCCTCTGATACGTTGAATTTGCTAGTGAACACTCCCTTTCCCGGGTGTACCGTAGATTCACGAGAGGAAACCCAGAGGGGTTTCTCAGAGAACCAGAAGCATTCGGCAGAATGGGTAAATTCACTTATAACCGTATAAATCTGCAGGTCTAGATGGAATCTTTCCTAAGATGTTGCAAGAATGTAACGAGCTTGTTACTCCACTTTTAACGAAACTGTTTCGTGGCAGTCTTACCCTTGGTCATATTCCACAGTCGTGGAGACAAGTTAAGGTTGTTTTCATTCCTAAAGCAGAAAAGAGGGGCCATGACATGGCAAAAGACTTTAGGCCAATTAGTCTCTCATCCTTTATGTTAGAAACCCTAGAGCGCATTCTTGATCTGGAGTTAAGAAACACTCTTGAAAGAAGCCCATTATGCAAATACCAACATGCATACTGCAAATGTAAGTCCACCGAAACCGCGCTGAGTGAAGTGGTACAAACCGTGGAACAATCAATCCATTATAAGCAGTACACCTTAGCCACCTTCCTCGATATAGAAGGTGCTTTCAATAACGTTCACGTAACTATCCAAGAGTCTCTGGACGATCTAGGTGTTGACGCAGCACTTAGCCAGTGAATAGTTAAAATGCTTAAAACGCGTGAGATCCATGCGGATCTCGGCCATATACGCATTACTAGATACGTGAGTAGGGGTACACCACAAGGAGGTGTGTTGTCACCCTTGCTATGGCTACTAGTAATAAATAAAATCTTAATGAAACTCCAAAAGGAAGGAATCATAGCCGTAGCATATGCGGATGATTTAGTAGTATTAGTCTCCGGTAGGTTTCTTCATATAATCAGCGAGATTATGGAGCGTGCCCTATGCATGGTTAGCAGGTGGGCCAAGAGCTGTTGCCTAAATGCTAACCCAGGTAAAACGGAACTAATGCTGTTTACTACAAAAACTAAAATCCCGGTGTTTACCCGTCCAAGACTGGACGGTGTAACACTAAATCTATCCTCTAATGTCAAATACCTGGGTGTAATTCTTGACTCGAAATTGAATTGGAAGCTAAATATAGAAGAGAGAGTAAAAAAGGCATGCACGGCCTTATATTCCTGTAAAAAGATGCTTGGCAAGAAATGGGGATTAAAACCTCGCATGGTTTTATGGTTGTACACTGCCATAGTACGGCCCATTCTTACCTATGGTAATTACCTATACCACATTAAATATATATTTTTACAATTAGTGTTATTTAATTTTACACTATTTATAATTATTAGTTTTTTTTTGTTAGGTAAGTTTAGTTAGAATTATTTATTTGTCTAAAAGTCTATTTACACTAATTGTTATTTATTTAAATTATTACCTTTGTGATTGCGATTCGGGGTGAATAGTTTTTTTTTTGGGTTAATTTGTTACATTTTTTTTGTTAAATTACTACGGCAATTGCTTCACATAATTTTGTAGCTGGTAATACAGAAGAGGAGGCGGGTAGACGCGAAGCAACAATATTGAGTTCAATGGAACAAATAGTGGACTATTGTTGCTCTTTAAAACCTTTCTACAAAGTAGTTGTGAAGTTATTGCAGAGGATTTATATCGTCATCCATTGGCCTCAATTTCGAGTCTAATGAAATTTAGTTTTGACATAAATCATCGTCCTCTAATGTGTCAATTGGGTGCATTACAAGCAATTGCCAGTTTAGTATATTTAGATCATGCAGCTCATGGTCCTAAACCAAAAGATGAATGTTGCAATTCATTACGGCGTTATGCATTAATGGCATTAACAAATTTAACATTTGGTGACGGTAATAATAAAGCATTACTATGCTCAAATAAGGAATTTATGGTAGCTCTAGTAGAGCAATTAGATTCCGCACCATATGATCTCCTCCAAATAATAGCAAGTGTTTTGCTTAATTTATCGGGGCAAGCTAATAGTAACATGAAAGCGATATTAAGTAAGATTGGATCCGTAACAGCAGTGTCTAAAGCTGCAATGAAAATTAAAAATGAAACGACTGTGACAGCAATTTTATCCGTATTATGGAATTTATCAGTACATAACAAAACCAATAAAGTTGAGCTGTGTGCTGTTGAGGGTGCATTAGCATGTATAGTTGACCTGTTATCGGATGGTGGGCCTAGTAAACCCTTGAAAACAACTGAAATTACTGGTGGAATTTTAAGTAATGTTTCTAGTCATATTGCTGTTCGAGAAGGTTATCGCAAAATTTTACGACGACGTTTTACGACAAATTGTGTAGGTATATTATTAATACAACTGAAATCAGAAAGTTTAACAGTAGTAAATAGTGCATGTGGCACCCTATGGAATTTATCTGACGGTTCTTCCGAAGATCAAAAATTCCTATGGAATAATGGAGCAGTACCAATGTTACGGTTATTAATTCACTTAAAACATAAAATGATTTCAGAAGGTAGTTCAGCAGAACTTAAAAATTTACTAAATTTCCGACCTGGTATTTTAAATTCTAACAATTTGGATCCAATTGCAAAATCAATGGGATTGAAGGAAGTGCCTACGCTGAATGTTCCTAAAACGAGTGGATTAGAGAGCGAATTATCTCCAATAGTATCGGAAACCTTCGATACAGGAGAAGTAATGGTTAGGAGTAAGAATTCTGCAACTTGTTTCCACTGTTCAGAGTTCATATCTAAGAGTTACTACACATTGGTTGAGATAAAGACAATTAACTTAGATAAATTACATTTAGAGAAAATAAAATTAGCATAGTAATAAAATATTGGTTTAAAAGGAAAAGGAGGAAAAAGAAAATAAAAAGAAATGAAAAATAATGATTGATTGGAAAATATACAATTAATTGCCTGGCTAGCTCAGTCGGTAGAGCACGAGACTGGTCAGGGTGTGGGACAGCCCCACGTTGACTCAGATAAAAAAATTACCACCTGTGATATTTTTCAATTGATTGTTATTTATTTATTTATTTATATTTTTTTTTAATTTTGTTTGTTAGTTAGTATTATGATTAGTTCGTTAGTATTAGTTAATTTACACTTATATGTAGTTAGTATTAGTTAGTATAGTTAAATTTTTTTTTATTTATTATTATTTGTTAGTAAGTAGTTATTATTATTGATTATACACATAAGTAATTAGGGTTAGTTCTTGTTATTTATTAGTATTATCGTAGTATTGGCATGGCTACCAACCTTAATGAATTATGTAATTAGAGTAAGTAGTATTATACATTAGTTATTTTTTAGTTGGTTATTATTATTTATTGTTAGTTAAATTTATTATTATGAGTTAGTTGTAAGAATAGTTAAAACAAATTTTTTTGGTTATTTATTATGGGTGATGATATTTAATTATTTGATATTAGTTAGAGGATTAGTATGTATTAGGTAAAAAAAATTACTAAAATAAAATAATTTAAGAAAAGTAACTTGTCTAGTTGTTTACGCATGCGTCCATCTTAATTTATATTTAATTATGTATGCCGGCTTGTCACTTGTCACAATCCAGATTCCAGATTCAGCAGACGGCTGAATTGGAAATGGTGTTAGGTTGGTAGCCATGTTATAGAAATTCCGTTGGCGCTGCGGTCTCTTGATTTTCGGAACAGAAAACAATCAACAACCTTTGTTACCCTTGTGGGTCATGTTTTGATTCCGAAAGTCAAGAGATCACGCGATCGAGGAAACAATAGAGTTTCGAATTGAAAAATTTGAAAAATTATTGTTTCGGGGAGTCGAAAAAATTTGTGTTGCCGGACGGTCGGACATTTTTTTTGGGTTTTTTGAATTAATTTTGGTTTGAAAGTTTTTTTTGTATTTTTGGAGATTTTTATTTTGTATGTTTTTTTGAAAGTTTTTTTTAAATTAAATAAACCGGCGGGGAAAAAAAATTAAAATTTAAAAGATTATTAATTTAAGAAAAAATAAAAATTTTACTGTTACGTATTGGCTGAAAAACACAAAACCACTTAAAAGAAAAATAAGGACAATTGTGTGGTGAAGAAAAAAAAAACTTTAATTGAAGAAATAAAATAAATAAGAAAATAAAAATTAATTATTTATAATAATAAAATTTCCGCGTCCGGCACGGTAAAAAAAGAATAAAAATAAATAAATGAATGAAAAAAATATAGGTACTATTAAAATTTAAAAATAGTCCATTGGTGGTGAAATACCCAAAAAGAAAAAAAAATCCAACATCGATCCCGCATCGCACCGATCCAGAGAAAGAAAAACCAAATAAAAATTCCAGCAACCTAAAGGTGGAGGCAGAACGGCAGCGACAGCGTCCACGTTTAAATTTTGTTAAAAATTGTTTTTTTTTGTGGTGATGTTCTAGTTGTTTACGCATGCGTCCATCTTAATTTATATTTAATTATGTATGCCGGCTTGTCACTTGTCACAATCCATATTCCAGATTCAGCAGACGGCTGAATTGGAAATGGTGTTAGGTTGGTAGCCATGTTATAGAAATTCCGTTGGCGCTGCGGTCTCTTAATTTTCGGAACAGAAAACAATCAACAACCTTTGTTACCCTTGTGGGTCATGTTTTGATTCCGAAAGTCAAGAGATCACGCGATCGAGGAAACAATAGAGTTTCGAATTGAAAAATTTGAAAAATTATTGTTTCGGGGAGTCGAAAAAATTTGTGTTGCCGGACGGTCGGACATTTTTTTTGGGTTGTATTTTTTTTGGGTTTTTTGAATTAATTTTGGTTTGAAAGTTTTTTTTTGTATTTTTGGAGATTTTTATTTTGTATGCTTTTTTGAAAGTTTTTTTTAAATTAAATAGCCCGGCGGGGAAAAAAAATTAAAATTTAAAAGATTATTAATTTAAGAAAAAATAAAAATTTTACTGTTACGTATTGGTTGAAAAACACAAAACCACTTAAAAGAAAAATAAGGACAATTGTGTGGTGAAGAAAAAAAAAACTTTAATTGAAGAAATAAAATAAATAAGAAAATAAAAATTAATTATTTATAATAATAAAATTTCCGCGTCCGGCACGGTAAAAAAAAGAATAAAAATAAATAAATTAATGAAAATAATATAGGTACTATTAAAATTTAAAAATAGTCCATTGGTGGTGAAATACCCAAAAAGAAAAAAAAATCCAGCATCGATCCCGCATCGCACCGATCCAGAGAAAGAAAAACCAAATAAAAATTCCAGCAACCTAAAGGTGGAGGCAGAACGGCAGCGAAAGCGTCCACGTTTAAATTTTGTTAAAAATTGTTTTTTTTTTGTGGTGATTTTCATTTGTTTTTTTTTTAATTTTTTTTTTGTAATAAGTGTAGGTACCTTCGGTATCTGGTTCCCGTGCAGACACGTCCGGAGGAGGAAGCGGCAGACCAGGTATGTTTAAAATTTAAATTAAAAATATTTATTATCGGTGTACGTTTTTTTTTTGTTAATATTAGTTGCTTTTGCTTTGTTTTTTTTGTTAATCATCTATTTATTTTGATGGAAGTAAAAGATATTAAAGTAAATATTTTTTTGTTATTTATTAATTTATGCATTTAGTAATATTTATTAACCTTTAAATAGTTATTATTAAAGTTTTTGCGTACACCATAATAAGGTAAAATTCATTAAATAAATTATATATATCTATATTGAAAATTAATTTTTATTCACCACCGCGAGATTTGTGGAATTATATTATTAAAAGAAAGAAAAAAATTAAAATAATGTCGTTTTATTTATTATTTGGGATTTTAATTTTTTTTTTTGAAAAATTCCAAAATTTTTTTTTCTCTTTCGTTGATTTTTTTTTTTGAAATGATTGGCTAATTTTACCATAATCCCCAGGATAGATCGCATGGATTTCTTGTCCTTTTCTCTCCTCATTCCCGAAGCGATGGTGCTTCACTTTAAAGATTTTTTTTGTGAAAATCTCTATTAGTAAAAGAATCATCGTATTGTAGTATTGATTGCCGTTTGGATCACTGGTCGACTCACGCCCCACAGACTGAGCAAAGCTGGCAAAACTTAGGAGGAAATCCCACTGGTCCAAGGAGTTCTAGTATTATAAAATTTATCTTATGTTTTTAAGGAATAAAAATGTGGAAATATTTATAATTCAAAATATAATCTCTTGAGAGCACAGCGATTCTGGAACCCACACTTTCCACACCGGAATATCTGTAAGTAGCTGATTTTCACGAAAATAACAGCGTTTAAACAGGAATTTTCCATCTGTTTTTAGATCCGGAAATTTATCACCATTGTTCTCCACCAGTTGTACTTTTTCCAGATATTCCGGCTACTGGAACGCTTCATCGTTACCACCGAGAATATTGTGCTGTCGAAGCTCCGAATTGAGCTCTTCTAATTCTCCTCGAGACAGAGCATTAGCCACAATATTCTCACTGCCTTTCCGATATTCAATGGTAAAATCGTATCCTTGCAGTTTCAGACTCCATCGTGCTAGTCTGCCGGATAAATCTTTCTGGCCCATCAGCCATTTTAGACTAGCGTGATCGGTGATAATGTTGAACTTGGTCCCTTCAATGTATGGTCGGAATTTCTGGATGCTCACGACAGCCGCACATTCTAATTCAGTTACGCTATAGTTCTTCTGGGCGTTGTTCAATTTCTGCGACATGAACGCGATCGGGTGTTCATGTCCGTCGTCATCTAACTGAAATAGAACGCCTCCGACTCCCGTCTTGGACGCATCACATTGAACTGCACTTATCTGGAGAGTTTTTGTTCAATAAATCGGTGATGGGAGCAGCAAGGTCGGCATAATTTTTAATAAACCGGTTATACCAACCGGTCATGCCAAGAAATCTTCGGATTTGACGGACGGTTTTCGGACGTGGAAAATCGTTGATGGCGTCTATTTTAGCTGGATCTGTTTTGATGCCGTCTCCATCAATAATGTGCCCGAAGGGTGCAGTGCATTTTCGCCCGAGGAATTTCCGCCCGAATCGTTAATTTGTATAGGTTCGATCCCAGTATGATCGAATCCCGGTATTGACAGTCCGATTCGGGCGAAAATTCCTCGGGCGAAAATCCACTGCACCTGCCCGAGGTATTTGGTCTCCTTTTGGCAGAAGCGACTTTTTTCTATATTAATAGTAAGTCCAGCTTCCCTCAAACACTTAGCTACTCTACTCAAGAGCGACATGTGGACGTCAAAGTCCTCCGAGAGGATCAAAAGATCATCCAAGTAAACGAAGACGTCCTCATGAAGCTCGTAAGGGATCACCTTATCCATGAGCTTGCACAGTGTTTTCGGGGAGTTGGACAAACCAAAAGGCATTCTTTTAAATTGAAACAGGCCCCGCCCAGGAACGATGAATGCTGTTTTATCGCGGACTTTTCGTCCAATTCTACTTGCCAAAAGGCCATCTTCAAATCTAGGCTGGTAATATATTTAGTTTTTTTCACTCTACTAAAGATGGAGTTAATATGTGGAAGTGGATAAGCATCACTCTTGGTTACGGCGTTAACTTTTCGAGCGTCGAGGCATAGTCTAATGGTGCCGTTCGACTTTTTAACCATAGCCAAAGGCGATGCCCATCCACTTCTACTCCCCTCTATAATATCTTCTTCTAACATTTTATTTATTTCAGCATCTAACAGCTTTTGCATGGGTACTGACAATGTATACGGACGGACTACGGACGGTTTAGCATCTCCTACATATATTTCATGTTTTAGGACGATGTTTATATAAGTCGATGTTTATATATTGCCGTGCGACCCTGGCAATAGATAAACATCGACTTGTATGCATGTTACTATTTTCTACTAATTCACTTATTTCTAAATTTCTAAAAGGTATGGCGCTGAAAGCATCCCAAAAATCGATTCCTAAAATAATGGAACGTTTTATGGAAGGGATGAGGAAGAATTTGATAGTTTTTTTTAATATGGTTAAATTTAATGTCCAAATAAACAAATCCTAGGACTTTTTGTTTAGTACCATCTGCTGTGGCAATACTCGCAGTTAAGGGTGTGAAAGATACCCCCAACTGTTGCAGCAATTCTTCCCATCCTTTCCCAAGCAACTTATATTGGCTCCGCTATCTAAAAGCGCAAAATGATTTTTGTTGCCAATTTTTATCTTCATAAAGGGACGATTATCCCCTTCAGGTCTTATATAAGTTGCTTTTAACGCTCTCTGGATCTGCTTCCTAACGCCAAAATGTTTTTGTGCTCTAACTCTAACTACTTTAAATTTTTGTAACTTATCTAATTTATCATATTCTTCTTAACCCATCTAATTTATTTAATTTATTTTTAGGAGGTAATTTGGAAGTTACATCTAATTTATACCTATTGTCCTTCTGGACCACGGAGGTCAACGGAAACGGGAGCTTGGGTTCCTCCAGGTTCCCATTCCCGCGTAACCGTTTCCCTGGACAGTAACTGACCTACATTTGGGGCATTTATTGACATAAGTGTTTTTCATCCCACACTTATAACAGAAATTTTAATGGAGAAGGACAATCACGGAAGGTATGACCTATGTCATCACAATTATAACAGATAGTTAAATTATATTTTTATTTTCAGCGCTATTGAATAAATTAGGACGGACATTTTCGGATGGTTGGGCAGACAAAATTTCTAACGGACTACACGAAGAATTCTTTGGTTTTTGACTTTGGACTAGAATTTCAGGTACGTGTGTTTTAATTTCTGTTTCGGACTCTAATTCATTTATATAATGTCTCCTAGGACGAATTTGATCTTCCGCTGTCTCACCAATTTCCCTCCAGTTACGTTCTAATTTTCGACACATCTTGTCTAGTTGGCTCAAGGTGACCACGTTTTGTAGAACCAACGCCTTTTTATAGCTAGGGAACAAATTATAACGGAGACGGCTCAAAAATTCATCGTCCAAGATCTCCTGCTGCGATTGCGTATTCCGAAAATTTCTCCCTCGGTTTCTGCTTGCGTGCTTCCATCATCCGCTTCACATCACCATCCTCCTCGCCTTCGTCAAACTCCACTTTCATTGCCGATTTCAACTGGGACCAAGACGCGTGTGGATTCCTCCGGATGAACTGCCAATACCAGATGTCGGCTCTTCCGTTTAGTAGCTGGTTGATGGCTAGTACCAAGCTCTCTACTGGATAGCAAGAGTTTCCACACGGAATAAAAATTCAGACAGCGTCAACACTTTCCCAGTTCCGTCGAACTGAATCCGCCAATTTGACACTGGATTTCGACGATGAACATTATCGACAGGTAACTCTACATTTTCGTCGTCACTGCTATTTACATCTATTCTCGTTCTAGGGGAACACCAGTAGGCGGTACCGCGGCCAGTTCATCCGCCGGCTGATGGAATTGGCGGTAGTCATCCCTTACAGCTCCAATAAGAGTTGACTGTCTCAGGTGCTCTGCGTAGTTCATGCTCAACCGCTGGAATTGGTTGCGCATTTCCTGCATCTGCTGTTGCTGTACTGCTAATGCTTTTTTCAGTTCCTGGATCCGCTGACGCTCATAGTTCTGCGCGGATTGTTGCGGTAGTGAGTAATCCAAATTTGATGAAAATTTTTGACGATTGTTGTTTCTATTGTAGTTATTACGGCCAGAATTTGTATTAGTTCGTCGAACATCCGCATGGAGTGGCGCGATTCGTGTAGACGGAAATCTATAGTTGTCCGGTTTTGCACGTGGTGACGCTTGATAGCTCCAGGCTAAATTCCTCGCCGGCAATGTCGACGATGGCACCCGAAACCTGTGGAGTATCCAACGGCCGCACCCCTTCTGCTTGCAGATCCGAGAATACGTCAGCCCTTCGCTCCGCTGGTAGATATTTTTACATAATTTTTTCTTTATATATATTTTATAAATATTATATATAATTATATATATATTTTTTTTCTTTAAAATAAAAACAACTATTTCACAATTTCTTTGTTTTTTTTTTTTTGAATTTTTATGATATATCATTTTCAAAATATATATCATTTTCAAACTGAACAAAATAATTTTGAATTTTTTTCAAAAAAAAACCTTTAAAAACAACGAATTATACCAAAACTAAAAAAAAAAACGAATTACAAAAACTGACAAAATTCTTATACAAGCCGGTGTCCAGCGCCACGGTTATCGTACGACTTTTCTTTTTTTCCACTTTTTTTCCCAAATTTTTTCAAAAATCATGCCCTTTATTTGACCCAGGGTCAAATCAATATCATTCTTTGTTTTCTTATTGATTTTCGAAAATTTATATTAATTTCACCACCACCAACACGACATCTGGTTGTTCATACACAAGGACTTATGACATGTAACCAACTTCACGACATATATTTTTTCCCTGACTGACATTTATAATTATTACAAACAACATGGCAGAATGGTTTACGCCGATGTAAGTAAATTTATATATTTTTTTTTTTTCTAATTTTAATAAATATATTTTTTCCAGATATCTCGGGTGTCACAATATTTATCTTATTATGAATTGCTATGTTATGCAAAACTGTTACATAACACTACAATCATTCTTCACTACTACTGGTACAATCATTTATTGCATTTATGAAAAAAAAATTTCAATTTATTTTATTTTATACTAAAAAAAACAATTTTTATATGAACTTTTTAAATAATAAGTATTTATTATTTTGTTATTATTACTTACTATTTTTATACAAAAATAAAACAGAACTTTTTGTATCAAATTGTTAAATAAAAATTACATAAACCTGGTTGTTATTTAACAATTTTAAAATTTTTTTTTACTTTTTAACAGGCGTACTAACGATTTGTGAATACGAATTTTAAGAAGATGAGTTGATTTTTATAAGATATTAGCCCTGTTTTTTTGTAGACGGGTATATTGTATTGCAAAATTTTTGCAAAAAAACGATTCACTGAAAATAATGCGACAATTTTTTTTATTTCAAGCACAATAGAATTTATCAGCTGATATTTTTTTTTAAATCACATTAACTTTGAGTTCTATAAAAGTAAAAAAAAAAATCATTGAATATCACTAAAAAATATAAAACTTGCTTTTTTTCTTTAATAAATTGCCATTTTTTAATATAAAAAAAAAACATAGGCTTTGCCTTTTTGGTCCAATGTATTTGAAATAAATGAAACAATTCATTTGCAATATATAAATAACTACTGTAATTCTAATTTTTTTGCCAACAAATTGTTGTTGTTTTCAATGTAAAAATTTGCTGTACAACATACCCGTCTACAAAAAACCCGGGCTATTGTGAATTTTCCCATACAAATTTTAAAAATTGAGAATTTGAGTAATATTTCAAATCATAAAATAATAATTAGAATTTCATTGAGAATAAAATAACAATTTGTCAAAAAATCAATAATTTTTAGAATAATTTCTGAAAAAAAATAAAAATATTTCTTCCAAAAACAAGTACAAAAACCAAGTAATTGCATAATGTAGAGAGATCCAATAGTGGCGCATTAAGTTAAATTTAAGAAATGAATGAATTCAATTTTGTTTTATTTATTAAAAAAAAAAAACGAAATGTAAAATTTATGAAATAAAAATAAAACCTTAAAAAAAAAATTTAAATGATGGCGATAAACAAAAAACAGCTTTCAGTACAAGTCATGGACATTTTGAATTTAATCGAATGCCATTCGGTTTACGAAATGCACCACCAACCTTTCAAAGGTTAATGAAAACTGTTTTAACCGGGTTACAAGGTATGCGATGTCTAGTATATCTTGACGATATAATAACTTATGGTCAAAATCTAATAGACCACAATACTAAATTAATAGAAGTTTTTCAAGCTTTAGAAAAATATAATTTTAAATTGCAACCTGAAAAATGCAAATTTCTTCAGAAAGAAGTTATATTTAAGTCACGTAATTTCGGAAGAAGGTACAGATAAAAAAAAAATTCAGCCGCATAAGGCATAGCACGACCTAAAATAGTTAAACAAGTTAAATCGTTTTTAGGACTGGTAGGATACTATAGAAAATTCATAAAAGATTTAGCAAAAATTGCAAATCCCTTAAAAAAACTTCTCAGAAAAATATTGATTTCCAGTGGGACGCTCTATGTGACGAGGCGTTTAACCATTTGAAACAAGCCATAATAAAACACCCAATTCTCCAATATCCAAATTTCGAAGAAAATTTCAATGGTTATGATCTAGCTCGACAAAACCACATCAAAGCAGAAATAAACTCTAAAAAATTCTATGATACAAATAGTAATTCCATACAATTCAAAAAGGTGACAAAGTACTTTTAGAAATAAAAAATAGAAAAAATAAAAAATTTACGCCTTCTTATAAAGGGCCATACGAAATCGTAACTACATACGAAATTAACTACATACGAAATTTTATTCGATTTTAAAGTAGAATTACCATTATCGTTATCGGAAGCAATCGAACCAATCTACAATTACGATAATTATATTCTTGAATTAAAAGCGCGATTACAAAATGGTTATGATCTAGCTCGACCAAACCATATCAAAGTAAAAATAATCTCTAAAAAATTCAATGATAAAAAAAAAAAATCCATACAATTCAAAAAGGTGACAAAGTACTTTTTGAAATTGTAATATACAATCTTTTTTTTTAAATATAGCTAAAAAACAAAACAATTAAAAAGTAAATTATTCAAAAATAAATAAAAATCAAATGATACTTCACCAACTGGACTGGACAGCAAGGAACATGGAGTCGGTGACTGACATTTGACACGGAAGTAAGAAATGTTGCCAGAGCCTAATTTTTAAGTTCGAAAATGATAATTTGAGACAGAACTGTCAGCGCAAGTGGGGAATTTTGACCGCGCATAGGGATGAGCAAGCGCCAATGAACCAAATAAAAAAAAAATTAAGAAGCACCTTCCGGTTTAGAAATTTTTTTTCTTGCTTCTTCTTGATTTGGCTGGCTTCAGAGGCTCACGTTTTTTTCCTTGGTTAAAAAAAAGGATAAAAAAATTTATATATATATAAAAAGGAAACAACGTGATTTTGTGTGTATCAAATTATATAATTGATACATATTGTGGCTAAAGCTAAATTAAAATTATTTAGCTACGGAAAAAAAACATCAAGTATCCAGAGTTCAACTTCACGTGGAGAATCGGACATCAATGAACCACGACAGTACACCAGGATAAAGAAGGGAGCAGTACTTGGTACTTGTATATGAGTTGTGCAGGATTAAGCAGTACATCAGTTCTGCAGAACACCGATAAGAATTTAAAAAAAAATTATATATAAAATTGTTAGATTTATAAATGTTATAAAACAATTTAGATAATGTTCTTCAGAAATATAATCTTTAAAGAAAAAGGTGAAATTATATTAGTAAATTAATACTTAGTAGTTAATTAAAAGATTGATTCCCTTTAGAAATAGCGATCATTCACAATTATTATATGAAAAAATTATTCAGTTTATAAAAAAAAAAGAATATATGATTCTTAAAAGAATATATGATTGAATTAGAAAATTAGTAATCATTTGTAAATACTCGAGTGAGGAGAATCTAAGGTTTTGAAATAAGTAGAAAAAAAAATCATATGAATTAAAATTCACATACATAATTTAAAAATTAAAAAAAAAAGTAAATTGAGTAAATTTTAATTTTTTTTTAAATTTATGATAAAATACTAGTTAATATTTTACAGTTAAAATTTTATTGATTATTAGCTTTGTATATAAATTTATATAGTAGTCCCACTTCTGTGATTTTTTTTGAAAAAAGGCAGTGAGAGAAGTGCTAACTAAAATATAGTAGGGACATAAATCATATTTTTGATTTAACAGGGCCATCTACATTTGAATAACTGAAACAATTCAAAATGGCAATTTTGATATAAAATAGATTACTCACAAATATATATAATCTGTGATATTTGGTTGCAATTCTATTAACATTTGTTTCAAACAATAATTTTTATAATTAAAAAAACAAAACTGATACTAATACGAAATAATGTATTTTTTTTATTAAATAAATTTTGAAAATGTGAATTAATAAATTATATTAAAATAAACTCAAAATTAATGTAACAAGATTAAATAAACAAAAATTAATGTAACAAGAATATTGAAATTAGAAAGTGTCAAAAAGACAGATCCGAATTATATTGAAATTATATAGAATAGTAAATTTAAAGATAACCTGTAAAAATAAAGATAAATTTAAATGTAGTAGTTAGAAAAAAAAGGAATAATTAAATTGAACTGTGAATTTTATCAGAAATAATAAAGAAATTTCCAATAAATATTAGAAAAAGAAAAATATATTATTAGTCCTTTATTATGTATGTATTTTACATTATAAGGACATCTGATGATACTATATCTGAAAACATAGAATATTCAAAATTCCTATATGATTTTCATAACAAAAATATTTATGTAAAAAAATCTATCAAGAATATTGTACATATTTTAAAATTTCAATTAATATTAATTGACTCTTAAAATTTTAGAAAAATTTATTAAATTATCTGTTAGTCATTATAATATCTAAGTAATAATTTTATTATAGCTAAAACCTCCCACATAATTAATTTAAATGCAATATTATATAATAATTAAAAGCCATTAAAGAAAGCTATAAAATTTCACATCACCATCCTCCTCGCCTTCGTCAAACTCCACTTTCATTGCCGATTTCAGCTGGGACCAAGACGCGTGTGGATTCCTCCGGATGAACTGCCAATACCAGATGTCGGCTCTTCCTTTTAGTAGCTGGTTGATGGCTAGTACCAAGCTCTCTACTGGATAGCAAGAGTTTCCACACGGAATAAAAATTCAGACAGCGTCAACACTTTCCCAGTTCCGTCGAACTGAATCCGCCAATTTGACACTGGATTTCGACGATGAACATTATCGACAGGTAACTCTACATTTTCGTCGTCACTGCTATTTACATCTATTCTCGTTCTAGGGGAACACCAGTAGGCGGTACCGCGGCCACTTCATCCGCCGGCTGATGGAATTGGCGGTAGTCATCCCTTACAGCTCCAATAAGAGTTGACTGTCTCAGGTGCTCTGCGTAGTTCATGCTCAACCGCTGGAATTGGTCGCGCATTTCCTGCATCTGCTGCTGCTCTACTGCTAATGCTTTTTCCAGTTCCTGGATCCGCTGACGCTCATAGTTCTGCGCGGATTGTTGCGGTAGTGAGTAATCCAAATTTGATGAAAATTTTTTACGATTGTTGTTTCTATTGTAGTTATTACGGCCAGAATTTGTATTAGTTCGTCGAACATCCGCATGGAGTGGCGCGATTCGTGTAGACGGAAATCTATAGTTGTCCGGTTTTGCACGTGGTGACGCTTGATAGCTCCAGGCTAAATTCCTCGCCGGCAATGTCGACGATGGCACCCGAAACCTGTGGAGTATCCAACGGCCGCACCCCTTCTGCTTGCAGATCCGAGAATACGTCAGCCCTTCGCTCCGCTGGTTTTCCCATTGGGGTCACCTTTGGCTAGATATTTTTACATAATTTTTTCTTTATATATATTTTATAAATATTATATATAATTATATATATATTTTTTTTCTTTAAAATAAAAACAACTATTTCACAATTTCTTTGTTTTTTTTTTTTTTGAATTTTTATGATATATCATTTTCAAAATATATATCATTTTCAAACTGAACAAAATAATTTTGAATTTTTTTCAAAAAAAAAACTTTAAAAAAAACGAATTATACCAAAACTAAAAAAAAAACGAATTACAAAAACTGACAAAATTCTTATACAAGCCGGTGTCCAGCGCCACGGTTATCGTACGACTTTTCTTTTTTTCCACTTTTTTTCCCAAATTTTTTCAAAAATCATGCCCTTTATTTGACCCAGGGTCAAATCAATATCATTCTTTGTTTTCTTATTGATTTTCGAAAATTTATATTAATTTCACCACCACCAACACGACATCTGGTTGTTCATACACAAGGACTTACGACATGTAACCAACTTCACGACATATATTTTTTCCCTGACTGACATTTATAATTATTACAAACAACATGGCAGAATGGTTTACGCCGATGTAAGTAAATTTATATATAGTTTTTTTTTTTCTAATTTTAATAAATATATTTTTTCCAGATATCTCGGGTGTCACAATATTTATCTTATTATGAATTGCTATGTTATGCAAAACTGTTACATAACACTACAATCATTCTTCACTACTACTGGTACAATCATTTATTGCATTTATGAAAAAAAAATTTCAATTTATTTTATTTTATACTAAAAAAAACAATTTTTATATGAACTTTTTAAATAATAAGTATTTATTATTTTGTTATTATTACTTACTATTTTTATACAAAAATAAAACAGAACTTTTTGTATCAAATTGTTAAATAAAAATTACATAAACCTGGTTGTTATTTAACAATTTTAAAATTTTTTTTTTACTTTTTAACAAGCGTACTAACGATTTGTGAATACGAATTTTAAGAAGATGAGTTGATTTTTATAAGATATTAGCCCTGTTTTTTTGTAGACGGGTATATTGTATTGCAAAATTTTTGCAAAAAAACGATTCACTGAAAATAATGCGACAATTTTTTTTATTTCAATCACAATTGAATTTATCAGCTGATATTTTTTTTTTAAATCACATTAACTTTGAGTTCTATAAAAGTAAAAAAAAAAATCATTGAATATCACTAAAAAATATAAAACTTGCTTTTTTTCTTTAATAAATTGCCATTTTTTAATGTAAAAAAAAACATAGGCTATGCCTTTTTGGTCCAATGTATTTGAAATAAATGAAACAATTCATTTGCAATATATAAATAACTACTGTAATTCTAATTTTTTTGCCAACAAATTGTTGTTGTTTTCAATGTCAAAATTTGCTGTACAACATACCCGTCTACAAAAAACCCGGGCTATTGTGAATTTTCCCATACAAATTTTAAAAATTGAGAATTTGAGTAATATTTCAAATCATAAAATAATAATTAGAATTTCATTGAGAATAAAATAACAATTTGTCAAAAAATCAATAATTTTTAGAATAATTTCTGAATAGCTATTTTCAATTTTGCTTGTTAAATAACGATTTAAGAGCTTAACAAGATAACAAGTCGGTTTGTGAATAAGGCTATTAATATGTTTGTATATAAAAAATAAAAATATTTCTTCCAAAAACAAGTACAAAAACCAAGTAATTGCATAATTTAGAGAGATCCAATAGTGGCGCATTAAGTTAAATTTAAGAAATGAATGAATTCAATTTTGTTTTATTTATTAAAAAAAAAAAACGAAATGTAAAATTTATGAAATAAAAATAAAACCTTAAAAAAAAAATTAAATGATGGCGATAAACAAAAAACAGCTTTCAGTACAAGTCATTGACATTTTGAATTTAATCGAATGCCATTCGGTTTACGAAATGCACCACCAACCTTTCAAAGGTTAATGAAAACTGTTTTAACAGGGTTACAAGGTATGCGATGTCTAGTATATCTTGACGATATAATAACTTATGGTCAAAATCTAATAGACCACAATACTAAATTAATAGAAGTTTTTCAAGCTTTAGAAAAATATAATTTTACATTGCAACCTGAAAAATGCAAATTTCTTCAGAAAGAAGTTATATTTAAGTCACGTAATTTCGGAAGAAGGTACAGATAAAAAAAAATTCAGCCGCACAAGGCATAGCACGACCTAAAATAGTTAAACAAGTTAAATCGTTTTTAGGACTGGTAGGATACTATAGAAAATTCATAAAAGATTTAGCAAAAATTGCAAATCCCTTAAAAAAACTTCTCAGAAAAATATTGATTTCCAGTGGGACGCTCTATGTGACGAGGCGTTTAACCATTTGAAACAAGCCATAATAAAACACCCAATTCTCCAATATCCAAATTTCGAAGAAAATTTCAATGGTTATGATCTAGCTCGACAAAACCACATCAAAGCAGAAATAAACTCTAAAAAATTCTATGATACAAATAGTAATTCCATACAATTCAAAAAGGTGACAAAGTACTTTTAGAAATAAAAAATAGAAAAAATAAAAAATTTACGCCTTCTTATAAAGGGCCATACGAAATCGTAACTACATACGAAATTAACTACATACGAAATTTTATTCGATTTTAAAGTAGAATTACCATTATCGTTATCGGAAGCAATCGAACCAATCTACAATTACGATAATTATATTCTTGAATTAAAAGCGCGATTACAAAATGGTTATGATCTAGCTCGACCAAACCATATCAAAGTAAAAATAATCTCTAAAAAATTCTATGATAAAAAAAAAAAATCCATACAATTCAAAAAGGTGACAAAGTACTTTTTGAAATTGTAATATACAATCTTTTTTTTTAAATATAGCTAAAAAACAAAACAATTAAAAAGTAAATTATTCAAAAATAAATAAAAATCAAATGATACTTCACCAACTGGACTGGACAGCAAGGAACATGGAGTCGGTGACTGACATTTGACACGGAAGTAAGAAATGTTGCCAGAGCCTAATTTTTAAGTTCGAAAATGATAATTTGAGACAGAACTGTCAGCGCAAGTGGGGAATTTTGACCGCGCATAGGGATGAGCAAGCGCCAATGAACCAAATAAAAAAAAAATTAAGAAGCACCTTCCGGTTTAGAAATTTTTTTTCTTGCTTCTTCTTGATTTGGCTGGCTTCAGAGGCTCACGTTTTTTTCCTTGGTTAAAAAAAAGGATAAAAAAATTTATATATATATAAAAAGGAAAAAACGTGATTTTGTGTGTATCAAATTATATAATTGATACATATTGTGGCTAAAGCTAAATTAAAATTATTTAGCTACGGAAAAAAAACATCAAGTATCCAGAGTTCAACTTCACGTGGAGAATCGGACATCAATGAACCACGACAGTACACCAGGATAAACAAGGGAGCAGTACTTGGTACTTGTATATGAGTTGTGCAGGATTAAGCAGTACATCAGTTCTGCAGAACACTGATAAGAATTTAAAAAAAAATTATATATAAAATTGTTAGATTTATAAATGTTATAAAACAATTTAGATAATGTTCTTCAGAAATATAATGTTTAAAGAAAAAGGTGAAATTATATTAGTAAATTAATACTTAGTAGTTAATTAAAAGATTGATTCCCTTTAGAAATAGCGATCATTCACAATTATTATATGAAAAAATTATTCAGTTTATAAAAAAAAAAGAAAAAAAAAAGAATATATGATTCTTAAAAGAATATATGATTGAATTAGAAAATTAGTAATCATTTGTAAATACTCGAGTGAGGAGAATCTAAGGTTTTGAAATAAGTAGAAAAAAAATCATATGAATTAAAATTCACATACATAATTTAACAATTAAAAAAAAAGTAAATTGAGTAAATTTTAATTTTTTTTTAAATTTATGATAAAATACTAGTTAATATTTTACAGTTAAAATTTTATTGATTATTAGCTTTGTATATAAATTTATATAGTAGTCCCACTTCTGTGATTTTTTTTGAAAAAAGGCAGTGAGAGAAGTGCTAACTAAAATATAGTAGGGACATAAATCATATTTTTGATTTAACAGGGCCATCTACATTTGAATAACTGAAACAATTCAAAATGGCAATTTTGTGTATATTTGTTATTATAATTTTTTTTATTTTCTTATTCTAGGTACAGAAGTGTAAGGGGGAAGAAAATTTATAGAAAAAAAAATTTTATACGCGTATTTGAATAACTTTGAATGAATTTTAGAATAGAAAAAGAATTTTTTGTTAAATTGCTAGTGATGGTGAAGTAAGGAGGAAGAAAACATGAGATTTTTTTTTATGGATGTGCGTATTTGAATATAATTTTCTGAACTAATTTAAGATTGAAAATATTTTTTTTAATTTCAATTAAACAAGTTAAATCGTTTTTAGGACTGGTAGGATACTATAGAAAATTCATAAAAGATTTAGCAAAAATTGCAAATCCCTTAAAAAAACTTCTCAGAAAAATATTGATTTCCAGTGGGACGCTCTATGTGACGAGGCGTTTAACCATTTGAAACAAGCCATAATAAAACACCCAATTCTCCAATATCCAAATTTCGAAGAAAATTTCAATGGTTATGATCTAGCTCGACAAAACCACATCAAAGCAGAAATAAACTCTAAAAAATTCTATGATACAAATAGTAATTCCATACAATTCAAAAAGGTGACAAAGTACTTTTAGAAATAAAAAATAGAAAAAATAAAAAATTTACGCCTTCTTATAAAGGGCCATACGAAATCGTAACTACATACGAAATTAACTACATACGAAATTTTATTCGATTTTAAAGTAGAATTACCATTATCGTTATCGGAAGCAATCGAACCAATCTACAATTACGATAATTATATTCTTGAATTAAAAGCGCGATTACAAAATGGTTATGATCTAGCTCGACCAAACCATATCAAAGTAAAAATAATCTCTAAAAAATTCTATGATAAAAAAAAAAAATCCATACAATTCAAAAAGGTGACAAAGTACTTTTTGAAATTGTAATATACAATCTTTTTTTTTAAATATAGCTAAAAAACAAAACAATTAAAAAGTAAATTATTCAAAAATAAATAAAAATCAAATGATACTTCACCAACTGGACTGGACAGCAAGGAACATGGAGTCGGTGACTGACATTTGACACGGAAGTAAGAAATGTTGCCAGAGCCTAATTTTTAAGTTCGAAAATGATAATTTGAGACAGAACTGTCAGCGCAAGTGGGGAATTTTGACCGCGCATAGGGATGAGCAAGCGCCAATGAACCAAATAAAAAAAAAATTAAGAAGCACCTTCCGGTTTAGAAATTTTTTTTCTTGCTTCTTCTTGATTTGGCTGGCTTCAGAGGCTCACGTTTTTTTCCTTGGTTAAAAAAAAGGATAAAAAAATTTATATATATATAAAAAGGAAAAAACGTGATTTTGTGTGTATCAAATTATATAATTGATACATATTGTGGCTAAAGCTAAATTAAAATTATTTAGCTACGGAAAAAAAACATCAAGTATCCAGAGTTCAACTTCACGTGGAGAATCGGACATCAATGAACCACGACAGTACACCAGGATAAACAAGGGAGCAGTACTTGGTACTTGTATATGAGTTGTGCAGGATTAAGCAGTACATCAGTTCTGCAGAACACTGATAAGAATTTAAAAAAAAATTATATATAAAATTGTTAGATTTATAAATGTTATAAAACAATTTAGATAATGTTCTTCAGAAATATAATGTTTAAAGAAAAAGGTGAAATTATATTAGTAAATTAATACTTAGTAGTTAATTAAAAGATTGATTCCCTTTAGAAATAGCGATCATTCACAATTATTATATGAAAAAATTATTCAGTTTATAAAAAAAAAAGAAAAAAAAAAGAATATATGATTCTTAAAAGAATATATGATTGAATTAGAAAATTAGTAATCATTTGTAAATACTCGAGTGAGGAGAATCTAAGGTTTTGAAATAAGTAGAAAAAAAATCATATGAATTAAAATTCACATACATAATTTAACAATTAAAAAAAAAGTAAATTGAGTAAATTTTAATTTTTTTTTAAATTTATGATAAAATACTAGTTAATATTTTACAGTTAAAATTTTATTGATTATTAGCTTTGTATATAAATTTATATAGTAGTCCCACTTCTGTGATTTTTTTTGAAAAAAGGCAGTGAGAGAAGTGCTAACTAAAATATAGTAGGGACATAAATCATATTTTTGATTTAACAGGGCCATCTACATTTGAATAACTGAAACAATTCAAAATGGCAATTTTGTGTATATTTGTTATTATAATTTTTTTTATTTTCTTATTCTAGGTACAGAAGTGTAAGGGGGAAGAAAATTTATAGAAAAAAAAATTTTATACGCGTATTTGAATAACTTTGAATGAATTTTAGAATAGAAAAAGAATTTTTTGTTAAATTGCTAGTGATGGTGAAGTAAGGAGGAAGAAAACATGAGATTTTTTTTTATGGATGTGCGTATTTGAATATAATTTTCTGAACTAATTTAAGATTGAAAATATTTTTTTTATTTTTCAATTCTTAAATTCTTGGGGAAGAAAATATATGAGATTTCTTTCTAGAATTTATGAATTAAAAATGTTTTTTTGTGTTATTATTCATTGGCGATGGTGCCGATTTTATAAAATTTCCTCATTTTTTAATTTTTATTGGTCTGGATGAAATGCCCATATTTTCATCTGGGATTTTCTCTGGTACCACTGGATGGATTGTGCTAAAATTTGGTAAACACATTCAAATTAGTGGTCTGGATGAAATGATGAATGGCCATATTTTCATCTGGAATTTTCTCTGGCTTCGAATTCTAGAACATTCTAGAAAGAAATCCCATATATTTTCTTCCCCCATTACGTCACAATCGCTAACGAGCTAAATGTTGTGATGAATTTAAGAATTGAAAAATAAAAAAATATTTTCAATTCTTAAATTAGTTCAGAAAATTATATTCATTCAAATACGAATACGCATATATATACATAAAAAACATATCATATGTTTTCTTCTCCCCGTACGTCACCATCGCTTGCAATTTAACAAAATATTCTTTTTCAATTCTAAAATTCATTCAAAATTATTCAAATACGCCAATAAACATTTTTTTTCTATATATTTTCTTCCCCCCTTACACTTCTGTACCTAGAATAAGAAAATAAAAAAAAAATTACAATAACAAATATACACAAATTTGTCATTTTGAATTGTTTCAGTTATTCAAATGTAGATTGCCCTGTTAAATCAAAAATATGATTTATGTCCCTACTATATTTTAGTTAGCACTTCTCTCACGGCCTTTTTTCAAAAAAACAGAAGTGGGAGTACTATATAAATTTATATACAAAGGTATTAGTAAGAAAGTAATTTTATAACAGAAATTATAGAATTGCAAATTTAAATATTGTAAAGAATTAATTTTAGAAACAGCATTGAATTTGGCAGAGCGCATTCCACCAGAAACTGCATGTACATTCAGCAACTGAGGAAATTTGTGAGTAATCTATTTTATATACGAATACGAGTATATATATAATCTGTGATATTTGGTTGCAATTCTATTAACATTTGTTTCAAACAATAATTTTTATAATTAAAAAAACAAAACTGATACTAATACGAAATAATGTATTTTTTTTATTAAATAAATTTTGAAAATGTGAATTAATAAATTATATTAAAATAAACTCAAAATTAATGTAACAAGATTAAATAAACAAAAATTAATGTAACAAGAATATTGAAATTAGAAAGTGTCAAAAAGACAGATCCGAATTATATTGAAATTATATAGAATAGTAAATTTAAAGATAACCTGTAAAAATAAAGATAACTTTAAATGTAGTAGTTAGAAAAAAAGGAATAATTAAATTGAACTGGGAATTTTATCAGAAATAATAAAGAAATTTCCAATAAATATTAGAAAAAGGAAAATATATTATTAGTCCTTTATAATGTATGTATTTTACATTATAAGGACATCTGATGATACTATATCTGAAAACATAGAATATTCAAAATTCCTATATGATTTTCATAACAAAAATATTTATGTAAAAAAATCTATCAAGAATATTGTACATATTTTAAAATTTCAATTAATATTAATTGACTCTTAAAATTTTAGAAAAATTTATTAAATTATCTGTTAGTCATTATAATATCTAAGTAATAATTTTATTATAGCTAAAACCTCCCACATAATTAATTTAAATGCAATATTATATAATAATTAAAAGCCATTAAAGAAAGCTATAAAATTTCACATCACCATCCTCCTCGCCTTCGTCAAACTCCACTTTCATTGCCGATTTCAGCTGGGACCAAGACGCGTGTGGATTCCTCCGGATGAACTGCCAATACCAGATGTCGGCTCTTCCTTTTAGTAGCTGGTTGATGGCTAGTACCAAGCACTCTACTGGATAGCAAGAGTTTCCACACGGAATAAAAATTCAGACAGCGTCAACACTTTCCCAGTTCCGTCGAACTGAATCCGCCAATTTGACACTGGATTTCGACGATGAACATTATCGACAGGTAACTCTACATTTTCGTCGTCCCTGCTATTTACATCTATTCTCGTTCTAGGGGAACACCAGTAGGCGGTACCGCGGCCAGTTCATCCGCCGGCTGATGGAATTGGCGGTAGTCATCCCTTACAGCTCCAATAAGAGTTGACTGTCTCAGGTGCTCTGCGTAGTTCATGCTCAACCGCTGGAATTGGTCGCGCATTTCCTGCATCTGCTGCTGCTGTACTGCTAATGCTTTTTCCAGTTCCTGGATCCGCTGACGCTCATAGTTCTGAGCGGATTGTTGCGGTAGTGAGTAATCCAAATTTGATGAAAATTTTTGACGATTGTTGTTTCTATTGTAGTTATTACGGCCAGAATTTGTATTAGTTCGTCGAACATCCGCATGGAGTGGCGCGATTCGTGTAGACGGAAATCTATAGTTGTCCGGTTTTGCACGTGGTGACGCTTGATAGCTCCAGGCTAAATTCCTCGCCGGCAATGTCGACGATGGCACCCGAAACCTGTGGAGTATCCAACGGCCGCACCCCTTCTGCTTGCAGATCCGAGAATACGTCAGCCCTTCGCTCCGCTGGTTTTCCCATTGGGGTCACCTTTGGCTAGATATTTTTACATAATTTTTTCTTTATATATATTTTATAAATATTATATATAATTATATATATATTTTTTTTCTTTAAAATAAAAACAACTATTTCACAATTTCTTTGCTTTTTTTTTTTTGAATTTTTATGATATATCATTTTCAAAATATATATCATTTTCAAACTGAACAAAATAATTTTGAATTTTTTTCAAAAAAAAACTTTAAAAAAAACGAATTATACCAAAACTAAAAAAAAAAACGAATTACAAAAACTGACAAAATTCTTATACAAGCCGGTGTCCAGCGCCACGGTTATCGTACGACTTTTCTTTTTTTCCACTTTTTTTCCCAAATTTTTTCAAAAATCATGCCCTTTATTTGACCCAGGGTCAAATCAATATCATTCTTTGTTTTCTTATTGATTTTCGAAAATTTATATTAATTTCACCACCACCAACACGACATCTGGTTGTTCATACACAAGGACTTACGACATGTAACCAACTTCACGACATATATTTTTTCCCTGACTGACATTTATAATTATTACAAACAACATGGCAGAATGGTTTACGCCGATGTAAGTAAATTTATATATTTTTTTTTTTCTAATTTTAATAAATATATTTTTTCCAGATATCTCGGGTGTCACAATATTTATCTTATTATGAATTGCTATGTTATGCAAAACTGTTACATAACACTACAATCATTCTTCACTACTACTGGTACAATCATTTATTGCATTTATGAAAAAAAAATTTCAATTTATTTTATTTTATACTAAAAAAAACAATTTTTATATGGACTTTTTAAATAATAAGTATTTATTATTTTGTTATTATTTCTTACTATTTTTATATAAAAATAAAACAGAACTTTTTGTATCAAATTGTTAAATAAAAATTACATAAACCTGGTTGTTATTTAACAATTTTAAAATTTTTTTTTTACTTTTTAACAAGCGTACTAACGATTTGTGAATACGAATTTTAAGAAGATGAGTTGATTTTTATAAGATATTAGCCCTGTTTTTTTGTAGACGGGTATATTGTATTGCAAAATTTTTGCAAAAAAACGATTCACTGAAAATAATGCGACAATTTTTTTTATTTCAATCACAATTGAATTTATCAGCTGATATTTTTTTTTTAAATCACATTAACTTTGAGTTCTATAAAAGTAAAAAAAAAAATCATTGAATATCACTAAAAAATATAAAACTTGCTTTTTTTCTTTAATAAATTGCCATTTTTTAATGTAAAAAAAAACATAGGCTATGCCTTTTTGGTCCAATGTATTTGAAATAAATGAAACAATTCATTTGCAATATATAAATAACTACTGTAATTCTAATTTTTTTGCCAACAAATTGTTGTTGTTTTCAATGTAAAAATTTGCTGTACAACATACCCGTCTACAAAAAACCCGGGCTATTGTGAATTTTCCCATACAAATTTTAAAAATTGAGAATTTGAGTAATATTTCAAATCATAAAATAATAATTAGAATTTCATTGAGAATAAAATAACAATTTGTCAAAAAATCAATAATTTTTAGAATAATTTCTGAATAGCTATTTTCAATTTTGCTTGTTAAATAACGATTTAAGAGCTTAACAAGATAACAAGTCGGTTTGTGAATAAGGCTATTAATATGTTTGTATATAAAAAATAAAAATATTTCTTCCAAAAACAAGTACAAAAACCAAGTAATTGCATAATTTAGAGAGATCCAATAGTGGCGCATTAAGTTAAATTTAAGAAATGAATGAATTCAATTTTGTTTTATTTATTAAAAAAAAAAAACGAAATGTAAAATTTATGAAATAAAAATAAAACCTTAAAAAAAAAAATTAAATGATGGCGATAAACAAAAAACAGCTTTCAGTACAAGTCATGGACATTTTGAATTTAATCGAATGCCATTCGGTTTACGAAATGCACCACCAACCTTTCAAAGGTTAATGAAAACTGTTTTAACCGGGTTACAAGGTATGCGATGTCTAGTATATCTTGACGATATAATAACTTATGGTCAAAATCTAATAGACCACAATACTAAATTAATAGAAGTTTTTCAAGCTTTAGAAAAATATAATTTTAAATTGCAACCTGAAAAATGCAATTTCTTCAGAAAGAAGTTATATTTAAGTCACGTAATTTCGGAAGAAGGTACAGATAAAAAAAAAATTCAGCCGCACAAGGCATAGCACGACCTAAAATAGTTAAACAAGTTAAATCGTTTTTAGGACTGGTAGGATACTATAGAAAATTCATAAAAGATTTAGCAAAAATTGCAAATCCCTTAAAAAAACTTCTCAGAAAAATATTGATTTCCAGTGGGACGCTCTATGTGACGAGGCGTTTAACCATTTGAAACAAGCCATAATAAAACACCCAATTCTCCAATATCCAAATTTCGAAGACAATTTCAATGGTTATGATCTAGCTCGACAAAACCATATCAAAGCAGAAATAAACTCTAAAAAATTTTATGATACAAATAGTAATTCCATACAATTCAAAAAGGTGACAAAGTACTTTTAGAAATAAAAAATAGAAAAAATAAAAAATTTACGCCTTCGTATAAAGGGCCATACGAAATCGTAACTACATACGAAATTAACTACATACGAAATTTTATTCGATTTTAAAGTAGAATTACCATTATCGTTATCGGAAGCAATCGAACCAATCTACAATTACGATAATTATATTCTTGAATTAAAAGCGCGATTACAAAATGGTTATGATCTAGCTCGACCAAACCATATCAAAGTAAAAATAATCTCTAAAAAATTCTATGATAAAAATAGTAAATCCATACAATTCAAAAAGGTGACAAAGTACTTTTTGAAATTGTAATATACAATCTTTTTTTTTAAATATAGCTAAAAAACAAAACAATTAAAAAGTAAATTATTCAAAAATAAATAAAAATCAAATGATACTTCACCAACTGGACTGGACAGCAAGGAACATGGAGTCGGTGACTGACATTTGACACGGAAGTAAGAAATGTTGCCAGAGCCTAATTTTTAAGTTCGAAAATGATAATTTGAGACAGAACTGTCAGCGCAAGTGTGGAATTTTGACCGCGCATAGGGATGAGCAAGCGCCAATGAACCAAATAAAAAAAAAATTAAGAAGCACCTTCCGGTTTAGAAATTTTTTTTCTTGCTTCTTCTCGATTTGGCTGGCTTCAGAGGCTCACGTTTTTTTCCTTGGTTAAAAAAAAGGACAAAAAAATTTATATATATATAAAAAGGAAAAAACGTGATTTTGTGTGTATCAAATTATATAATTGATACATATTGTGGCTAAAGCTAAATTAAAATTATTTAGCTACGGAAAAAAAACATCAAGTATCCAGAGTTCAACTTCACGTGGAGAATCGGACATCAATGAACCACGACAGTACACCAGGATAAAGAAGGGAGCAGTACTTGGTACTTGTATATGAGTTGTGCAGGATTAAGCAGTACATCAGTTCTGCAGAACACCGATAAGAATTTAAAAAAAAATTATATATAAAATTGTTAGATTTATAAATGTTATAAAACAATTTAGATAATGTTCTTCAGAAATATAATGTTTAAAGAAAAAGGTGAAATTATATTAGTAAATTAATACTTAGTAGTTAATTAAAAGATTGATTCCCTTTAGAAATAGCGATCATTCACAATTATTATATGAAAAAATTATTCAGTTTATAAAAAAAAAAGAAAAAAAAAGAATATATGATTCTTAAAAGAATATATGATTGAATTAGAAAATTAGTAATCATTTGTAAATACTCGAGTGAGGAGAATCTAAGGTTTTGAAATAAGTAGAAAAAAAAATCATATGAATTAAAATTCACATACATAATTTAAAAATTAAAAAAAAAAGTAAATTGAGTAAATTTTAATTTTTTTTTAAATTTATGATAAAATACTAGTTAATATTTTACAGTTAAAATTTTATTGATTATTAGCTTTGTATATAAATTTATATAGTAGTCCCACTTCTGTGATTTTTTTTGAAAAAAGGCAGTGAGAGAAGTGCTAACTAAAATATAGTAGGGACATAAATCATATTTTTGATTTAACAGGGCCATCTACATTTGAATAACTGAAACAATTCAAAATGGCAATTTTGTGTATATTTGTTATTATAATTTTTTTTATTTTCTTATTCTAGGTACAGAAGTGTAAGGGGGAAGAAAATTTATAGAAAAAAAAATTTTATACGCGTATTTGAATAATTTTGAATGAATTTTAGAATAGAAAAAGAATTTTTTGTTAAATTGCTAGTGATGGTGAAGTAAGGGGGAAGAAAACATGAGATTTTTTTTTATGGATGTGCGTATTTGAATATAATTTTCTGAACTAATTTAAGATTGAAAATATTTTTTTTATTTTTCAATTCTTAAATTCTTGGGGAAGAAAATATATGAGATTTCTTTCTAGAATTTATGAATTAAAAATGTTTTTTTGTGTTATTATTCATTGGCGATGGTGCCGATTTTATAAAATTTCCTCATTTTTTAATTTTTATTGGTCTGGATGAAATGCCCATATTTTCATCTGGGATTTTCTCTGGTACCACTGGATGGATTGTGCTAAAATTTGGTAAACACATTCAAATTAATGGTCTGAATGAAATGATGAATGGCCATATTTTCATCTGGAATTTTCTCTGGCTTCGAATTCTAGAACATTCTAGAAAGAAATCCCATATATTTTCTTCCCCCATTACGTCACAATCGCTAACGAGCTAAATGTTGTGATGAATTTAAGAATTGAAAAATAAAAAAATATTTTCAATTCTTAAATTAGTTCAGAAAATTATATTCATTCAAATACGAATACGCATATATATACATAAAAAACATATCATATGTTTTCTTCTCCCCGTACGTCACCATCGCTTGCAATTTAACAAAATATTCTTTTTCAATTCTAAAATTCATTCAAAATTATTCAAATACGCCAATAAACATTTTTTTTCTATATATTTTCTTCCCCCCTTACACTTCTGTACCTAGAATAAGAAAATAAAAAAAAATTACAATAACAAATATACACAAATTTGTCATTTTGAATTGTTTCAGTTATTCAAATGTAGATTGCCCTGTTAAATCAAAAATATGATTTATGTCCCTACTATATTTTAGTTAGCACTTCTCTCACGGCCTTTTTTAAAAAAAACAGAAGTGGGAGTACTATATAAATTTATATACAAAGGTATTAGTAAGAAAGTAATTTTATAACAGAAATTATAGAATTGCAAATTTAAATATTGTAAAGAATTAATTTTAGAAACAGCATTGAATTTGGCAGAGCGCATTCCACCAGAAACTGCATGTACATTCAGCAACTGAGGAAATTTGTGAGTAATCTATTTTATATACGAATACGAGTATATATATAATCTGTGATATTTGGTTGCAATTCTATTAACATTTGTTTCAAACAATAATTTTTATAATTAAAAAAACAAAACTGATACTAATACGAAATAATGTATTTTTTTTATTAAATAAATTTTGAAAATGTGAATTAATAAATTATATTAAAATAAACTCAAAATTAATGTAACAAGATTAAATAAACAAAAATTAATGTAACAAGAATATTGAAATTAGAAAGTGTCAAAAAGACAGATCCGAATTATATTGAAATTATATAGAATAGTAAATTTAAAGATAACCTGTAAAAATAAAGATAAATTTAAATGTAGTAGTTAGAAAAAAAAGGAATAATTAAATTGAACTGGGAATTTTATCAGAAATAATAAAGAAATTTCCAATAAATATTAGAAAAAGAAAAATATATTATTAGTCCTTTATAATGTATGTATTTTACATTATAAGGACATCTGATGATACTATATCTGAAAACATAGAATATTCAAAATTCCTATATGATTTTCATAACAAAACTATTTATGTAAAAAAATCTATCAAGAATATTGTACATATTTTAAAATTTCAATTAATATTAATTGACTCTTAAAATTTTAGAAAAATTTATTAAATTATCTGTTAGTCATTATAATATCTAAGTAATAATTTTATTATAGCTAAAACCTCCCACATAATTAATTTAAATGCAATATTATATAATAATTAAAAGCCAGTAAAGAAAGCTATAAAATTTCACATCACCATCCTCCTCGCCTTCGTCAAACTCCACTTTCATTGCCGATTTCAGCTGGGACCAAGACGCGTGTGGATTCCTCCGGATGAACTGCCAATACCAGATGTCGCTCTTCCTTTTAGTTGCTGGTTGATGACTAGTACCAAGCTCTCTACTGGATAGCAAGAGTTTCCACACGGAATAAAAATTCAGACAGCGTCAACACTTTCCCAGTTCCGTCGAACTGAATCCGCCAATTTGACACTGGATTTCGACGATGAACATTATCGACAGGTAACTCTACATTTTCGTCGTCCCTGCTATTTACATCTATTCTCGTTCTAGGGGAACACCAGTAGGCGGTACCGCGGCCAGTTCATCCGCCGGCTGATGGAATTGGCGGTAGTCATCCCTTACAGCTCCAATAAGAGTTGACTGTCTCAGGTGCTCTGCGTAGTTCATGCTCAACCGCTGGAATTGGTCGCGCATTTCCTGCATCTGCTGCTGCTGTACTGCTAATGCTTTTTCCAGTTCCTGGATCCGCTGACGCTCATAGTTCTGCGCGGATTGTTGCGTTAGTGAGTAATCCAAATTTGATGAAAATTTTTGACGATTGTTGTTTCTATTGTAGTTATTACGGCCAGAATTTGTATTAGTTCGTCGAACATCCGCATGGAGTGGCGCGATTCGTGTAGACGGAAATCTATAGTTGTCCGGTTTTGCACGTGGTGACGCTTGATAGCTCCAGGCTAAATTCCTCGCCGGCAATGTCGACGATGGCACCCGAAACCTGTGGAGTATCCAACGGCCGCACCCCTTCTGCTTGCAGATCCGAGAATACGTCAGCCCTTCGCTCCGCTGGTTTTCCCATTGGGGTCACCTTTGGCTAGATATTTTTACATAATTTTTTCTTTATATATATTTTATAAATATTATATATAATTATATATATATTTTTTTTCTTTAAAATAAAAACAACTATTTCACAATTTCTTTGTTTTTTTTTTTTTTTGAATTTTTATGATATATCATTTTCAAAATATATATCATTTTCAAACTGAACAAAATAATTTTGAATTTTTTTCAAAAAAAAAACTTTAAAAAAAACGAATTATACCAAAACTGACAAAATTCTTATACAAGCCGGTGTCCAGCGCCACGGTTATCGTACGACTTTTCTTTTTTTCCACTTTTTTCCCAAAATTTTTCAAAAATCATGCCCTTTATTTGACCCAGGGTCAAATCAATATAATTCTTTGTTTTCTTATTATTGATTTTCGAAAATTTATATTAATTTCACCACCACCAACACGACATCTGGTTGTTCATACACAAGGACTTACGACATGTAAATGTAACCAACTTCACGACATATATTTTTTCCCTGACTGACATTTATAATTATTACAAACAACATGGCAGAATGGTTTACGCCGATGTAAGTAAATTTATATATTTTTTTTTTTTCTAATTTTAATAAATATATTTTTTCCAGATATCTCGGGTGTCACAATATTTATATTATTATGAATTGCTATGTTATGCAAAACTGTTACATAACACTACAATCATTCTTCACTACTACTGGTACAATCATTTATTGCATTTATTAAAAAAAAAATTTCAATTTATTTTATTTTATACTAAAAAAAACAATTTTTGTATGAACTTTTTAAATAATAAGTATTTATTATTTTGTTATTATTACTTACTATTTTTATACAAAAATAAAACAGAACTTTTTGTATCAAATTGTTAAATAAAAATTACATAAACCTGGTTGTTATTTAACAATTTTAAAATTTTTTTTTTACTTTTTAACAAGCGTACTAACGATTTGTGAATACGAATTTTAAGAAGATGAGTTGATTTTTATAAGATATTAGCCCTGTTTTTTTGTAGACGGGTATATTGTATTGCAAAATTTTTGCAAAAAAACGATTCACTGAAAATAATGCGACAATTTTTTTTATTTCAATCACAATTGAATTTATCAGCTGATATTTTTTTTTAAATCACATTAACTTTGAGTTCTATAAAAGTAAAAAAAAAAATCATTGAATATCACTAAAAAATATAAAACTTGCTTTTTTTCTTTAATAAATTGCCATTTTTTAATGTAAAAAAAAAACATGGGCTATGCCTTTTTGGTCCAATGTATTTGAAATAAATGAAACAATTCATTTGTAATATATAAATAACTACTGTAATTCTAATTTTTTTGCCAACAAATTGTTTTGCTGTACAACATACCCGTCTACAAAAAACCCGGGCTATTGTGAATTTATCCATACAAATTTTAAAAATTGAGAATTTGAGTAATATTTCAAATCATAAAATAATAATTAGAATTTCATTGAGAATAAAATAACAATTTGTCAAAAAATCAATAATTTTTAGAATAATTTCTGAATAGCTATTTTCAATTTTGCTTGTTAAATAACGATTTAAGAGCTTAACAAGATAACAAGTCGGTTCGTGAATAAGGCTATTAATATGTTTGTATAAAAAAAATAAAAATATTTCTTCCAAAAACAAGTACAAAAACCAAGTAATTGCATAATTTAGAGAGATCCAATAGTGGCGCATTAAGTTAAATTTAAGAAATGAATGAATTCAATTTTGTTTTATTTATTTAAAAAAAAAACGAAATGTAAAATTTATGAAATAAAAATAAAACCTTAAAAAAAAAAATTAAATGATGGCGATAAACAAAAAACAGCTTTCAGTACAAGTCATGGACATTTTGAATTTAATCGAATGCCATTCGGTTTACGAAATGCACCACCAACCTTTCAAAGGTTAATGAAAACTGTTTTAACCGGGTTACAAGGTATGCGATGTCTAGTATATCTTGACGATATAATAACTTATGGTCAAAATCTAATAGACCACAATACTAAATTAATAGAAGTTTTTCAAGCTTTAGAAAAATATAATTTTAAATTGCAACCTGAAAAATGCAAATTTCTTCAGAAAGAAGTTATATTTAAGTCACGTAATTTCGGAAGAAGGTACAGATAAAAAAAAAATTCAGCCGCACAAGGCATAGCACGACCTAAAATAGTTAAACAAGTTAAATCGTTTTTAGGACTGGTAGGATACTATAGAAAATTCATAAAAGATTTAGCAAAAATTGCAAATCCCTTAAAAAAACTTCTCAAAAAAATATTGATTTCCAGTGGGACGCTCTATGTGACGAGGCGTTTAACCATTTGAAACAAGCCATAATAAAACACCCAATTCTCCAATATCCAATTTCGACAAAACCATATCAAAGCAGAAATAAACTCTAAAAAATTCTATGATACAAATAGTAATTCCATACAATTCAAAAAGGTGACAAAGTACTTTTAGAAATAAAAAATAGAAAAAATAAAAAATTTACGCCTTCTTATAAAGGGCCATACGAAATCGTAACTACATACGAAATTAACTACATACGAAATTTTATTCGATTTTAAAGTAGAATTACCATTATCGTTATCGGAAGCAATCGAACCAATCTACAATTACGATAATTATATTCTTGAATTAAAAGCGCGATTACAAAATGGTTATGATCTAGCTCGACCAAACCATATCAAAGTAAAAATAATCTCTAAAAAATTCTATGATAAAAATAGTAAATCCATACAATTCAAAAAGGTGACAAAGTACTTTTTGAAATTGTAATATACAATCTTTTTTTTTAAATATAGCTAAAAAACAAAACAATTAAAAAGTAAATTATTCAAAAATAAATAAAAATCAAATGATACTTCACCAACTGGACTGGACAGCAAGGAACATGGAGTCGGTGACTGACATTTGACACGGAAGTAAGAAATGTTGCCAGAGCCTAATTTTTAAGTTCGAAAATGATAATTTGAGACAGAACTGTCAGCGCAAGTGTGGAATTTTGACCGCGCATAGGGATGAGCAAGCGCCAATGAACCAAATAAAAAAAAATTAAGAAGCACCTTCCGGTTTAGAAATTTTTTTTCTTGCTTCTTCTTGATTTGGCTGGCTTCAGAGGCTCACGTTTTTTTCCTTGGTTAAAAAAAAGGATAAAAAAATTTATATATATATAAAAAGGAAAAAACGTGATTTTGTGTGTATCAAATTATATAATATACATATTGTGGCTAAAGCTAAATTAAAATTATTTAGCTACGGAAAAAAAACATAAAGTATCCAGAGTTTAACTTCACGTGGAGAATCGGACATCAATGAACCACGACAGTACACCAGGATAAAGAAGGGAGCAGTACTTGGTACTTGTATATGAGTTGTGCAGGATTAAGCAGTACATCAGTTCTGCAGAACACCGATAAGAATTTAAAAAAAAATTATATATAAAATTGTTAGATTTATAAATGTTATAAAACAATTTAGATAATGTTCTTCAGAAATATAATGTTTAAAGAAAAAGGTGAAATTATATTAGTAAATTAATACTTAGTAGTTAATTAAAAGATTGATTCCCTTTAGAAATAGCGATCATTCACAATTATTATATGAAAAAATTATTCAGTTTATAAAAAAAAAAAAGAAAAAAAAAGAATATATGATTCTTAAAAGAATATATGATTGAATTAGAAAATTAGTAATCATTTGTAAATACTCGAGTGAGGAGAATCTAAGGTTTTGAAATAAGTAGAAAAAAAAATCATATGAATTAAAATTCACATACATAATTTAAAAATTTTTATTTTCTTATTCTAGGTACAGAAGTGTAAGGGGGAAGAAAATTTATAGAAAAAAAAATTTTAGAATAGAAAAAGAATTTTTTGTTAAATTGCTAGTGATGGTGAAGTAAGGGGGAAGAAAACATGAGATTTTTTTTATGGATGTGCGTATTTGAATATAATTTTCTGAACTAATTTAAGATTGAAAATATTTTTTTTATTTTTCAATTCTTAAATTCTTGGGGAAGAAAATATATGAGATTTCTTTCTAGAATTTATGAATTAAAAATGTTTTTTTGTGTTATTATTCATTGGCGATGGTGCCGATTTTATAAAATTTCCTCATTTTTTAATTTTTATTGGTCTGGATGAAATGCCCCTATTTTCATCTGGGATTTTCTCTGGTACCACTGGATGGATTGTGCTAAAATTTGGTAAACACATTCAAATTAGTGGTCTGAATGAAATGATGAATGGCCATATTTTCATCTGGAATTTTCTCTGGCTTCGAATTCTAGAACATTCTAGAAAGAAATCCCATATATTTTCTTCCCCCATTACGTCACAATCGCTAACGAGCTAAATGTTGTGATGAATTTAAGAATTGAAAAATAAAAAAATATTTTCAATTCTTAAATTAGTTCAGAAAATTATATTCATTCAAATACGAATACGCATATATATACATAAAAAACATATCATATGTTTTCTTCTCCCCGTACGTCACCATCGCTTGCAATTTAACAAAATATTCTTTTTCAATTCTAAAATTCATTCAAAATTATTCAAATACGCCAATAAACATTTTTTTTCTATATATTTTCTTCCCCCTTACACTTCTGTACCTAGAATAAGAAAATAAAAAAAAATTACAATAACAAATATACACAAATTTGTCATTTTGAATTGTTTCAGTTGAATTAGAAAATTAGTAATCATTTGTAAATACTCGAGTGAGGAGAATCTAAGGTTTTGAAATAAGTAGAAAAAAAAATCATATGAATTAAAATTCACATACATAATTTAAAAATTTTTATTTTCTTATTCTAGGTACAGAAGTGTAAGGGGGAAGAAAATTTATAGAAAAAAAAATTTTAGAATAGAAAAAGAATTTTTTGTTAAATTGCTAGTGATGGTGAAGTAAGGGGGAAGAAGACATGAGATTTTTTTTTATGGATGTGCGTATTTGAATATAATTTTCTGAACTAATTTAAGATTGAAAATATTTTTTTTATTTTTCAATTCTTAAATTCTTGGGGAAGAAAATATATGAGATTTCTTTCTAGAATTTATGAATTAAAAATGTTTTTTTGTGTTATTATTCATTGCGATGGTGCCGATTTTATAAAATTTCCTCATTTTTTAATTTTTATTGGTCTGGATGAAATGCCCCTATTTTCATCTGGGATTTTCTCTGGTACCACTGGATGGATTGTGCTAAAATTTGGTAAACACATTCAAATTAATGGTCTGAATGAAATGATGAATGGCCATATTTTCATCTGGAATTTTCTCTGGCTTCGAATTCTAGAACATTCTAGAAAGAAATCCCATATATTTTCTTCCCCCATTACGTCACAATCGCTAACGAGCTAAATGTTGTGATGAATTTAAGAATTGAAAAATAAAAAAATATTTTCAATTCTTAAATTAGTTCAGAAAATTATATTCATTCAAATACGAATACGCATATATATACATAAAAAACATATCATATGTTTTCTTCTCCCCGTACGTCACCATCGCTTGCAATTTAACAAAATATTCTTTTTCAATTCTAAAATTCATTCAAAATTATTCAAATACGCCAATAAACATTTTTTTCTATATATTTTCTTCCCCCCTTACACTTCTGTACCTAGAATAAGAAAATAAAAAAAAATTACAATAACAAATATACACAAATTTGTCATTTTGAATTGTTTCAGTTGAATTAGAAAATTAGTAATCATTTGTAAATACTCGAGTGAGGAGAATCTAAGGTTTTGAAATAAGTAGAAAAAAAAATCATATGAATTAAAATTCACATACATAATTTAAAAATTTTTATTTTCTTATTCTAGGTACAGAAGTGTAAGGGGGAAGAAAATTTATAGAAAAAAAAATTTTAGAATAGAAAAAGAATTTTTTGTTAAATTGCTAGTGATGGTGAAGTAAGGGGGAAGAAGACATGAGATTTTTTTTTATGGATGTGCGTATTTGAATATAATTTTCTGAACTAATTTAAGATTGAAAATATTTTTTTTATTTTTCAATTCTTAAATTCTTGGGGAAGAAAATATATGAGATTTCTTTCTAGAATTTATGAATTAAAAATGTTTTTTTGTGTTATTATTCATTGCGATGGTGCCGATTTTATAAAATTTCCTCATTTTTTAATTTTTATTGGTCTGGATGAAATGCCCCTATTTTCATCTGGGATTTTCTCTGGTACCACTGGATGGATTGTGCTAAAATTTGGTAAACACATTCAAATTAATGGTCTGAATGAAATGATGAATGGCCATATTTTCATCTGGAATTTTCTCTGGCTTCGAATTCTAGAACATTCTAGAAAGAAATCCCATATATTTTCTTCCCCCATTACGTCACAATCGCTAACGAGCTAAATGTTGTGATGAATTTAAGAATTGAAAAATAAAAAAATATTTTCAATTCTTAAATTAGTTCAGAAAATTATATTCATTCAAATACGAATACGCATATATATACATAAAAAACATATCATATGTTTTCTTCTCCCCGTACGTCACCATCGCTTGCAATTTAACAAAATATTCTTTTTCAATTCTAAAATTCATTCAAAATTATTCAAATACGCCAATAAACATTTTTTTTCTATATATTTTCTTCCCCCCTTACACTTCTGTACCTAGAATAAGAAAATAAAAAAAAATTACAATAACAAATATACACAAATTTGTCATTTTGAATTGTTTCAGTTATTCAAATGTAGATTGCCCTGTTAAATCAAAAATATGATTTATGTCCCTACTATATTTTAGTTAGCACTTCTCTCACGGCCTTTTTTCAAAAAAACAGAAGTGGGAGTACTATATAAATTTATATACAAAGGTATTAGTAAGAAAGTAATTTTATAACAGAAATTATAGAATTGCAAATTTAAATATTGTAAAGAATTAATTTTAGAAACAGCATTGAATTTGGCAGAGCGCATTCCACCAGAAACTGCATGTACATTCAGCAACTGAGGAAATTTGTGAGTAATCTATTTTATATACGAATACGAGTATATATATAATCTGTGATATTTGGTTGCAATTCTATTAACATTTGTTTCAAACAATAATTTTTATAATTAAAAAAATAAACTGATACTAATACGAAATAATGTATTTTTTTATTAAATAAATTTTGAAAATGTGAATTAATAAATTAAGTATATTAAAATAAACTCAAAATTAATGTAACAAGATTAAATAAACAAAAATTAATGTAACAAGAATATTGAAATTAGAAAGTGTCAAAAAGACAGATCCGAATTATATTGAAATTATATAGAATAGTAAATTTAAAGATAACCTGTAAAAATAAAGATAAATTTAAATGTAGTAGTTAGAAAAAAAAGGAATAATTAAATTGAACTGGGAATTTTATCAGAAACATATATTTGTATTACTAATCTTTATTTATATACTTTTTAGGTATGTGGTAGACACGACAATTTTTCGGTGGTGAACTTTTGATAATTTCCTGAATGAAACATGGTGGTATGGTCAACTAGAATCGTGGCGAGCTAGGAACGTCAAAAAGCCCAAAATGTTTTCGTCAGTGCAAGGGAAAACTAACAGTGGGTTCCCATTGAAAATTGTTAGATTTTAGTTTTACAGGATTGTATGAAAAAAAACTTGACGACAAGAATTTTTGTGCCATCATGTTGTTTTTTCATACAATCCTGTAAAACTAAAAACTTAAAATTTTCAATGGGAACGTTATGTAATAGTTTTAAATATTTTCGTCAAGTTAGGTCTCGGACTAACATTCGTCCATTTCGTATTGTTTATTCGTTTTATCCCAGCTAGACATGCATATAATAATAGTTAGCGATTGTGCTGTTTTAAGCGAATTCGTATGGCCCTTTATAAGAATAAAATCACCTGTAAATTCAAATAATAAAAATAAATAAAAAAATCAAACTTGTGCAAGTTAAATTATATTTTCATGATAGTAAAACAAAAAAATATATTTAAATAAAATCAAGCCATTTCCACAAAAAAATATATTTTAATAAAATTAAGTCAAACACCAAAAAGTTTAATAAATTTCTATATTCTATATTTATACAAGCGATACAACAAATCCAATTAGAACAAAATATCAATAAAAAAATTTCTTTTAATTTTAATTAATCGATCTAAGAATGGTTCTACTGATATTATTAAACTCTAAACTCAATAATATCAGTAGAACCATTGTACACAAACCATAATTTATTAATAGAAATCAAAATTCCATTACTTTCAGAAATTTTCTAATTATATAAAACTATGAGTTTACCGATGAGTTAATAATGAACATTTATTCTACTACGTCAAAATTAATAGCGAGTACATTGCTACCAATGAAGATCTGCAACGATATCTGATTCTAAGCAGATCACACCCAGAGAAAAGAATAATCACTATATATGATTATTGATGGAATAGCTTTGCCATTTTATAAATTTTATAGTGTTATTCCTAAAAATCATACTGTATGATTATTAGGTTCAAACTATGCAAAAATATTGCAGTAGTTATGAATAACGAAATCTGTTTCTAAATCATTAGCTATGAAATGCAATCATAGACCTGATAAAATTATTTTAAGAAAAAATGCAAATTTATTTGGCCATAAAATCGTATTTTATGATTATGCAATATCAACTATGATTGATTAAGGAACTTTGAGTTTGAAGTAGAAAAAAAGTTATTAATTCATAGTAGATTCTTTAAAATATATGTATAAAATATTCTGATAATATGATATATCCTGTAATTTATCATAATCTAATTGCATGCAATTTAAAATCATATTTCATTAAAATGATAATAACTAAATAACTGGAAATGAGTACATATTACATGATAGTTGAATATATTTGGTATGAATAAATGAGAAGGTTGTATATTGGCGCAGTATAATTCATAAACGATCCAGGAAATAAAAAATTTAGTTATTCCTATTTATGCAAGCACTAATCCTAATAAAATGATAGGATTAATTATCTTTGCAACAAAAGTTCCATTGTATTAACCAAATATCTATCCATATTTCGACAATTGTCTTGAAATGTTCTTTTTAATTATTTTTCGTAAATTTTTCTAAGAAAAGTATTTAAAAAAAACAATTGTAAGGTGAATTATTATCTTATCGCGCGTATTGGCTGTTTGTCTTATAGCATTCCAGAAATAGAATTAACAACTTTCACTAATCCTATGGAATAAGCAAATCTGTACCACCAAGATGAAACTCACAAAATATAAAATATTCATATTTTTCACTTGCTACTAGATCATGGTCCCTATATATGTCGTCATTTTGATCGGTATATTAAATGGTTAATATTTTACGATTTTGTTCAATACATAGCTGCAAATTAAATTAGACTTTACAATTCAACATGGTTTTTTACATATCAAATTAATAAAAAAAATGTTTAGTCGAAAAGTATGGTAACTTTTTTGTGTTTATAGATTATTAATTTTCAAAGGCGTATCATTTTTCATTTGTAAATAATATATGTCCTTATTAAATAAAATTGGTCATTTCAAAATCGATGTTGTAATTTTCCAATTTAAAAACAAAAGCAAATTTAAATTGTAAAAAGTCGTAATTTGAACTATTCCTCATGCTTTTCATTTTTCTACAAAATTCTTTTAATTATTCTTTTAGCATTGTTCGGGCATTTGCTCTTACAGCAATCTTCGGAATCTAAATCACGAAAAAAATAGTGCTTAAACAATGCAAACAAAATCATACCCTATGATTTGATAATCATAACGTATGACTACAACTATTAAAAAATGTCTTCAAAACACAAGATTCAGAGGTTATGTCTTAAGAAATCATACCCTATACCTTAGTAATCATAACCTATGACTATGCTGAAATTAAGATGTTTCAATTTTTAAGAAACTGAATAGTTAGTCATATCCTATGACTTAATAATCATAACGTATAACTACAACTATTATAATATTTTTTCAAATCATCAGATTCATAGGTTATGTCTTAAGAAATCATAGCCTATGGCTAAATAAACATAACTTATGATTGTGATTTCACTTTAGTCATAGAATATGATTAACTAAGCATACTGTATACCATATAGTCATCATAATGGGTGACAACGATTTTGTGAAATTGCCATTTGTAAAGTAGCTTCGCTAGGAGAAACATTTAGAAAAATTTATAAAGTTTTATTGAATTATTAGTTAAAATTGTGACAGTAAAATCAGGAAATATTATTGAAATAGGATTTAGAAAGTTATCAATAATTCAAATAATATTTAAGATATAGTGACATTAAAAATACTTATAAATAAGTAATCAATTTATTGCAAATATTAAAATAAAGTGTAATTATTCTATTTTGATGTGACTATTAAATATAAAAACAGTGAAATTATATTATATTATATCAACGGTGATATTATATCAACGGTGATTGTGAGACAGTTTGTTGGAAGGAATTTTGTAATGAGATTCGATTACTTCACTAAGATTTCTGAAGACATATGTATACAATTTCCTCACGAACCAAAGGTAATTGTGTGAAATCTATTTTACATATTTTTCATAAATATTTTTTTAAGGATTACTATTTCCAAAAAGGTCCGCCTCCAAAAGGAAGACTGTATAATAAATATAGAGCTCTAGTCGCATCTCATAAACGTAGTGGATTATTTAATGCGCGGAAACGGAAGTCTTCTAAGGTTTCTCAAACGACCACAACAATTTCTACTGAAATACATTCAGAAGTATCAGAAACTTCCGAAGATTGTTTATCTGATAAAACTTGGTTATCATTACATTCAGTTCCATTCGAAGTTGTTGAAGTAAAGTGGAAAAAAACATTTCAATTACGTAGGGCATACATTCTGTCAAGTGACGAAAAATCAACCTATTGAATGAAAAAATTCAATATTTTTGAAGAATAGTTTTGGCCATCGTTTAGTAAGTTATTTTTATTTTATCTCATAATCTGATAAATATTTGTTTTTTAAAAACATAGAAAAATTAAGCAAAATTTATAATTATTGTAATAAAATTTCTCCACTTTCATTAGGTTGATATAGTTTTTGAATGGCTATATCCTGGAAAAAACAAATTTGCTCCTAAGCAATTGCAAAAATTATGAAACTAAACTATTAGAAATATTTAAAGCAAAAATAAAATTACTTCCTGCAAAGAACATATTAAATAACTTATCTGAAAATATTGGTATGCATTATAAGTAATTTAAAAATCTTATTTTCTATTTTAGGACTAACACTCAATAATATACTTATATTTCATGAATATTATATTATTGGCTGTCATTCCAAGAAAGGAAATATAACAAATTACGAAAATAGTTCAAATTTTTAATTTAATATTGATTCATTTCAGAAATACGAGCTTATGAAATATGTAAATTGATTCAAACTCTTCTCAAGCCTTCTGCACGAGAAACGATTGAGAATCGAGTTTGGAAGGTAACAATTGGCGATTCATGGAATGCACTTGCATTTGAAGCAACAACTGTTGCCGATATACAACCTTTCATCAACAAAAGAAAAGAGTTCTGCGTTAATCGTCATATTAGCTGTCAACCGATTTTAGGTGTTATTGGATTAAAGAGCAAAACACCACAGTTTGCAGTAATTTTTGAAAGCATTGTATATGTTTTCGAACACTTTTTGGTTGGACTGGATATATTATTCAAGTTGTTTTTTGCACTAAATTTCAAGTATCCATTTGAAACAAGTAAATTTTATATTTTTATTCAAAAATTAAGTTATCAAATAGATACACAAGAATTTTGTATGACCAGATATAAACGATCTAATATCTAACCTCAGTAAAACATAATACTATTAAATAACAATATAATCAATAATATCATATTTATAATAATAATGCAATTCTCATAATTTAAAGTACATTATTTAATTGCCCGAGTTAAGTAAATAAATTCTTTTCTTTACATATAAAAAATTTACTTTCCAAAATGTATATATGCTTTGTCTGCAAAGAATCCTTTCTAACATATACTATTTATCAATATAAAGAAAATTACTTTTTATAGTATTATATTTTAATTTATGTAAAACACATGTAATCTGTATTAATTTTTTTAATTTGATTAATATAATTTTGTAAAATTAACTAAAAAATTAATAAATAAAATAAATTCAAATAAAAATTGTAAATCGTTTCTTATTTCATAAAATCACCAATTTAGGAAAGTGTGGAACAGGGTATGAATAAATATTCATAAGCTATGCCTAGTTTTTATAATCTATGATTAGTTAATCATAAATATAAAAAATATTAATCACAGCTAATGAAATGTAAATCTGGTATAACCTATGATTTTTAATCATAAACAGTGCTCTAAAAATTTATAGAAGTAAGTCATACTTTATGCAAAAGGAGTCATACCAACTGAATAACGAATTTTATCAATTAAAATCATATCAGATGATTATCAATCATAAAATGTTATGATTAGATATTCTTAAATACAACTTAGATAGTGGAATATCCTATGCTTAATAATCACAAAGTGTGATTTGTAAATAATTTCTTAATACTTTCATTGTTTCATAGCCAGTGACTTTAAGTCAGAGGCTATGATTTTAAGTCATAGGATATGAAATAAATGTTCTTCTTATTTGCGAACAACTTATAATTTTTTAATCATATATTATTCCGAAGAAGTCATAATTTTTTATTCCTTCTTATTCATAATGAATGATTAACCCGTTAATCATCATATATGAATTTTAGTCATATTGTTATGATTAGGTAATCATAGCACGCTTTTATGACTAATTTTTGCATAGATTATACCTAATTATCATACTGTATGCAATATTTTCTCTGGGTGCAGATTTAAATCAATGTACACAATTTCAAACAATTATTTATGCTACCAAAACTTTATATATCATAGTATAGTACAAATATTCAAAATTGCGAAATGAAATTAATGTCTGGAAACGTAAATCCAGAAAATTGTGAAATCAATGTTTTCAAACTAAAACACGAATTATGGTCAAATCTTTTCGAACCAAACCCAAACGCTTGGTTATATCTTATATGTAGTACTTAAACCCACTTATATAAAAAAAATATTCTATGGAAATTCATCCACAGAAAAATTAGTAGATAGCGGTATTTTTAGATTAAATTCAAATTGTAAAGCATTCACAAACCAAGTGAATTTGCAATCCCAAATTCCTGATATTGAAATTAAACCATATATATATATATCAATTTGAAGGTATATACAGTTGCTCACAAAAGTATCCGGCCACTTCTTTTATTCAGTAGAATTAATCTTAGGCGTTAAGTTTTAAATATCAGAAAACAAATAATTATTATTTTTTTAACATTATTTAGTCTTGTAATTTATAATCCAATCATAGAAATATCAAAATTAAATATACTTCAGAAAAAATCGACAACCAAACAATTAAGTACATAATTCGGAAATGCAATTTTTCTCGAATGACGCACTATTTGGAAACTATTTGGTAACTAAACTTACTTTGGGGAAGTCCCCCGTATGCATACACACTTAGTGGCCGACTTTAGTGTCAAATGTTTTATGAGTTCGGACAGCTATGTAAGTTTTTCTGATAATTAATTCATTTTTCTAATATGTTTTTCTAGTATTATAAAGTGCATTAGTAAAGGCTTTTTATAGCCAATATTAAAAAAAATACTTAATTGAAAATGAAGTGAAAACATTAAATATATTGAACCAAGTAGGGTGGCCGGATACTTTTGTGAGCAACTGTATTTCTTGAAAATACAAAACTTTAAAATTAAAATACGCCAAAGTATGCTATATTAATTTTGAATTATACCACTTTTTATGCCGGCATAATTTAATTAATCCCTAGCATGATCCCTTAAGCTAGGTAAAGAAATAAATAATACATACATAATTATTATTTATTATATAATATAATATATATTTATTTAATTTTATTTAATTAAATTTTTTATTATATTTTACGTATAATGACAGAAAGTATCTTACAAAGCTGATTAATTCATATATGATTAATAATAAATCTGAATTTATTCAATTATTTAATTTATTTAAAATTGAATATTGATGGATTTGTTATTCAGTGCGTTAAAAGTTTGTACTGGCAACAGAAAGCTGTAATTAAAATTAGCAACAGGGTCCCAAACAGTATTTAGATTTGCTGAGGAGTGAGGCAAGGATGTATTTTAACACCACTATCTTTAACATTTACGCGGAAGAAATTTTTAGTGTTGCTACAGAAAAAGATGGCACAGAAGGTATAAAAGTGAATGAGGTAAATGTTAATAATATCAGGTATAGAGATGACACCACAGTAATAGCTATAGTCATTAGTCTAAATAGTGTATAGTGTATACTATTGGAATTACAAATTCTATAAACAGGTTGATTGCCATGTGCCACGCTCGCGGTACACACTACATTTTTATACGTGTACCGCCCGCGGTATACACATATAGTACTATCGAATAAACATATTTTTCGAGTGCCAGTGTGCGTAAACCGTTTATATATTATGGTATAACAATCTTTCTATATTGATAAAACTAATCAGGATATTTTTTTTATGCAGGTAAAAAATGGAACGAAAGGAAAAGATTACAAACATAAAAAATTTTATGCCACGCGCTATAACATACTACGGCACCGTATGTATTTATTATTAATATATATGACGGCACTCAACCTGTTAAATAAAATATATACTCATAGTAAAAGATACGGGCTGAACTTGAACATCAAGAAAACAAAGTACATGATCATCAGCAAAAATAAAGTTAGATTCACAAATGCAAAAATCCTAATAAATGGAGAATCAATTGAACGTGTTAAAAATTTCAAATAACTCGGATGTATGTTAAACGATGAGTGGAAATCTGACAGTGAGATTAAGGGTATAATAGAAACTTCCTATAAGTTCAAGAAAATATTATGGTATGATACCATAATAGTGCTTTTAATTTAAAACTAAAAATCAGATTTGTAAAATATTATGTGTGGTCTATCTTACTCTATGTCTATGGCATGGAGACTTGGATATTTGTACTAATTCGAAATTCCCGTTAGCGCTGCGGTCTCTTGATTTTCGGAACAGAAAACAATAGACAACCTTTGTTGCCCTTGTGGGCCACATTTTCGTTCCGAAAGTTAAGAGATCACGCGATCGAGGAAACAATAGTTTTCGAATTAGAAAAAATTGAAAATTTTATTGTAATCGGGGACTTGAAAAAGAGAATTGAAATCGGACGGTCGGTTAGATTATTTTTTTTTAAAAACCCGAATTTTTTTGTTTTGATAATTTTGTTAAAGTATTTTTGGATAGAAAAAAATTGAAAATAAAAAGTGAAAAAAAATCATAGACTTATGGCAATAAAAATAATAACAAAAAAAAGAGGAATTTATGTAAATATAAATTCGTTAGAATTATTGGAAAAAAACCTTTTTGGACAAAAAAAATTTCAGTTTGGTATCTTAGTATTATTAAAGTGGTGAAAAAAATTTTGTGGTAGTAAATTCAATAGAAGAAGAATATTTGAAAAATTAAAAAGAAAAGAAAGATAATTATTTTTGAACCAAGAAAATTAAATTATAAAAAATTGTATCATTATAAAAATATCCACCGCGTCCACGGGAGTAAAAATTACCATAATTTCATTACCGTCAGAGTGTGGTTCGTTCCGGAACGATGCACACCCAAAACAACCATTTACTGTGACACCAAACTAAATTTAAAAAAAATCCGATAAGAAGGGAAAAGAATCAAAACCAATCAACATTTCTTTGTGCCACAAAAGAAAAAAATTAGGAATCTAAATATTTATTAATATAATAAATATTAATATATTAATATGGTATATTAATATATGTATATTATTAGAAAATATATATATTTTATTCTTGCGAGTGTTGTGGAATAAAAACACCGTCTTTGTAATAAACGATAACTAATTGTTTGTACCATAAAATATTTGCTTTTCGCATTGCGTAACAAGAACAATATTTATTCAAATATAAAATATTGTTCTAGTTAAATTTGTATTATTAAATTGTGTCAATAATTTAATAATGCTTAGTACGCAATTTTGTCGACTATGCAATTTTGGGTATGAAAACAAACAATTAATAATAATTAATATTGAGTGCAAGTACTCAATCATAAATTAATTATGTTATTAGTAAATCAAGGTTGTTTACATTTTTATGTAAACAAAGGCCGGCAAATTAATATTTGCCTATAAATACGTTGGTTTTTTGGTAATTCAGAGTCGAAATTTATTCAGCTTACAGTTAAAAGCTTCCAAAACAGAAAGTTTTGCACGGAGCTATTTATTTAACTTAAGTTGGAATAAATAAAGTTTGATATATAAAAGTCAAATATAAAAGCTGAATTTTTATTTGAACAATATATTATTTAACTGGCAAAAGCCAAAATAATATAAGAAACATTATATCAACGCTCCCAGTTCAATAGTAGAATATATTATATAAATTGGCTATAACCAGAATATAATATATCTTAAACATTTGAAAACACGAGAGGTTTAAGTTTATATTATATCCGGATATATTTATTACTTTGCATGTTTAATTAGATGAACCCTGTTAGCGATCTAATCATATTATATTATTTATAATATATAAATATAAATATAACATATATAATTATATTTAAAATATATAGTTATATATGAATTCTAATTTGTATCCAAAATATTATTCCTAATAAAAGAAATCATATTTCTTTTAGCATTAGAAATAATAAATATTAAATTCATCAGTAAAACTGATAAGAATGTAAATTTTAAGAAACACTTGTGTAAACATTCCACAAGTGGTATGATGTTTCTTCCTAAGAAATAATTGTAAGGCGATACTCACAATTATTTCGTTATATTTATCTAATGCGCTTTGTGCATAGTATGCATTTTATGTTATAAGAAATCTTAATTGCAACGTTTTCTAAAAAATTATTGTTTGGATTAATATACTTGAAAAGGAAAATAATATTCAGTTGTTATTCAAAACTCAAATTGGTCGTTTCTAATTTAACTATATATTTATTTTTATTAAATTAGGAGTCTAAATATTTATTAATATAATAAATATTAATATAATATATTAATATATATGGTATATTAATATATATTATTAATAAATATATATATTTTATTCTTGCGAGAGGTTTAAGTTTATATTATATCCGGATATATTTATTACTTTGCATGTTTAATTAGATGAACTCCGTTAGCGACAGAGCTTTGCCCGAACCATCAAATTGAACCCGCCAGTTGGAAACAGGATTACGACGCCGTTGAGTTTGAAACTTCAGGGTTTTGATTTTATGTTCGAGCACAGGAAGGGAGCGACAATATTGTAGCGGACGCGCTATCTCGTGGAGAACATGACTTGCGTCAGGCAACAACAGGTCCGATCGTAAAATTCCTGGAATCTAAAGTCTTCCACCTTTTCGGCATTCCAGAAGTGTTGTTATTTGACAATGGGGTCCAATTTACGGCAAAGGAGTTTGACAAATAAGACTCTATAATATTGGACACAATTTTACTGCGCCATACCATCTTCAAGCGAATGCGTCGGAACGAGTCAATCGGAACATCGACACTGCTATCCGAATGTACATAGGTAACACCAATCATAAAGATTGGTAGGACAAGCTGAGCCACATTGTGTGTGCTCTGCGAAACGTCGTCCATGACGCTACTGGGTATTCTCTATTTTAACCTCAGATCAAAGAATTAAAGGATAAAGTGTGCATAAAATTATTTGAAGTATTTAACGTACTCATGAAACAAATTATATATGTATTAAGTAGTCCATTGTAGTAGGAAATTATTTTTGGGCTGGGCAACATGCTCTAGCCTTTTGATCATTAGTAGAAATAATAAGAGATAAATAAAAAAAGAAAACAAATTAGTTTTAATATTTTTGTTTTTATTTATATTACTTCTAATGTTTTAATTTTAATTTCCTTTGAATAATATTAATTTGGTTGATTTTATTAAAATTTTAACCTTCTCTGTATGTCGATGTGGTGTTATTAAAATAGTATCTGGAGATGACGGGTCTGTCGTTGTAATCAGAGCTTCTTTTAAATCCATCGGAATAATTTTAGGTTTTGGCAATTGTGGTATATTTTGTAAAAACAAATTTTCAGCGAGGCATTTTCGTTTTATCATTGGTGAATTTGGTTTTGTCATTGGTGTTATAGGTGTGCACAATTCAATATCCATACCACTAATATTTTCTTTATTTATTCCAGAGCTACCAACAATTGGTATATTAAGTGTAAAATCTTCATTAATTTCCTAAAAATTCACAAAAATACGCAAATTTATTACAATCAATAATTTTGTATCAATCAAAATCTAAGCTCACATTTTTATTATATACACTAGAGATACCAGCAGTTGGTATAATTGCTTGAATTGGTCCTCAGCACTTTTCTGAAATTCACAATACAATAATTTGTAAGTTAATTAATATTAAAATAATTACAATCAATAATTTACATATATATATTAATAAATATAATATAGAATTACTATTTTAACTGCTTCAAGAGAGCTTACTTCGTTGTCCTTTTCAACAATATATTTAGTAGTTTCTCCTAAGTTTTGTGAAAGGATTGAACTTTTATTCAAAATTCTTCTTTTTTTATTATCGTCTACATAATTGGCTTCCTTAAAATGCCTAGAACAAATTCTGTAGCGGGCATTGATTCTTTCGTTTGAGACACCTATTTGAGTTAACCAAATGTCTCTTCTTTTTCTTATCACTGGTATTCTAAAAATTAAAACAAAATATTCTTTAATTGAATAATAATTTTGCTGTCTAAGAAATACAATATTATCAAAACAGTCAAAGCACCCTTTAAAGTAAAACACATGGCGACACTGTACTAAATTCAACTCCATTTCAAATTGTACCCCAATGTCAATGTATATGTCAACAAAAATTATCTAAGCGTTAATTGTTTTGACAAAAAAAATAATTTTATGAATGAAAAATGCATTATTGTAGTTTTTAAATATAGTTAAACTACTTAAAAAATACAAAATAAATGTTTTTTTATTATATATTTGTACGATTTATACTAAGAAAATGTAAAAAACCATGTTTTTTCATTGTTCCCCAAATTTGTTTTTTACATTTTTCGATAATACATTCCATACACATACATTGACATCTCATTCAATTAACTTATTTTATACGATATTTTAACTTTTCTGAATTAAAATGCGATATTTTAACTTTTCTGAATTATATTTTGATAACCAAAACTAACGCAATTACACAAGGAGCCTTTTAATGATTCATAAAACATTTTTAAGACGTCGCTTACCTGTGAAAGCAGACGCCATGAATTTTTAATCTATCACTTTCCACAAACTTTAACTACACACTTCATTATATTAAATGTTTTTTTATAGTTTTATTAATTATTTATTAATTTTCTTTAATAAATATAGTTTTTAATTAATTTACCAACAGTTTTTATTTAATAATTTTAACTTGTAAATGTTCACTCTGAACTTGAAAAAACAGACAGAACACACACAAACAGAGATATAACTAGCAGTGATACCATCGCAGGGAACAAAAATCTTGATTTTTTTTAAATTATGCCAAACTTATTAAAAATTGTATGAAAACTAGCACCCTATTTATATACGCTGGTCACACTATACATATTTATTATATATTTATGTTCAAACAGAGACGACACTATTTAGTTTGCATCTTATTAGCTAAATTTTAACGCGATCTCCAAACTCTCAATATTGTGTAGAGATAAAATATTGTGAAAAAATATTGTGTAGAGATAAATTTTGATGTTTATGTCAATGTCAAATCAGTCTGGCATTTCAAATATTTTTCTTTTGAATATTTTTTTAATCTAGTAAAATTTGATATTTTAAGTTTTGAAAAATTTGATTTTGTATTTTTGAAAAATTTGATTTTGTTTTTTCTTCAAACGTCAAAATTTCATGGGAAATAATGTTCAGAACATTATTTCTTGTGAAATATTTAGTGGAGACTTTTGACAAGGCGCCGATTTTTCCTGCTTTTAGTAATCTTGAGTAGCGTACTACTTCAGCGAAATTTCGAGATAAATCGTATATTTAGCTGAGCTAAATTTTGTATGGTAATCTTCCCTAATCGCGAGTAGCATACTGGCCTTTAGATAATAGAATATAAGGATGCGCTGCATTATAAATCTAGTGAAGTACTTTTGCGTACATAGAAATTTGACTGTAGTGGTTTGGGCATTGAAGTAGAATAATTGCAGAAAGGGGAGTTATAAAGGGAGACAAGTGGCTGGAATATATTTTAAAAAATATTAGTACTAGTATTTTTAATAAAACTGTATATTATTAATCACAATTTGATCTTTTATTTAAAAAATATTTCATAAACATGAATAATATCTATTTAACAATTCAATTCTTTGAATACAACAATTTTTGTTAAAAAAATTTCTGTATTGGCTCCCAATATCTCCTTAATTTATTTATTTACTATTTTTCCACGCATAATTTCGCTATTTTCTTTTTGGAAATGTTAAAATAAACAATTAAATTATATAAAAATTATGCCTATAATTTATAACGCACTTCCTCATAAAAGAAAAACGCATGTCATTGAAAACTTCCCCAGCCTAATTCTGATTTATTAAAATTTTCATCACAAAAAAATATAAAATATATTTTTTTAAATTATTAACTTTTCTAAAATAAACTGTAACTTATGTTTCAAGAAATAGTTTAATAGGGTTTTTAGATATATTTTATATATTTTTATAATCATAAATCACCTATAAAAAGATACTCCAGTAGAATGACGATTTACTTTGTATTCACATAATTAAACACTACGATTGATATTTATTTTAAGATTAATAATTCCACTTCTCTATTAATTTAGTAATTTTTAATTATCACTCTTATTTTGTCTTCAAAAACAAATTTTTAATTAATAAATTACATTATTAATTAATAAATTACATTATTAAACAAATTTTTAATTAAAAATTTAAACAGTTACCATTCTAACAACAAAAATAGTAAAATAAATTGTACTGTTATAGAATAAAATAAAATAATAAGGTACTAGTTTGTTTACAAAATGTACACAAAATTAAAATTTATTAATTTTTAATTATTATAACAAGAGAATTAATGTTTTTAATAAAGAAAAATCAATATCAACCCTTATTGTGGACAGATAAATGCGTATTACTATGTTTCATATTACAAATTAATTTATTTTTATATGAATTTATTGAAGTTAACATTAATTATTCCGTTTTCATTATTATTTATATTTTACCTGCGGTAATTATAAAATATATTATTCCAAGAATAATAGATATAACCTTTGTATATAAATTTATATAGTAGTCCCACTTGACTGATTTTTTTTGAATCGTGGCGACGAGAGAAGTGCTAACTAAAATATAGTAGGGACATAAATCATATTTTTGATTTAACAGGGCCATCTACATTTGAATAACTGAAACAATTCAAAATGGCAAATTTGTGTATATTTGTTATTGTAATTTTTTTTATTTCTTATTCTTGGTACAGAAGTGTAACGGGGGAAGAAAATATATAGAAAAAAATATTTTATATGCGTATTTGAATAATTTTTAATGAATTTGAGAATAGAAAAATATTGTTTTGTAAATTGCTAGGGATGGTGACGTAAGGGGGAAGAAAACATATGAGATTTTTTTTTTGAATATATGCATATTCGTATTAATGAATATAATTTTCTGAACTAATTTAAGAATTTAAAATATTTTTTATTTTTTTATTCTTAAATTCTTGGGGAAGAAAATATATGAGATTTCTTTCTGGAATGTTCTAGAATGTTCTAGAAATCGAATAATTTTAAGGAATTTATGAATTAAAAATGTTTTTTATGTTATTATTCATTGGCGATGGTGCCGATTTTATAAAATTTCCTAATTTTTTAATTTTTATTGGTCTGGATGAAATGATGAATGGCCATATTTTCATCTGGGATTTTCTCTGGAAACGCTATAATTAATGTTAACTTCAATAAATTCATATAAAAATAAATTAATTTGTTATATGAAACATAGTAATACGCATTTCTCTGTCCACAATAAAGGTTGATATTGATTTTTCTTTATTAAAAACATTAATTTTCTTGTTATAATAATTAAAAATTAATAAATTTTAATTTTGTGTACATTTTGTAAACAAACTAGTACCTTATTATTTTATTTGATTTTATAACAGTACAATTTATTTTACTATTTTTGTTGTTAGAACGGCAACTGTTTAAATTTTTCAAATTTATATGAAAAATAATTTTGTGTTTGAAAAAATTGAAATTTATTAATTAAAAATTTGTTTTTGAAGAGAAATTAAGAGTGATAATTAAAAATTACTAAATTAGTAGAGAAGTGGAATTATTAATCTTAAAATAAATATCAAGTGTAGTGTTTAATTATGTGAATACAAAGCAAATCTTCATTCTACTGGATTATCTTTTTATAGGTGATTTATTATTATAGAAATATATAAATTTAATTGGTAAAAACCATATGAAACTATTTCTTGAAACATAAGTTAAAGTTTATTTTAGAAAAGTTAATAATTTTAAAAAATATATTTAATATTTTTTTGTGATGAAAATTTTAACCAATCAGAATTAGGCTAGGGCAGTTTTCAGTGACATGCGCTCTTCGTTTATGAGGGAGTGCGTTATAAATTATGATCATAATTTTTATATAATTTTATTGTTTATTTTAACATTTCCAAAAAGAAAATAGCGAAATTATGCGTGGGAAAATAGTAAAGAAATAAATTAAGGAGATATTGGCAGCCAATATAGAAATTTTTTTAACAGAAATTGTTGTATTCAAAGAATTGAATTGTTAAATAGATATTAAAGTTCATGTTTATCAGTGGCGGACCGTGATCAAAAGTTCTGGGTGGGCTAAAGGAAAAAATTTTGTTATGAAAAGCAAAGATTTTTTATTAAATATACAACCAATACCTTTTTGAATTTTTGAATTATTAAATATACAATACAATACAACCTTTTGAATTTTTCGTTTTAGTGAGTTAATCACAGTGGCATCTAAGCTAATCATTAGTTAGTTAATCACATTGGCATATGTTTTTCATTTTCTTTCCAATAAAAAAAATCATTATGCATATGCTATGCACACAAGAAAAATAAATCACATATTATACACAAAAAAAATTAGACACATTCAAAAAAAATCGATCTAAATAAACGAAAATCATGGCACACTCCATACATATTTGAATAGTTATATTTGTATGCAATTGTCTTAAGTTTTCTCAACTAAGAAGAAAATTGTTACTTTCTGAAATTTATGATCGCCTGGTACTAATTTTAAAAATTTAGTTCTAATGTGTTCTATAATTAAATAATTTTTTGTCTACTGAGGGAATTTAAAATATAAGCGATAAAATTATTGCTATGCGCTGCGATTTTCCAGCCCATGAAGATATATTTATTTATTTTTTAATACAAAATATTTATATAACGAAATAAATATTTCATGCAAATTTTTACTCAAAGGAATTATTCGTTCTAGGGGCTGCGATTTTCTAGCCCACGATGATATATTTCTCTTTTTTTTTAATGAAAAATATTTCATGCAAATTTTCAGTATAGGAATATTTCTTCTATGGATAAGAGATTTTCTATCCCATGATATATTTTTTAATATAGGAGAAAGAAATAACTCAACTCAATAGTGTTGATTATAAAATATGCGCGCCTGGTAGTTTAGTTTAAAAAATTTGAAAATTGACATTGCTTGCTCATATAATGAAAATTTTCTAATAATTTTCTTCCATAGAAAAAATAATAAAATTCTGAAAATCATATAGCAATTACAAATATTTCGCATTTCTATGGGGAACACGTGGTCTTCGTGGGCTAGTTTAAATTAGCCCAGCCTGATACATACAAAATTCAACACATACGCAAAATTGTTTTGTATAAAATTAGTTAAGGTGGGCAAATTTCAATTAGCCCCTGAAGTAAAGAGAAAAGAGTAGTTGTAGTTTTATAATGAAAAAGTTATGTAGTGTTAGTATAATATATTTGTATTTTAGCGTTCATATTCATATTAAGATTTTAGATTATATTTTTATATACATATTATATTTCGCAGCGGTGGTGTACGAATTTCGATGGAAAAAATTATATACACTTATGTATATTATATGACATTTAGTTTAAAAAAAATTTGAATTTTTTTTGCTCATTTTTATAATATATTTTAAATGAATATTTTGTAGCATTTTCCTGTAAATTCAGGTTGGGCTTAGCCCACCCTGCCCAATATGACGAGCCGCCGCTGAGTTTATGAAATATTTGTTAAACAAAAAATCAAATTGTGATTAATAATATACAGTTTTATTAAAAATACTAATACTAATATTTTTTTAAATATATTCCAGCCACTTGTCCCCTTTTATAACTCCCCTTTCTGCAATTATTCTACTTCAATGCGCAAACCACTACATAAGCAGTCAAATTTCTATGTACGCAAAAGTACTTCACTAAATTTATAATACAGCGCATCCTTACATTCTATTATCTAAGCATTCGGATATCACATGATGACCGACAGTAGTTCGTACGATCTTCTCGGAAAGTTGAACACGTTAAATGAGGATATCATCCTTGACCAAGAGCATCGACGAAATGATATGCATCAAGCTGTTGTGCGGAATCTGGCTATAGCTCAGAAACGGCATGAGCACAGCTATAACACAGCTAGTAGATGCCCAGCTAGTACAGTCGGATTGCGCATGAGACTAGTCAGGGTGTCGGACAACCTGTGATATTTTATAGATAAATGTTATTTAAAATAAAAAGGAATTTTTCAGAGTTTTTTTTACAAATATTTGTTATTTATTTATTATTATTCAGTTAAATTTATTAGTATTACTTATTGGTAAGAATAGTTAAAAATTTTTTTTGTTATTTATTATGGGTGATTATATTTTATTATTTATTTATTAGTCAGGATTAATTATTTATTAGTTAATTTTTTTTTTTTTTTTTGCAGGAGTATTTATTAGCTAATTTTAAGTTTAATATAGGTTATTTATTTATTTATATTATTTATAGTAGTATTTATTATGGATTAGTTATGTAGGTTAATATTATTATTGTTATTTATACTTATGTTAATTTATTTTCAGACATCTGGGGTGTGACGAGTCGGTGTTTGTCAGGCCTATCTGGAACGCTAAGTTCCAGATGGGTCTGTTTTGTGACACCGTGTTTTTTAATGATATTATTTCTAAAAATAGAATAAAATATATGTATGTATACTGAAATAAAAAAAAATATAAAAAAATTACCTTATTTATTTAATTTTCGTCTTTTCCATCTTAATGTTTATTATTTATTAACCCTTTGGCCGCACATTTATTTGAATTTTTTTTGCATTTAGAGCACATTTAATTATTTAGAAACTCATATACGAAAACTATATATTTTCGTATTCAAATGCGAAACTCATTCATAATACGAAAATTTTTTAGAGAATAAGAGCAGTAGATTTTATGCAAGAATTCATTTATTTCATAAATATATATATGATATTGGGATAACTTTAATTAAATATTGTCTCAGTTTCAATTACGTACCAGAACGTCATAATCGACTTTGCCCAAAATAATGCATGACGTTCTGATACGTCAAATGAGATCAAAGGGTTAATCCAGATTGTCACACTCCAGATGTCAGCAGACGGCTGCATAAAAAATATAGTTAGGTTGGTAGACATGGTTGTAGTATTTCGATATTCCCGTCAGCAGCGCTGGATTTTCGGAACAGAAAACAATACACAACCTTTGTTGCCCTTGTGGGTCACATTTTCGTTCCGGAAGTCTAGAGATCACGCGATCGAGGAGACAAAAGAAAATTTCGAATTGTCCAATTTGAAATTTTTTTTTGTAGATCGAGGAGTCAAAGGAAGTTAGCCAGCGGGAGCGCTGGTCAAAAGAAAAAAAAAGTTTTTATACTAATTTTTGGATATTTGTCATTGTTAATTTTATAAAAAAAAATCGGGTTATCGAAAAGGAAAAAAACCCCTTGAATAAATACACAGTAAAAAAAATATGGAAAAAAATCGGTGAAAGTTTTTTTTAAAAAAAATTTAATAAATACGGAAAACTAAAGAAATAACAATAAATGTAGAAGAAGCGAAAAAAAATTGTGTTAAAAATTAGACTCCCATAACTTACGGAAAATGATTTAGAAGAGAAAAAAATATAAAAAAAAGAAAAACAATTTGAATTTTAAAGTGAAAATTGTAGTGTAGTCCAGATTGTGGTGGTGCAAGACGTCGGACCACGGGGAATAACAATTAATTAAATATATAACCACAAACACCAGCGGAGAATAGAAAAAAAATTATCAATCTATATCCAATTTCATTCATTCTCCTCAACGAACCCAACAGTGAAGGACGGGAGTAGCTTTAACGATTTTTTTTGTTGTGGTGGTCATATTAGTAGTTTTTTTTTAAAGTGTGAAGAGGTATCGCAGGGCGGTTCCAGTCTGTTATGTATGGAATGAAGGCAGTATTCTGAGGTATTTATATTTTTATGTATTCTTGTGTCAAAAGAAGATAAAAATTTAATTTTGTTGATTATAGTAATAACTTTTGTGATAAATTTAAAAATTATTTTGCTAGAGTATTCAGATATTATTAACGTAGAATTATTATTTTGGTTTGTTATTTATTTCAATTTATCTTAAAATTGAAAAATAATGCATGTTGTTGGCACAACAATCTTATCCTATTATTATGTTCCTACAGAATATTAATTACAATTTAATATATATATATATATATATATATATATATGTACACATCTATATAACATAGAATTAGATAAATTTTTTTTGACCACCAGCAATATATATATAAAATTATCACACATTTAAAAAAAAATTATTGGTTTATCTTTTGAATTTAAAGATAATTTATAAAAAACGAAGAAAAATTATGTATTTGGATTTTTGTGAATTTGTCGTTGGTTGCTGGAATAAAATGTTTTAGGGTTGCAAGCGACTAGAAATGAGTGGCTAATAAGGTACTAATTCCTCAGGATGGATGGCCTGGATTTCTGTTCCTTTCTTTATGCTCTACCTAAAACTATAATTAAAAAATATAATTTTATTTATGGAAGAAAATATAACTTACCATTATAATTTCTGAAAATTACTGATAAAACTTCAGAAAAGTTGCACTCTTTTATACCAAAAAATATTGTTACTCGATACAAAAAAAATCTAATTGATGGTACTTCATAAACATAAAAAAAAAAACAAATCAACTTAGAAAATCTTATTAATGATCCACCTAAGGTAATATCCTGTTCTATAAGATTAATCTTTATAAAAATAGATACTCTAATCTTTAAAATTTATTATATTCAAATAATACATAGGTATAATTCTGTGGAAAATTGCCAAAACATGATATCTACAAAATTTAAATTTTCAACAGAGCAAATTAAAAAATTTTGAGAAAGATTTTCAATAATCAAATATTTATAAAATACCAAGTATTGGAACTAGAATAGGTTATTTTATGTTTTTGGTAATATTTTTGTCACATAATTAATTTTGTTTATTAATTATTGATTATTAAAAATTAATTTTACAATTTGTCAAAAATGAACTTATCATGTTTTGCCAATTTTCCACAGAATTTAATTTTAAAAAAAGAAATGCATTTTATTAAAGACAAGTTCTTGTTTATATTTTTTGATTAAAAAATTCCTATGTCTTTAAAATTTATTATTTTTCAATTTTAGGGCTGTTTTTCAATTAATAAATAACAGCCGCGACTATTTCAAATTGACGCTTTGTTTTGTAAATAAAATTAACATTGAATACTTTTATTTGATGTAAGTAGGCATTTGTAAAAAAATTAATAAAATGTCAAATGTCAATTAATGAAATGTCAAAATGTCCAATTCCACCATCTCTTAATTGGCATCTTACCAATAATCATTTATAAATACCTATGTATATTACATACATATATAAAAATTAATAATTTAGTTAAATTTTTATGAAACGTTTTAGTATTCACTCTGAAATTGTCGTACCGTCGGATTATTACTGTAACCAAGATGTATACTTATAGAACCAAAGAATAGTTCAATATGATCTTGATTAAGTTTTTAATAAGGTACGAATTTTAAAATACCTCTTAATACAAATCTGAAATAGACGTAAAATTATGTAAATTGTATTGTTAGTAAGTGGTTTGAAGATAATAAATTCGAAGTTATTAAATGGCCGGCAGAATCGCCAGATTTAAACCCAATAGAAAATCTATGGGAGATTGTCAATAACCAAATAAATAGATAGATCTGGAGTCATTATTCGTGGCAATTGAAAAGGCTTGGAATAACATTCCATCAAATATAATAAATAATTCAAAGCTTCAACGCCAATTGCGGCAAAAAATCTATAGCATCAGCAACTGATTTACTGAGCAATTGTACAGCCAGTCTTATACGCATTTTCTGGTTTTGAAAATATATATGTGCGCGCCGTAATCTACAAACATTATTTCAAATTTTTATCTATAAAATTTTAAAAATAATACAATATAAGTCATTACTTATTTCCAACATGAAGCTGTTCTTTGTCTTGCAAATCAAGCAGACTAATAACATACTTCCAATCTATAATTTCGTCGCATTTATTTTTGAAAATTTTCAAATCTGAAAAAGAATTGCGGACTAATTTCAACATGTGAACTGGATCAAGAATAACTGCTATTTTTTGATTTTCTATTTCGAAAGATGGGGTACTTTCAATATCTAAAATATTGCATCCGAGTAATGCCATGGTATTAATATTTGTAGATGTTCCATCAAATGTTATCCCTATCACTTCAGCACCAGTTGCTAAAAGATTTTGGATACTAACGCTGCGATTACATTGGACATTTATGTCGAACATTTCTGTTAGACATTTCTGTCGGACATTTCTAATTTGACAGATCAAAATAACACGCTGGCGATTTTATGTCAGACTTTTCTGTCTGCAAATCATTTGCAATCATGTCGTCAACAAGAAAACAACTAGCTATAAAAATATTAAAAGTAAAATATATGGAAGATTTAGAAAACCTTTTATCAAGATACCTTTTTATCAAGCAGCCTTTTAAAAATTAACCAAAATGTTGCAAAATATAACTAAATTTAGTTTTTATTTTTGTGAATTTGTCGTTGGTTGCTGGAATAAAATGTTTTAGGGTTGCAAGCGACTAGAAATGAGTGGCTAATAAGGTACTAATTCCTCAGGATGGATGGCCTGGATTTCTGTTCCTTTCTTTATGCTCTACCTAAAACTATAATTAAAAAATATAATTTTATTTATGGAAGAAAATATAACTTACCATTATAATTTCTGAAAATTACTGATAAAACTTCAGAAAAGTTGCACTCTTTTATACCAAAAAATATTGTTACTCGATACAAAAAAAATCTAATTGATGGTACTTCATAAACATAAAATTTTGAGAAAGATTTTCAATAATCAAATATTTATAAAATACCAAGTATTGGAACTAGAATAGGTTATTTTATGTTTTTGGTAATATTTTTGTCACATAATTAATTTTGTTTATTAATTATTGATTATTAAAAATTAATTTTACAATTTGTCAAAAATGAACTTATCATGTTTTGGCAATTTTCCACAGAATTTAATTTTAAAAAAAGAAATGCATTTTATTAAAGACAAGTTCTTGTCTAATTTGACAGATCAAAATAACACGCTGGCGATTTTATGTCAGACTTTTCTGTCTGCAAATCATTTGCAATCATGTCGTCAACAAGAAAACAACTAGCTATAAAAATATTAAAAGTAAAATATATGGAAGATTTAGAAAACCTTTTATCAAGATACCTTTTTATCAAGCAGCCTTTTAAAAATTAACCAAAATGTTGCAAAATATAACTAAATTTAGTTTTTATCAAAAATCGCCATTTACAAATTAACAAATGTTAAAAAATTGTCCAAGAAAAAGTCTAATGTAAACCCCAAAATAGTGTCACCATATTTTTTTTCTGAACACTATTAAGAGATTCAATTGGAAAATAACCGAGTGGAATTTTCCAGCTGCGGTTCACACAAACAGCCATGAACACTAGCATGTGACTTGCCATGACATCACTTTTTCCCCTATCGCCGATATCTACGCAACCAATTAATATTTTTCCGTCCCAATCTTGCTGTTTTCTAATCAAATACCATATTCAAAACTATTTTTTGCATTTTGAACATATGTCGCAATATTCTCAAAAGATTCAGCTGTAAAGCCTGGTTCACAGTCGAAGCATTGATACCAAGTGCTTAATGTTCTTATATGAGGTAGACTAGAATTAAATGTTTTTCTTACGTTTAAATTTAAAGCGAATGACCGCAGCTCTGGTGAATACTTTTGAGGTACTGATTTTTTTGTGGCTTTCAGCAATTGCCTTTGAAACAATTGTTTATTTAAACTACCAATGCTATCTAATAAATTGGCGTCTTCAATACTAATTAGATTTTTATTTTGCAAATCGTGTAGCATATTTGGCAGTGAATTAATTTTTTTTAAAATTCGCTTTACTTTTTTTTGCAAAGTATTGATTTTTTTATTACGCTCATTAATTGCGTCTTCTAGCGTTTTAAATTTATTCTTAATTTTTCTTGGCGAAATTGGCAATTGGTCATCAATACTATTCATTGCTTTTTATAGAGACATCTAAACGAAATATAAAAGCAAATAAAAAATATTTATTTATTTTTGTAAAAACAAACTTACATTCATTGGTACAATTTCTTGCTGGGCCAAACCGTTCTCAGACATTGTTGACCTACTTTCATTAAAAACTTCAATCAACAATGTAATATAAAAGCAAATAAAAAATATTTATTTATTTTTGTAATAACAAACTTACATTCATTGGTACAATTTCTTGTAGAGCTAATCTTTTATTAGACACTGGTCTGTGGCGTACAGAGTTCGACACACCCTGTATATCCAAATATTAATTATTGCACTCTTATACACAGAATTAATATAATATAATTTACAATTATGAGATGCAATTAAGAGAATAAAATTTAATCTCTCTTATCAATAAGCCAGGTTTATAAGGATAGAATTGGAGTCTATGAAGTCATTCGATTGTATATACTCGCCGAATTAAAAACGCATAAAATTTAGTCAATTTATATAAGTGTTAAAAGTAAAGAGTTCATTGAATTTATATTAAGAAATTATAATAAAGTAGTTATATTAGTATTACAATAAACTGTGTTTTATTACTAATATCAAACTTACAAATGGTGACCCCGTTACAAAAAGCACGCGCTTTAAAAAAAAATCATTTTTATTTTCTTGAACATTTCAAATAAAAATAACATTAATATAATTAAAATATTAAAAGAAACAATAGAAAAAGGCATTACGCAAAAATAAAAAAACTACAACCTAAAGAAAATTTCCAAGTAAAATTACTAATTTTCTAATAATTATAATTGAAAAATCAAAATTGTCACAATTAAAATCATCAAGGTGACCTGTAAAAATTAAAATCGTCAAGGTGACCTGTAAATGTAAAATCCTCAAGGTAACGTGAAGGTAAAATTTCAACAAAAAAAAAGGCATTTCGATCAACGGAAAAAAGGCATTTCGATCATCAAAAGTTGCTGAAAAGTAAATTACGGAGAAACATCAAGCAATTGTCTTTGACCAAAGCGGCAAGTTCCAACATAACTTTTATATAAAAAAAACATATTTAATATTTTATAAAATATTGAAATTTCAATTTAACAACTTTTAAATATTAAATATTATAGTAATTTTACATCATATTTTTAAATATAACATAGAATTAATATTTTGAATTCATCTTTACCAATTTTAAATTAATAATTGAATTTAACATTTGTATCTACAAATTCATATCAAAAATTTCTACAATTTCATATCGACATTTAACATTTTCATTAAATATTTTAAAATTAATTTTTTATAAATTAGAAAAATAAAATTGAATTTTAAATAATATTAAAATTGAATTTTAAATAATATTAAAATTGAATTATAAAAATTGTATTTCCATTAAAATAAAAAAATATATATAATTAAATCAATACATACAATTACATATTATATAAAAATTATATAAAAGCTTGTACATGAGTATATACAATTGATTCTCTCGTACCGGCATAAACGATATTCAAATGCACTCATAATAAAATTGAGAATCTCCCTGCCATCCGGCAATAAAATTGAGAATAATTATATTATATACACACATATAGCATACCAAAAACAAAATTACACACAGGGTGTACCGTCGTTCCTAAAAAAAAAAAAAAAAAAATTACAAATATTTAAGTTCATCGCAAAATTTTATTGCCTTCGAATTATCTTTGGGGTACGGCGTCATTAAATAAAGATTATTTAATTATTTGTTTTTTATTTTAAACTGAAGATAATTAAAAATTATTTTTGTAACAATATTTACACTACAATTTATTTTTAACAATTTTAAATTATTTTTATTAATTTTAAATTTCAAATATTTTAATAAAAGACTAAATAATTTTCACAAAAATCGAAATAATAAACTATTAAAACTGCAAAAATGCCAAACGAAGACAAACAACCCGGACTTAGCGAAAATAAAATAGAACTACATACAATAACGCGTATTAAGCTAGAACCATTTTTCGATAAAAATCCAGAGTTATGGTTCATACTAGCAGAGAGCCAATTCAGTCTGCACAAGACGATTAAAGACGATGATAAATTTAACCACACACTTTCTGCTCTGCCTCAAGAGATTGCTTTATCGGTTTTCGACGTTTTAAATAACCCAGATAGTACGGTCCCAAAATATGACAACCTAAAAAAGATATTAATTGAAAGACATAGTATGTCAAACGAAAAACGATTAGATAACCTACTGTCAAACTTTAATGAAATAGGTGATCTTAGTCCGTCAGAATTTTATAGAGCACTGTCCAATCAGGCGGGGGACTCTAATCTTATAGATAAAGAACTCCTCAAGAGGATTTGGTTGAAACGGTTGCCACAATCCTTAAGAACTTCTGTTGCTCCTTGGGCTGATAAAGCTACCGAAGAAATCTTACCTATTGCTGATAAAATCTGGGAAGTCTCCCTGCCATCCGGCAATATAGCATCCTGTTCTTCCACGTCAGATAAAAGAACTAATACGTTAACTCCTACGGAACAAAAACTAACCAAAGAGCTGAGCGAAATAAAGAGAATGCTATCCCAGCTCAATCTTAACAGTGGTTATCGGAACCATAGAAGATCGCCATCTCGTTCAAACAGAAATTCTCGGACACGTTTTAGACCAAGATCGCAATCCCGTTCGAGTGACACATCGAAACCTTGCTATTTTCATCAAAAAAAGACGATGATCGAATGCGCGAAATTATAGGGAACCGTGATCGAATGCGCGAAATTGTAGGGAACCGTGCTCATACAAATCGAACAGTACCGCTCAAGCAACCAACAAAGATTTAAACTAGTAAAATCCACTGTTAACGCGGCAAACAGTGGAACAGCAAAAACTCGCCGTCTTTTTGTAAGAGATCAGGAAAATTCGTTGCAATTCTTAATCGATTCGGGTGCCGAAATATCAGTAGTTCCACATAATATATTTCCCCATGGAAATAAAGACCCAGTATGTTCATTAACAGCTGCGAATGGCACTGCCATAGCTACATATGGATTTAAACTACTAAAATTAAATCTCGGCCTACGACGACCTTTCACACACCCATTCGTACTTGCAGCAGTAAATAGACCAATTATCGGTGCGGATTTTTTTATCGAAATATAGTTTATTAATCGATTTAAAAAATCGTAAACTAATCGACAACTCAACAACGCTGCAAGTAAACGCAATAATGGTTAATGCAGATACACCCACACCAAAAATATACAGTATTCAAAACGAATACGGAAACATTTTAAAAGAATTTCCATCTCTTACAGAATCGCCAAATTACAACCATCCAGTACGACATAATGTACGGCATTATATCGAAATTCAAGGTACTGCGCCGGCCGACAAACCGCGACGTTTAGATTCCGAAAAACTGAAAGCTGCGAAACTCGAATTTCAACATATGGTGGATCTGGGTAACTGTCGTCCGTCAAAATCCCGTTTTTCGTCACCTTTACATATGGTAAAGAAGAAGGATAACGATTGGCGTCCTTGCGGCGATTATCGCCGGTTAAACGCGATCACTGTCCCGGATAGATACCCGATCCCCCATATTCAAAGTTTTTCATCACAATTAGATGGTTGCACGATTTTTTCTAAAATCGACCTAGTGCGCGCGTATCACCAAATTCCTATGGCCGACGAAGACGTGGAAAAGACCTCCATCACCACACCATTCGGTTTATACAAGTTTACGCGTATGCCATACGGGTTGCGAAATTCTGCTCAGACCTTTCAGAGGTTTTTAAATGAGGTGACCAACGGTTTAGAATTCTTGTTCTGCTACATAGACGATATACTTATCGCAAGTAAGAATGAAGCAGAACATAAAAAACATCTAAAACTCCTGTTCGAACGCTTAAGCGAATACGGGTTAAACATTAAACCGTCCAAATGCATCTTCGGTGTAAAATCGCTAGATTTTCTAAGCCACGGTATATCTGAAAAAGGGATTTTACCATCAGAAGAAAAGGTCACGGCTATCGCGAACTTTCCAGAACCAACAACAATACGTCAAATTCAAAGAATCATTGGCATGGTCAATTATTACCACCGGTTCATACCTCGAATTGCAGAACTCTTAGCTCCAATTCACGCCCATATGGCAACCTTATTAAAAAAAGAAAATAAAAACAAAAAATTTTCGTGGCCCGACGAATGTAAAACGAAACTCAACGAAGTTAAGAATAAACTCGCGAACGCTACTCTACTAGCTCACCCACGCGAGAACGCAAAATATAACATTACTACCGATGCGTCGAATACCGCAGTTGGAGCTGTACTGCAACAGTACAATAACAACTGCTGGGAACCCCTCGGTTTCTTTTCAAAAAAGCTCACACCAACAGAAACAAAATATTCAGCATTCGGTAGAGAACTACTCGGAATCTACCTAGCCATAAAACATTTCCGCTATTTCATAGAAGGGAGACAATTTTCTATATACACCGACCACAAACCACTATGTACAGCCATAAGTTCGAAAGCCGAACGTAGCCCACGGCAGATACGGCATCTAGATTATATCTCCCAATTTACTAATGATATACAGCACATCAAAGGTAAAAATAATGTAGTGAGCGATTGCCTTTCACGATTCGACGAACAACACGAAGTGTCATCATTTTCTTTAACAGATTTAACCATTATCCAAAAGAAAGATGAAGAATTACAAAATTTAATCCAAAATCCTTCTACACGATCAAAATTTCAATTGAAACAGGTTCAGATCCCAGGTTGCAACGACCAAATTTGGTGTGACACATCAAATAAACGCAACCGTCCATTTGTTCCAAAAACTCTGCGACAAGAAATTTTTAAATCGCTTCACGAATTATCACACCCCGGTGTACGATCGACACGAAAGCTGGTCAGTTCGAAATATTTTTGGCCACAAATGAATGTCGACGTAGGCTACTGGGCAAAATCGTGTCCAGGATGCCAACGTGCGAAAGTTAACCGTCACATTAAGTCGCCTTTTGGAAAATTTGAAAATCCTAGTGGCCGGTTTCAACATGTACATGTCGACATTGTTGGACCACTCCCAGTTTCAAACGGTTTCACATACATTCTCACAACCGTGGACCGATTCAAACGTTGGCCTGAAGCTGTACCCATGAAAGATATGACGGCACTTACGGTAGCCACAGTTTTTTACCAAAACCACCTAACTAGGTTTGGGATCCCTTCAATTATCACTACCGATCAAGGGGGTCAATTCGAATCAAAACTAATGAGAGAATTATGCAAACTAATAGGACTTAACAGAATTCGTACCACTTCATATAATCCGAAAGCAAACGGAATGGTCGAGCGTTTCCACCGCCAATTAAAAACGTCAATAAAAGCCCGTTGTAACACTGTACACTGGAGTTCAGAACTTCCAACTGTACTTATGGGAATAAGAAGCTCGATAAAGGAAGATTTAGACTGTAGTCCGGCCGAATTAGTATATGGTCAACCAATAGTTGTACCAGGCGAGTTTTTCATACCAACATCCGAAGCAAAACCTGACGATCCACAATTCATTACAGACCTACGAAATAATATGCGATCAATCACGCCAACGCCACCGCGCGAACTTAAGCAAAATGACATTTTTGTACCAAAATCATTGGAAACATGCACACACGTTTTTATTCGCGTTGACAAGGTCAAAGGACCACTTGTGAATCCCTACGTCGGGCCCTACAAGGTAATTCGAAAAATGCGAAAAACTTACATAATTCACGTTAATGGTAAAAATCAAAATATTAGTATTGATAGATTAAAACCTGCTATTGGAATAACGTCAATCAGTTTCGTAAACTAGTTTCCGATCCAGAAGGGGGGTAATGTGGCGTACAGAGTTCGACACACCCTGTATATCCAAATAATAATTATTGCACTCTTATACACAGAATTAATATAATATAATTTACAATTATGAGATGCAATTAAGAGAATAAAATTTAATCTCTCTTATCAATAAGCCAGGTTTATAAGGATAGAATTGGAGTCTATGAAGTCATTCGATTGTATATACTCGCCGAATTAAAAACGCATAAAATTTAGTCAATTTATATAAGTGTTAAAAGTAAAGAGTTCATTGAATTTATATTAAGAAATTATAATAAAGTAGTTATATTAGTATTACAATAAACTGTGTTTTATTACTAATATCAAACTTACAGGTCTACGTAAATTCATGACATTCTAAATTAATTAAGAACTGAAATATACTTTATAATATATTAATTATTTAAAACCTACATCGACATCCATTGGTAAATTTTCAACAGCATTTTCTTTATCGTTCGGTATTTGCTGCAGTTTTATAAGAATACAAAAAGAATAAAAAAAAGCAAAAGATAGAGAATATGAAGCAATAGATAGAGAAGATGTAGAATAAAAATAAATAAATAATTGTAATAGATAAAATATAATAGAATAAATAGAATAAATATAATTTTTTCCCAAACTGATATCCTAAAATATAAAAATGTTAATATTACCTGGAGTCTTAGTCGTCACCTAGAAGACTTAGATTACGCCGATGATATTTGCCTCTTATCACACAAATACAGCGACATGCAAGCAAAAGTTTAACATCTAGTAGAACTTGCAAGGAAAGTGGGACTGGAGGTAAACATCAAGAAGACAAAAGCCATGCGCATAAATAGCAATAACAACAACAGCATTGCAATGGCCAGCTCATAGAATACGTGGAACAATTCAATTACCTTGGAAGTCTAATGACAACCAACGGAGGAGCGGAAGCCGATGCAACTCGCAGGTTGAATCTAGCTAGAACAGCTTTCGGCCAGCTAAGATCTATATGGAGAAGCTCACAAATCTCACGAAAAACGAAGCTCAGAATAATCAAGGCATGTGTTAAATCTGTGCTAATGTACGGAAGTGAAACTTGGATAATCTCAAACTACATCACGCAAAGATTCCAAGTCTTCATCAATAAATGCCTACGAAACATCTGCGGAATATTCTCGCCAAGAACAATAAGCAACTACAACTTATGGGATTTATGCAGCGAAGAGCCAATAGCGAAACAAATAAATAGAAGGAAGTGGAGATGGATTGGCCACACTCTAAGGAAACCCAGTTCGAGCATTACAAAGATGGTTCTAGAATGGAATCCTCAGGGAACCCGAAAACGTGGATGCCCAAAGAACACCTGGCGTCGCACCATCATTAACGAATTAGAACAATGTGGCATATCCTGGGAAAGAACAAAGTACGCAGCTCAAACCAGAGTCCGGTGGAAATGTCAAGTAGAGGCCCTATGCTCCCAAGTGGGGTGATAAAGGAAAAAAAAAAATACTTTAATATATATTATTTTCAAAACCATATCAGGTACCTTACTAAATACTTAGAAGGAACAGCAGTTTTCTTTAATAATTTCCGTTTACATGTAGGATTTTTAAAATCTTCTGGCTTAAAATGTAATACTATTATAGCTATTATAGCTATTACAATATAGCTATTACAATAATCATTTTCCCTCATATTTTGGTTTCAACATCATTAGGAAACCTAAAATATAAATATTTTTCATTTTTCTATCAGAAATAAACTGTGCCTCAACACAACATTTTCCTAACCACGGCCCTATCTCAAAAGCTATATGTAGCAATTGAAAGCTCTTTTGCATATTTGAAATCTTTTAGCGGAATTATTCATTATTTTTATTTTGTAATTTTCAGTATTTTATGAATAAAACCTTTGTATAAATTTATATAGTATGGGACCCCTGGATGGATTGTGCTAAAATTTGGTAAACACATTCACTATAGTGGTCTGGATGAAATGATGAATGGCCATATTTTCATCTGTGATTTTCTCTGGTACCTCTGGATGAATTGGGCTGATATTTGGTAAACACATTCATTATATTGATCTATAGTTAATTATGCTAGTGCTCCTCCATTAGCTCTACTTGGAAGATGGTTATATGATGAAAACGTGATTTCTGATACATTGTAGGATATAATGGAGGAGCACTAGCATAATTAACTATAGATCATTATAATGAATGTTTTTACCAAATATCAGCCCAATCCATCCAGAGGTACCAGAGAAAATCCCAGATGAAAATATGGCCATTCATCATTTCATCCAGACCACTATAGTGAATGTGTTTACCAAATTTTAGCACAATCCATCCAGGGGTGCTAGAGAAAATCCCAGATGAAAATATGGGCATTTCATCCAGACCAATAACAATTAAAAAATTGGATATAAATTTGAAAAACTATAATGAACATGATATATGAGAAATTTTATAAAATCGGCACCATCGCCAATAAATAATAACACAAAAAAACTTTTTTTATTCATAAATTCCTGAAAATTATTCGCATTCTAGAACATTCTAGAACATTCTAGAAAGAAATCCCATATATTTTCTTCCCCCATTACGTCACAATAGCTAACGAGCTAAATGTTCGGATGAATTTAAGAATTGAAAAATAAAAAAAATATTTTCAATTCTTAAATTAGTTCAGAAAATTATATTCATTCAAATACGAATACGCATATATATACATAAAAAACATTTCATATGTTTTCTTCTCCCCGTACGTCACCATCGCTATCAATTTAACAAAATATTCTTTTTCAATTCTAAAATTCATTCAAAATTATTCAAATACGCAAATAAAAATTTTTTTTCTATATATTTTCTTCCCTCCTTACACTTCTGTATCAGAATAAGAACATAAAAAAAATTACAATAACAAATATACATAAATTTTCCATTTTGAATTGTTTCAGTTATTCAAATGTAGATGGCCCTGTTAAATCAAAAAAATGATTTATGTCCCTACTATATTTTAGTTAGCACTTCTATCACGGCCTTTTTTCAAAAAAAAATTACTGAAGTGGGACTACTATAGTGGTCTTCACGACCTAAATATTTTTTCTTGATATTTTGATATTTTACGAAATAACGAGTTTTGATTGGTTGAAAAAAATATTAAAATATCACGATAGTGTCAAAAAATATATCAAAAAATATATGCCGCTGGGCATGTATTTTTTGATATTTTGATATATATGTCAAAATACTACTGTCAGAAATTTTCTGTTTTGAAATTTTAAATTTTATTTTGTGTTGTATTGACGGGGATTATTGTTTATTAAAATTAGTATTGCAGTTTGACATTAGTATTATTACATATTTACTTATTTTTCCTTAAATTTTGCCAATTCTAATTTTTAACAATATTTGTTTAAATTATTTCAGTGCTACCAGATTATATAAATATGTAAAATAAACGTAAAAACATGAAATATTCAGTACTGCCAGACCTAAAATGTAAAAAAAAATATCAAAATATCTCAGGCACCAAAAACAGGTGTTCACGTAATTTAAAAAAAAAATATCAAAATATCATGAAAAAATATTTAGGTCGTGAAGACCACTTATATAAATTTATATACAAAGATAAAACACAATTAATTTTAGTTTCAATTTAGTACTAAAAAGTGTTTTAATTTAAAATATATAAAAAACCATGTTTTAATTATATTATATTGTATCACTTATATTATTTCAACGTTTTTAATAAATAATATTAATATTTTCACTTATTAATTCAATTAATTATTCACACACAAATGGAAAAAATTTCAAAAAAATTGGAGGTGTTCATTAAAAAACATGGAGGTGTTCATTGAAAATGTGCAAGAAAGTAGTTTAATACTATATGGATAAAAAAATAAAGATAATTTTTTTGTATAAAACGGAACGAGTACATTGGACTATAATTTCTTATCAAACCCGCCGTAATGAACCCGCCACTTTATTTTGGCCTTATAGGGCATTCACAAGGGATTCCTTTTGGATTCATTATAAATGTAATCGGAATGTACATGATTACATGCGCCTGCCCAGGTTACTGCCTCAACCATTTTCGTAGAAGAGAGGTAAGTGCGGGCAGAGGTAAAAAAAGTTCAAAAAATTTAGAAATTTTTTCTGTTGCCCCGTTCCTCTCCATTTGTTTCAAGTTTCCATAATTCCTTTTTTGTCAAAAATTTATTATTATTTTCAAACTGCCGGACGAGTAACATCTCCGGAAGAAAATATTTTTAATTTACCATAATTTTCAAACTGCCGAACGAGCAACATCTCCGGAAGAAAATATAAATAAATTAGTAATTGTGGAAAATATAAACATTATTTTTATTAGTGAAATATTTTCTATTATTTCTAATTATTATTTTTTACAAATGATTTTAAAAGCAGATAATTATTATATCTTTTTCTAAAAAAAAACTATATTTTTATATTTATATAAAGATAAAAAAAGGATTTCAAAATTATTATCGTAATACTTATATTTATTGGACTTTATTTGTTTGGCCTTAATTTCCTTTTTCATTTTTGTTATACAAAGAAAAATAAAATATTATAGAAAGATGGAAAATAGTAAAAAAATTGACCTTTCTAACTTTGTTTAAAATGAATTAATCCTTCTTTCTTCTTTTAAATGTTGAACTATGAAGTATAATCTTATCTTTCGATATCGTAATTTCAAAACTTTAATTGAGTCATATATAGAAAACTAATTTATAACTATGTATTATAAAATAAAATTAGAATAATATAATAAAAAAGTAATAATTGCTTAATAAAAATAGAGAAATATTTATATAAAAACAAATAAAATAGATTTCATATCTAATAGAGATTTCATAGATTTTATAATCGTAATGATAAATCAAAACTAATAATTTTCAGGTTTTGTATTTTCGGAATATAAAAAAAAATCACGATAAATATATATCTATATATCTGTCCTTAATTTTTTTTAAATCTGTCTCTATATTATTATACATATAATAATATAGATAATAAATATGTATATAAAATATTATATAAATATTTATATAAAAAATTTTCTATGTTTAACGGAAAAAATATAGAGACAGATGAATATTAATATTAATATTAATACTGAATATTAATGAAATATATAATTAAAGAGGAGGAATTAAGAAACCTCTATTAATTTTGTTATATGTTTTTATAAAACAAATATTAAAATAATATTAAATTATATTATATTTAATATTTTTTTATATTGAAAACAGTGATGGATACGTCGATCGCATTACAAATTCGGTAAGCATAGCTGAAAGTTATACTTGTAGTCAAGTATAATATTTTACATTTTAATTGATTTTAGATAATTCATACCATGTATAATATACATAGAAACAAATATATTATATTTATTATACATAGTATAAATTATCTAAACTCAATTAAAATGTAAAATATTATACTTGACTCTACAATGAAATTAATTCAAATTCAAGATTAGTTAAATATTTGTATTTACGAATATGTAGTAAAACATTTGGTAGAATTTAATAAATTTATTAATAATTGTAACTCTACGATTATGCGCTTCGTGGCTCATTAAGAGTTACAAGTTACAACGCTAGCATTCAAAATCAAAATGATTTTTTTCAATTTACGAATGTCAAACTTAACATATTTCAATACCAAAATGTTCCTCTATAAACTCCCCAGGTACGATCTTTTCCCAAAAATTCAGTTTCGGCCATTTTGAAATTGTTGAATTTTAAATGAAAAAATTGGGTGAGAAAGGCGCGTCTACTCACAAAAAGTTTATCAAGTCGTTCCTAGGCAGGCGCATGTAATCATGTACAATGATGCTTAACCCTGGAGTTAAGCTTGGGCTACAATGTGCCGATCAGTTCGGTACCGATCAGTTCAAACTTATATATTTTCATATACGTCTTCATATATTTTGTATGGAAAATCCATTGGCTGAACACAATAGGTTGGAACTGATCGATTCGGAACAGAACAAATGGAAAGATTTCGGAACGATTGAACTTTCACGGAACCTACTGAAGCTAACTTCATGAGAAATGATATGTCAGTCAATATAATTTAGGTTAGGTTAATCGCCGCCAATATTTTCAATATGATGGATAAAGAAAAGTTTATTGAGGATATTAAATTATATCCTGAATTATTTAACAAACATTAAATTATCCATTTTTATAAAAATAATTTTTTTTTCGACACAAAACGTCACCAATTTTTTTTGTTTTTTGACACTACAAAACTTCAAACTGGCAAATTTAATCGGTTGGTGTCGGAAGCTATGTAGCCAGCCCACTTAACGAATCGATTTGGAAATTACTGAACTGATCGGTACCGAAATTTTCGGCACATTGTAGCCCAGGCTTTACAATGTCGCTCTCATAACGCTTTCATTTCGCCCTCTATTCGCTGTCTTACGCAGTCTACAAACATAGTAGTCACAATGAGAATTTTTTTTTTCTTAAATATCAGTTCATTGTTTATGTTTATTGTTTTTTCAATAAACATTTTAATTTTTTTTTATAACTAATAATTATAAACAAATAATTAATGATGGCCCACAAAATAAAAAAAAATTTACATACAATTCTATTATTTTGACACATCAACGCGTAGTTTAAGCGAAAAAGTTAAAAGTAAACCAACTTTTTTCATAGTTGCGAAATGCGAGCGAGAAGGATGCGTTCATTGTAAACACCTTCATACCATTTCATACATTTAAACTTTATTTTGACACTGGCTGCGTATTGAGCGCGAAATGAGAGCGAACATTGTAACTCCAGGGTAAAGGGATGTAAGTTTAAGCTGTCAAATATTTTTTTCTTTTTATTTAATGCTTCATAAAGTTATTGGTTTGTGAATAAATTTAAATTAAAGAGGAAAAAATATTTAGCTGAAGTAATAAATGTTAAATATACGTACTTACATGATAGATAGTGAATATAAAAAGATAATCGTTAATTCAAGAAAGTAGTTTATTTGGTAAGACAATGTATATAAAAGTAAAAGGCTAACTAATAAAAATAGTAATAGTAATATCAAAATGATAATAGCAACTGTTACTGTTCTATAATAAAAGAATAGCTTTTCTACAAAACCATCGTCAACGAATTAGTAATATATGGAAGGAGCAAAGAATTAGAAATATATGAAAGGAGCATAAGTAATAAAAATTGGAGCCAGCCTGGATATAGTAGTCTCTTTCTTTTCACCTCCGAGCTGTCATAATTATTAATTAATAAATGGCAAATTATAGCCGGACTAGGTTTTTTTGTATTTCGGGCAGCTGGCAGCAATTTTTAAGGAGATAAAAGCTGCGTTTTTTATTCGAGTATCTGTATGGTTGTTGTTGTACCTTACTCTACATAATTATCCAGAAGTGGCATTTTAAAGTGAAATTGCAATTTGCAATAGGGTAGTATTTCATCCATGGTCCGTTTCACGGCATCTCACATTCAGAAAATGACATGCAATACTTCATTATAAACTGTCATTTTCATGAAATAGCAAAATATGGATTTCATTAGAATAAAATTAGTGTATTTTTTATTATAAGTTTTTTATTTTTATTTTTATAAATTTTGGAAGAAATGTAAGTAAAATCAGAAAAAATTATAATTTATAATTTATAAATAATTTTAACACTCTAAACTGACTAAAGTCAGCTATAATTCGTGGTCCGAATTTTGTGTTAATTCGTTGAAGTTTTACTATTTTATACCGCTTATTTATTTTCAAGTCGGTAATTTTCTTTGTTTATAGCATTTCTGCGCTTAATATTAATTAATATTTTAATTAAATATTAATTAATATTAATATTTTCTATTAATATTAAATATTAATTAATATTTTATTAATAATATTTTAAATATTAATTAATATTAATATTTTCTAAATCCTCCATTACTGGAGGATTTAGAAAATAAACTACCAACGTTTTTAAATTCAATGTGGTCGGAATATATTGTATACAAAAAAAGCATTGGAAGCATTGGAATTCTAAATTTTGTGCTACACTCAATTGCTTTATTATATGATCAAAGAATAATATTATTTTCATTTTCTGATGATGCAATAAATTTATGTACAAATATATTATGAAAATTATAAATTCTTTATTAATTAATATTAAATAAAATGTAATACCATTTTTGATGATATTCCCTTTTGATTTGTTTAGACTGGTTTCCAAAAGCTTGTTTTATCATGCTTGTTAGGTCATGTGCCGCTATACCTTCGTTATCAATATTTTCAATGAATTCAGCTGTTAGAATTTGCAATTTATTCCTATAACTTTCTTTATTTTTATGATTACATTTAATTTTAGGTAATAGTTTCATGATTTTCTGCTGCATTCCCCCATTAGCACTGCTGTTTTTAATTTTCAAAAGGATTGGCATATGATCTGACCATATGTGTTCTTCTACATAGAAACTGTCCACATTTTCAATTATATCTATAGATACTGCACAAATGTCGTTTACCGAGTCCCCCATAGTTGATATAAATGTCATATGTCCTTCTTCATCTCCTTTTGTTATGCTAGAATGCTAGAGTTACATCCTTTTGCCTACTAAATAAATGGAGAAAAACAAATGATTTAGCAGTAAAAATAGAATACAAAAAGTATTGCAATAAGTTTAAAAAAATATGTCAGGTTAACAAAGGACTTACTATAGCAATTTAGAGACGAAATTGAACATGATAAAGGATTCAAAAGACTGGTGGGAATTTGCAAATAGAAAATTTAAAATAGGAACAGAATTAAACGCCGAAAGCTACAAAGCATAGGATCTAGATAAGCAAATAACCAGCTTTGAAATATATGAAATGCTGAAAAAAGTCAAAATAAATAAAGCTCCCGGGAAAGATAGACTACCTTACGAGCTATTTATAAACGCACCAGAAAATTTTATAAACCTATTAGCCAAAACATACTCAAGCATGTTAGATAGAGGCAAAGTAGATGACAGCTTTCTGAAGACTATTATCTTCCCAATATATAAAAAAATTGATGCAAATGAAGTTGAAAATTACCGAGGCATATCATTTATGGATTGTATAGTGAAAATATTAATGGGAATTATGCAAAATAGACTATGCAAGTGGGAAAAGAAGAACAAAGTATTAAATGAATATCAAGCAGGATTCAGGCAAAATTATTCGACGGTGGATAATATTTACACCTTGTTTAGCATAATTAAAATAAAAAATAGTGAAAAAAAGAAAGTTTATGGATTTTTCGTAGACTTTAAAGCAGCATTTGATTGTATAGATCGGAACGCACTTTTTTATAAATTAACGTGTACGGGAATTTCAACAAAATTTATAAAACTTTTAAAAAGTCTATATTCAAATACAAGTGCAGCAGTTTGGTATGGGGAGAATATATCAGAATATTTTGAAACAGAAATGGGTGTTAAACAAGGGTGCTTATTGAGTCCGTTGCTGTTCGCATTGTTTATCAACGACTTACATGATTTTATTGGCGGGGGACTGTTTATTGACAATATATGTATTAGACTTTTAATGTATGCAGATGATATCATATTAGTAGCAGATGATCAGTATGTTCTACAAAAAATGATTAAAAAATTAGAAGATTATTGTAAAATGTGGAATCTTAAAGTTAACCTAGAAAAATCAAAAATGATATTCAGAAAAGGGGGGAGAAAGGCTGAAAATGAAAAATGGTATTTTAACGGAGAGGAAATAGAGCAAATAAACAGATATAAATATTTGGGAATAATTATGACACCCAAACTATCTCTCGTGGAGCATCTTAAAGAAAGGGAAACCTCAGCTAAAGCTAATTTAAACTGCACTTGGAAAACTTTCATGGCCAAAAAAGAAATCAAGTTTTCAGCCAAGTATAATTTGTTTAAAGCGGTAGGACGAGCAATTTATAGCTATGCAGCGCAGGTATGGGGCTATACATGGTTTAATGAAGTCGATAAAATCCAACGATATTTTATAAAGAAAATGTTTGGACTTCCAGATTTTTTACCAAACTATATGATCAGCCTGGAAACCGGTCTTCCAGATATGCACACATATACATTAAGACTACATCAGGAATATATCAAAAAAACATTATTTAAATACGATGTTACAAGATTACCATATATCCTATCAAAAAAAATAGCAGCGAGAAAAATCTTTTGGTTTGAAGAATGGCAAAAGCTAGCCGTAAATGCTGGTATAAGCTGGGTAAATTGTGCTACGAACGAGGAAATTTGGAATGAAAATATAAAAATCACCTTAGAGCATTTGAGAAATTCGCAAATTCAAAAAAATTTACAACAGGCTCAGAATAGTACACACGGAATGTATCGAATGCTGAATAAGGACAAAGGACGTAATTTAAATGAAGAAGAGGGGGTCTGGCACTTTGCGGGCAGGTGTCCAATTTTAAAAACAATACGAAAAAAAATATTTTAATAAGGAATCATTGGAAGAAGATGAATTGGTTGTAATTTTAGATGGACAGTCAGAACAAAAATGGGATGTATTGTATAAATTTGTAATAGAGGCATTCTGGTACAGAAAAGAATTAATCAACGAATTCAATTACTAAAAACTAGATTTACTGAATAAGAAATTTTATTTAAAGCTCCCACCAACAGACGACATAATGTCAATGTTGTATTGTGTTAAATATTTAAAAATTAATAATTAATTATATATTAACATACATAAATTTATATATATATGAATTTTAAATTTTTTTTGTAATAAAAACACACTTATTATTATTATTATTATTATTATATCTTGTAACTCAAACTATATATTTTTTCTCCTCTGCCCGTCTTCTAATTTTTTTTTACACAGGATCTACATTTTCGTACATCATTCGTGTATAAATAATGAATTTTCGTTGAGAAACAAAAATTCTACCTGTTTTGGGTTTGTTAAAATAAAAGATTTTAATCCTAAATTTCATTTATTTTTCAAATTTCAATTTTGTATTTGTATTTATTTTTGGTTAAAGATCAACGAACTTGCTATCGTACCAAAAGTATGAATGATTTTTTTACAGGAAATATTGACAATTTTATTATAGTTTAGTTAGATAATTAATATTGCGAAATGTTATTGTTGGAAATTTCTTTAATATGGGTGCAGATTTTTGAAGATTTATTTATTAGAAATTTTCACATTAATGGATTATTAAAATTTTTAATAGCAAAATGTTTAGAAATAATGAAACTAAAAGATTTTTGTAATTGGTACTTTACCGAAAATTGCTATAAACATTTACTAAATTTTTTTTTATTCATTTGAATAAGGAAAAATTGTAAATGGCAATTGGTGGCTATTAAAAAAAAAATTAAATATTCAAAATTAAAATCTATGTATGATACATAATGATTAGCTGTGATAAAAATTTTTCGATGTGATACAAAATAAATAGCTGCCAAACATAAAAATTGTTTATGGTATTTTTTTCCAATTATGACAAAATACTATTTTATGGCCGCTTCACAAAAAAGTATTCACAAAAATATTTTATTACCCAGAAGGTAACACAAAAACAAATGTAAGGAAAGGGAAAAATTATAAATAATCAGAAATATTTTGTAAAAAGAGCATACTATTGCCATCTATTGAGATATATATCGTTAGCTATATACATTGAAAAACCTTGTATGAAATGTCCCATCTAGTAATTGTCTCTATGATAAAACGTAGAAATTGTATAGAGACACAGAAGGCACTCACATTTTTCGGGGTGAAATTTAATAATATGCGCAGGTTATTTTAACTATTTTAAATTTCAATTAAACATAATGACTAAACAAAAAGTAATCAAACAAGTTCACAATTTTTTTTTACACAAGACAAACACCATACATTGCTGTTTGACACTGAATAAAAAAATAATATGCAAAAAATTGAAGTTTTTTTAATAGTTACCAGCTACGAATAAGAAATATATCGAAGGAGCATAAATGTTCCCTCTCTTTTTAACACATTAACATTTCAATTTATTGAAAAATTTGTTTATGAAGCCACGATTTCGATAGTTCTCTTTCTTTTCACCACCGAACTGTCAAATTAATAATATGAAAAATATTATAACAGCTGATTTTAGATTTACAGGGCTGGCTTATTTTTTTAATTTTAAGAGTGTCAATATATATATATTAACTAGCTAAACAAAATTACTCTATTTTACTTTCCATTTGTATAATTATCGTTGCGCGACCTAAAATATTCCTGTATTTTTCAAAAAAAATATATTTTATCTCCTTAAAAATTGCTGCCCGAATTAAAAAAAACCTAGTTCGGGTCTTATTTGTGATTTATTAATTTTGACAGTTCGGTGGTGAAAAGAAAGAGACTACTATATCCAGGCTGGCTTCAATTTTTATTACTTATACTTCTTCCGTATATTCTAATTCGTTGGTTACCAGAGTCTTATGCTGGGTTTTAATGATAAAAATTTTGCCGCTTGTGCATGAAAAATAGACCGAAAGGTTTTATTTCTTATGCACAATATAATATGTGCGAAAAGATTTTAATACCATGTCGAGATCTACTAGATACTGGCTCTCAATTAAATTTTATTTCAACTCAACTGGCTCAAGAACTAGGAGTTAAACGTCGAATAGTCAATACGCCAATCAATGGTATACGCACAGCGCTAACAATGGCAAAATATATAACTAACATTACAATATCTTCAAGAGTAACTTCCTATATAACAGAATGTGAGGCACTAGTATTGAATAAAATTAGCGACTATCAACCTGGCGAATCTATTAACACTAGAACTACCAAGAATTGTTATATATCTATTTGTACCCAACCGGTCAAAATGCTTAGTCAGTATACCGCACACGTATCAGAAAAATGGGAGTGTTGAGGGGGACAAAATAATTGATATTTTTATTTAATACATAGATTTTATAAATTTATAATTTATAATATATTATATTATCAGAAAATATTAAATGAAATTTAAAGAAAAATTTTTTTTTGGAACCGGTCATTTTGACCGGTTGGTATTTCTAGTGTTAATATATCTGGTTGGAATTTTCCTAACGGTATAAAACTGGCTGATCCTCATTACAAAAAACTATAACAATCTTATAATTATTTTTTTTTATATGTTTATATATAAAAACAAATCTACGTGTTATCCAAACTCGTTATCATTTATGCTCCTTCCATATATTTCTAATATAAATATTCACTCTTTTAACACATTAAAATTATAATATATTTGAAAAATAGTTTATGAAGCCACGATTTCGATAGTTATCTTTCTTTTCACATCCAAGCTATCGCATTAATAATATGAAAAATATAACAGCTGATTTTAGAGTTATAGTGTTGGCTTTTTTTTTAAATTTTAAGCGTCGCAATATAAATGTTTTAATAAATATATTGTGCATTTTTTTAACAGATTTCATCATAATTTTGAGTAGAAAAATAAGTGGATTGAGGTATTAATTATTTTAAAGCGAACATTGACACGAATTATTACAAAATATTTCGAAGAATATATTTACTAGCTAAACAAAATAGCTCTATTTTACTTTTCCACTTATGTAATTATCGCTGCGTGCATAAAAGATTCCTTAGGATGATCTATTATAGTATTTTTCAAAAATAAAATTTTTTATCGCTGCCCGAATTTAAAAAAAACCTAGTCCGGCTCTTATTTGCGATTTATAAATTTTGACAGCTTGGTGGTGAAGAGAAAGAGACTACTATATGCTATATCCAGACTGGCTTCAATTTTTATTACTTATGCTCCTTCCATATATTTCTAATTCGTTGACCATCATTCCAAACATTGTCAAACTCTTGCGCTACAGACCTGAATAAAGCAGAACAGAACTGAACTTTTTTTCTTCTATAGCATTTTCTAATGCATTTGTAATGCAGTGAACCTCTTCTATGTTTGACTTGGACTTAGAGTATATAATATCAGGAGATGCTATCATGGCAGTTAACTAATTTTTCCATAAGATCTAGGGGGCTACTATGAAACTATTCGACCGCCGCGCATATTGAATATTATGCACAAAATAAAAATGCGATCCGCGTCGAATTACCCTACTATGAAATTAGATATCATACAACTTTTTTGACACTTTATCCGAGACACATTTACAAAAAACATTGGTGCTTTACCAATTTGTATAGGCGCATTTAGACTAAAATGATCAGCTGATTGTTTAAAAACATAATTTTTGACATTTATAAATATAAACAAGAAGTTTATGTTGGTAAACTTGTTTGTTATTAATTTGATTTTGAACTAAATAAAGTAAAAAAGTATAAAATGGATTTATTGCGTTTTACTTTCTATTGAGGAGCATTTAAAATTTTTTTAGCAATGCCGTAATTTTAATTAAATACTCCACTAATAACTCAAATTGTTTTGAATTTGTTGAAACCCTTAAATAAAAAATAAAAAAATGTTGTTATACTTTTATTTAAACTATATTTATTAATTTTTTTTTTATTTAATATAATTTATTTACACATTAAATAAATTTAGTTTTTAATTTAGAAATGCTAAATGCTTACATTTTAAAATAAACCGGAAATAAATACCCGCCATCAATTTTGCTGTCGAATATAATTTAAAATACATTTTAAAATAAACCGGAAATAAATATCCGCCATCAATTTTGCTGCCGCAGGCGCGGCAATTTAACGTTCATAGTAAGGTGGATCACTCGACCAGCGTCGAATATTTTTATTTCATAGTAGCAAAATTAGATATTAGATAGGCGCGGCGCGCGCATATTTTTCATAGTAGACCGCCTACTTTTCCAGTAAAAACCCCAGCGATCCAATTTTTCTAAAATTAAGCGGAAGAATTTTTACTAAAATTCTTTTGTAAATAAATAGAAATGGAAACAATATTTCTAATTACATATTTAATAAGTTTTTACTAGTAGTTATATTTGTATAATTAAGGACGAAAATTCACTTTAGGACATTTTGGCTTTCTACCAAAAATAACATTGACTTTCCTTAAGGGCAGCCTAAGCTTCAAAATAAAAAATGGGCCTTCGGGGCTAGGCAGTCGAAGCGTAGGCCCTGGGCCCTCGGGGCTAGGCAGTTGGAAACCTATTTAATGTTTTTTCACATGGACTTATTCCATAACTCTAGGGCTTTAATTTGTTATCCCACTTGACCCCTCCCCACGCCAGAAAAATGATTCATACAAACTTTGGCCCCCCTATAGGGGTCGCATTCTGCTCGACCTAATTCCATATTAACTCTCCAAAAAATGTATTGGAGGTGATGTAGGTCCACGTGGGACCTCTCCAAAAAATGTGTTGGAGGTGATGTAGGTCCACGTGGGTTTTTTTATTAAATGCCTGTCTTTAATTTCGTCGGAATCTACAAGTGCTAAAGTGCATTTCAAATAGTAAATATTTATTATTAAAAAATATAAAAAGTAAAACAAAAACTTGTCTTCAAGAAAATACGAACTTTTCGATTAGGTTTGTTAATAATTGATATAAAAAGTTACCGTATATGTAGCTAAATAAAAAAAAATTAATAAATATTCGCACTGCAACGTGTCTACAATATTTGGTTTCTAGTTACTCAAAGCAAATTCCAAATTTTCGTCGGTTAACGTGGTTCGATATTTAGATTTAATAATTTTCATTTGCGAAAATATGTTGAACCGAAAGTGACGTATACATTTTCAGCACATATTCTCAATTTGGCATAATTATCTTCATGTAAATATTTCCAAAATTTATCTTCGGAAGACCTAGCTTTAAGGTGTAAGACGTTGGGATCGGAAGACATAGTTGTAATGGGTCTTGAATTTAATATGGCCTCTATTTGAGTAATGACAATTGGCAATTCTTCAGAAGTCAAATGCGACAAACCAGTATAGCGAATCAAGTGATGTTAAGCTGCCTTTACTGCTGCCTCCCATAGGCCATCAAAGTGTGGAGTACGTGGTGGAATGTGTTGCCACTACACCTGTTCTTCTTTGCAGAATCTTGAAAGTTCTTTTTGCAATTGTTGTAATTGAATGAGGGTGGCTAATTCTTGTAGTTCCCTTTTATCTCGGGTGGAATTTTTCCCATTGTCACAATATATTGTTGCACATAAACCACAGCGTGCCACGAACCTTTTTCAATGCATTCAAGAATCCTTGAGATGACAAATCACTCACCAACTCTAGGTGGACTGCCTTTGTGCTAAAACAAACAAAAACTGATATGTATGCATTGGTTCCAGGTTTACCTTGAATTTTGTGATGAATGTATACTGGTCATCAATTCCCGTTGTGTCAAATGGTCATGATGGGCTAATTCTCATAAGGCACTTGACCCATAACTTGCTGAATGGTGCGCGGTTTCACCTTGAAACATCTCACACATCAAATGCACGCAGCACCAAATTTCCCAAAAGTTCAAGGTTCTTTCCCGTTATAAAAAAAGAATAATTTAATAAAACAATTTATTTCACTACTAAATAAAACAACTTTTATTTAAATCTGTAATATTTTCTTTTATTACTAATGACAAATTATGATCCGAACGCTTTTGCAGTAACTTAGGAAATATTTTCTTTATTAGTAATTGTAAAGGCCGGCGCAGAATTGGGGCTTTAATCGATAGCGTTAACTTTAATTTTTATATTTTGTTTTAGCCAAGTTTTTGCCTAAAAAAAAAATTGATTTTTCACCAATATTAAAATAGTCTAGCGCTGGCGTTCATTTTTCAACTTGTTGAAAGCCAGCGCTGGCGTTTTTTTCGCCTAGCGTTAACTGCTGGTGTTGTGTTCGCTTACATTGATTTCCATATGTTGAAACTTTTTTAAGTTAACGCTATCGATTAAAGCCCCAATTCTGCGCCGGCCTTAATAATGAAAGCTTTTATAAATTTTAGAAGTGATAAATCACGGTGCAATAAAGTGTAACTGTAAAATTAATTTAAACTAAAATTGTAATTTATATCCGTCCGGTTTAATATATTTTATAATGTGAGAAAATATGATTTTGTTCTTAGGTAAATAATTTTAATAATTTTAATTTTAATTACCACTTATTCAAATTTCAATTTGGAAAACAATAATTCTTATTAACTATCGTTGGTATAAAAATTATTTCAATTTGCCACGTTATGTAACTCCCCCATTGCTAAGATTGACATTCTCCTGTAGGGATTTTTCAATATTATTTATATTACAGTTTTCTTTATTTTTCTTAAAGATAATTTTTATATTCTTAAAATATTGAACACCTATATAAACTATAATTAATATTATAATAATTGAAATAATTGTGTTGAGGATTTCCTCTGGAACTCGGCTCTGGTTCAATGATGTGGACTGTATATTATTTTGGGTTGATTCTTAAGATCGACTACCTTTTTTTTGTTGACTTTAAAATAATCACAATTTAATTATTTCTAGAAGTTTTAAAAAACACGTCTTTCATAATTCAGTTCATTCCCAAGAATGACAAATATATTTCGTTTCACAAATTTCATTTCCAAATTTCAATTCAAATTTCAATACAAAAAAAACTTTATAAATTTAAATTACAAAAAGAAACAACAAGTGTTGCCAATATTTAAAAAAAGTAAAAAGTATATAAAAATTACAAAATTGTACCAAAAAAAATGACAAAACGTCAAGACGTGATGAAACAAATTGAATATGTCGAAATTGAGTGATTTTGTATTTTCGTTTCTATTCTTCTAATTTTATCGTATTTTTCAATTTGTTTTATATGAATTTCGTCAACAATCAATGTTGTATTTGAATATTTTAATTCTAGATAATTTGGCAATATTAAATGGTTTCTATTTGTAATAGTTTTTTCATTATTTTTGTATACAAAATCATTCAATTTTATAGAACGGTTATAATAAGTAACAAAATTATTCTCTATTAGAGTATATTAATTTCATTACAATTATTTGTTAAACTTACATTATTTGCATTTTTTATTAAAATTATATTGGTAGAAATTTCAAATATTTCATATTTAATATTTTTCTTTTTAGTACAATTTTTATAATTATTTGTCATTAAATTTCTAATACATCCATTTATTTCTTTTAATTTTTGAATTTGAACTTCTTCGTTAAAGATTGCGTACACAATGGCGAAATCTAATGGCGAATTTTTTTAAAGGTATATATATTTATGATGTATATATTTATGTATAAGTGCGATAGAGACAGCAATATCGTCCACAAATTTTCTTGGACGTCCAATTTTCGAAACTTAATTTCGAATTGTACGTCTAATTATGGCACAAGACGTCGGCACTTGTCTTGTGCCATAATTGGACGTCCAAAAGATGAGATTTTATAGAAAAACTAAAGATGATATATATACAAAATTATATTTTGTCAAATTTATTTTCTTATTTTAAAGCTAGGTATTTACTTAAAAAAAAAAGTTGGCAAAATTGTGAGCAAAATATCATATTAAAAATATGTAAATATAATATAATATAATATAATCATTCTGATTACCATGTGTATATGAAAAAGCAAAAACTAAGACAAAAATTTTGCCCCTGGTAAAATTTTCTATATAAAATCATACTTTTTTTGAACCTCGTACTAAGCTTTAGGGAAAAAAATGATGAATTATTTTTTTTCATATAAATTATTTACATTGTCAAGCAATATTTTTTAGGAATATCAAAAAGTTCCTATAATTTTTTGGAATGGCAACTTGATGCTATAAATTCCCAAACCAATATTTTGTTTTTGTTTCATTCTTTCGTTAGGCGAATTTTAGCATGCTATCTCGTTCTATTTTGCCTAAAAATATAAGTTTCGTCATTGTCTAAATCTTACATTATAATGATATATTTTATTTTGAAATTTTATAACTCTTAACAGATTCAATATCTATTTCTTCAAATTCGTCATTAGGTACTGGTATTAATTTATATTGGATTGCAGGTTCTTTTGAAAAATTTGGTGTTAGTATAACAAAGATTATTTGAGAATTTACGCTTAATGTATGATGATGAATTTAAATTCATCATCATACATATGGAATCTATTGTATTATTATATTATTATTATTAAAGGAATTTCTTCCAAATTAAATAATCTTGAAAAAATTCTATTCGCAACAGAAAAATATAATAATACCATTTACTAGGTAACCGAAACAAGACCCCTCGATTTTTTTCATAATCTAGTACCCGATTTGTCAAAAATAAGTGAAAAATTAGAAAAGAAAAAATTACACAACATCGAAAAGTTAAATAGAAATCGCGAAAAATTCAATCATAATCTAGTATTACAAATTAATTTAGAAACTTAATTTTGGAAAAATGAAATAAAAATGATGTAATTTATGTACCAAATAATATAATAACAATAATATTAGTAACAACCCCATTCATATTCCCATCTTTCTAATTTAGTTGGCAGCTGGTCCCTGTATTTTTGACAGCAATATTCTGTACATGTAACCTTTTCCAGCTTCATCAGTCACCAAAGATGTTAATACTTCAACTTCATTAATAAATGACTTCAAACTATAAGCATCGCAACCAGTGAATATTGGCACTGAACGAGCTTCTGTGATCATATCTTTGAATGTTACACTTGTTAAAGCCATATTAAAATCTTTTTGCACTTCAGATAATTTTTCCAAATATTCTTGGCTCCTATGTTATGTTATTATTATCTTATAATTTGTTATTTAAGTTGACTGTTATTGGACTATTTTCTTAATTACTAATTGTAATAGTGAAAGCTTTTATAAATTTTAGAAATGATAAATTACGTTGCATTAAAGTGTGATTGTAAAATTAATTTAAACTAAAATTGTAATTTAATATCTCCGTCCGGTTTAATAGAAATCTTGATGATATTAATACCAAATATCTTATAATGTGAGAAAATATGATTTTAAGTTCTTAGGTAAATAATTTTAATAATTTTAATTTTATTATAATTAACAATTATTCAAATTTCAATTTGGGAAACAATAATTTTTATGAACTATCGTGAGAATAAAAATTATTTCAATTTGCAACGTTTTTACCTTAATTTTTAAATATATGTAACGATGGATATATAACTTGTCCCTGTTCGATTTTATTAAATTTTTTTCCTTCCAAGGTTAGATTAGATTAGATTTTAGATATAGGGACGACACCTAGGCGCCTGGTCACTGCAGCCAATAGGCTTATTGTGACAACCCTCTTGATTACTCATCTGCCAAACCTATGCTATTAATGAAGCTGTATAAGTTTGACAGAGGAAGATTCCATGTTTCAGATGGATTGATGATGTAGCTATGCAGATATGTAAGTCTTTTGTTGATAAGGACCATACATTCACATAGAAGATGTTCCGCCGTTTCATCCTCGTCTTGGCAAAATCTGCATAACCGGTCGCTGGATAGCCCAATGGTGTGCAGATGCTTCCTCAGCCTGAAATGACCTGTGAGGAAACCAGTGATTGTTCTGGTTTTTTTCCTGCTGCATTGCAGTAGTTCCTTTGTTCTGCTTCGGGATGGTCCTTTGATGAATAGTTTGGAGTGACGCATCCCTACTTTGTTGTTCCATGCGGCGAGTTGAGCTGTTGATGTTTTTTCTTTTATTTTTCCTTTGAGAAAGCAGTTGGAGACTCCAAGAAATGGCTCCGGCCCTTGATAGTGTGAATTGGCGCCCTTCTTTGCTAATTTATCCGCTTCCTCATTTCCTTCGAAGCCCACATGCGCAGGGATCCATGATATTGTGACCCTATTTGTTCTTCCTAGCTCTGTCAGGGTGTCAAGACAATCTAGTACTGATTTTGATTTGTGTTCGACGGAGCCAAGTGCCTTGATGGCAGCTTGGCTATCCGAGTAGATTGTTATAGATTTATTCACGTATTTCCTTCGTATGCTTTCGCTTGCGCATAGCTGGATAGCGTATACTTCTGCTTGAAATACAGTTGCTACGGTCCCTAGATTACGTGCTTGTTGAAACCTTGGTCTTTTTCCGTACACGCCGGATCCTACTCCCTCTTCTGTTTTGGAGCCGTCTGTATACCATTCCAGTTCCGTTTCCGCCGGTTTGGTGTTTTCCCAGTCGTTCCTGTCCGGGATAACCAGTTTAAATGGTTTTGTGAATTTGTAAGTAATCTTACAGTTATCTCTCGGCATATCGAGATATGCTTCGTTTTCCGTAATTAGTAACAATGACGGATGCTGCTTTAGTATTTCTTGGTCAAGACCTTGATAGCCTTTGATTCTCATGGCCCCCATTCTAGCTTCTTCTTCGATATTGATGTGAAGTGGGGCCAGATTCAACAATACCTCCATTGCTGATGTGGGTGTAGTTCCCATTGCTCCAGTGATGTTTAAGCATGCTATCCTTTGTAGTTTGCTTAATTTCCTCTGGACTTCGTGTTGTTTGGTTTTCCTCCACCATACCACCGATGCATAGGTCAGCATTGGTCTTACAATTGATGTATACATCCAGTTTGCAATTTTAGGATGTACCCCCCAGGTTTTCCCACAAATTCTTCTGCAGGTCCACAGGGATAGTTGAGCTTTATTTAGTGTCTTATTGAGATGGCTATTCCAATTTAGCTTTTGGTCCAGGGTTACACCTAGGAATTTGACTTCTTTTGAGAAGTTTAGTATCTCTCCAAACATAATTGGTCTCGTGAGGTTATCCATTTTGTATTTTTTGCTGAATGGAATTATTGTTGTTTTGGCTGGATTTACCCGAAGCCCTTCCCTTACGCACCAGTTCTCCACTATGTTGCAAGCCCTCTGTAGTAGTTCACATTGTGTGCCTGTAAATTTACCTCTGATGATAATTGCGAGGTCGTCTGCATAGCCTTGACAATCAAAGCCTTTATTTTGAAGTTCTACCAATAGTTTATCGACCACAATTGACCAGAGGAGTGGTGATAAAACACCACCCTGTGGACAGCCTTTATTGGTTGTTGCCTTTTTAAAGATACCCCCCAGGGATACCTCTATGATTCTATTTCTCAGCATGGATCTCGTCCATTCACATATGGTGTTGCTGATACCTTTTTCTCTCATCGCGTTTACCATGGACTCATGTGATGTGTTGTTGAACGCACCTTCTATATCCATGAAGGCTACTAACGCTACCTCTTTGTCTGCTAGGGATTTTTCGATTTTTCCTGTTAGATTTAGCAGCGCCATCTCCGTAGATTTACCCGCCTGATATGCATACTGATGATGATTTAGGGGGTTTGTTGTCAGAGTTGTATCTCTTATGTACCGCTCTATAACCTTTTCTAGCGCCTTAAGTATGAATGATGATAGGCTAATTGGCCGCAGATTTTTGGGATCACCGTCATCTTTTTTGTTCGCTTTAGGTATGAATACTACCTTGACTTCTGTCCAAGCCTTCGGTACATGTCCCCATGCAAGACTGGCTTTGAATAGCCGAGTAATTATGGGGATGATTATTTCACTACCTTCCTGTAGGAGGGCCGGAAATATTCCATCCGGACCTGGAGATTTATATGGTTTGAAGGTGTTTATGGCCCATTGTACTCTCTCAGGGCTGATGATCTTGGATGCTTCAATCCATTCCTCCTTTCGAGGCCTTTTGTGGTTTGTATTGTTTATATGTTGATAGACAGCGTCGGTATCGTTTATTGCTACGGCTCCTGTAAAGTGTGCCTTTAGTAGAGCATCAATTGTTTCTGTTTTTGTCTCCGTAAAGCTGCCGTCTGTTTTCCTTAATAGCCCTATGGAGCCTGGTGGTCCATTTGCCATTACCTTGTGTATGCGTGCTGCAGCTGGTAGATCGTCTATGCCTTCGCAGAACGACTGAAACGAGGATCTTTTCGCTTTCCTGATCTCTCTGTTATATTCAGTTAGAGCTGTGGTATATGTTTCCCAGTCTTGCTGATTCTTGTTTTTTGCTTTATTGAATAACCTGCGAACTTTTTTCCTTAGTTCCGACAGGTTGTTGTTCCACCATTGCACTTGCCTGTTGCTTTTGTTGGTGCGTGATGGACAGCTGATCTCAAAGGATTCCAGTATCACCTTGCTTGTCGTCCATGCAGCTTCTTCTAGGTCATCTAATTTGCTGATCCTTTTCGGAATAACCTGCACTTTTTCCGTCAGGTTTTCCTTGAAGGATATCCAATCAGTACGGCGCTTGGGACGATATACTGAGAGCTCGGGACTAAGGTCCACGATATCGAACCTTATGTGTCTATGGTCCGAACTAGAAGGTTCATCTGAGACATGCCAATTTCTTATATAATTAGTCAGAAATGAGGTCGAGATTGTTAAGTCAAGGACCTCACTTCTGATTTTATTACTGAAAGTAGGTTTATTACCTGTGTTAGCCACAAACAGATTGTTGCCAGTGATGAATTCCAGTAACGATTCCCCTCTGCTGTTGATGTTCGTACTGTTCCAGTTTGTGTGATGGGCATTTGCATCACAGCCCACTACAATCTGCATCCTTTTCTTCCTTGCAAATTCCAGTAGTCTAATCAGCTGCGGGGGTGGGCATTGTTCATCTCCGGGTAGATAGGCTGAACATACAATGATGTCAGCTTGTCCCCCTTTTGATGACACAATTGCTGCTACTACGTCTTTTTGACAGTATTCTGTAATAGGAACGTAATTAATATTATTGTTAAATAAAATACAGGCCCTTGGTCTCGAGTCCATGTAATCATAAAGAAGCTTACCTTTGGAATCACCCAACCCGCAAATTTTACCTTTTGCTAGCCAGGGTTCCTGTATTAGGGCAAAGCTTATTTCTTCTTTGACAAATCTGCAACTAAGAACTGCCGATGCGGCTCTGGCATGCTGCAGATTTGCCTGCAGTGTCTTCCACTTCATTCTTTTTATCTCCTATTGGAAGCGGGGCCACGAGCCTCCCTGCTTCTTCTCCTAGGATGGAGACCTCTTGAGGCCTCCCTGCTTCTTCTAGGCTGCTCCCTTGCTGTTTTCCTGCCGCGGTTATCTGGGCTGCGAGATAACTCTCTCCTTCTTTCTCTGCCCGCAATTCTAGCCGGTCTGCCGTGTTCTACCCTATTCCAGCCCTTGGATGGTGACCTGTGTCTGGAGGGTGTCCTACGTCTTGGGGGTGTCCTACTTTTTTCCCGACGTCTTCGAGGGGATCTTGATTCCACCCGCCTTTTGTTCTTATCCCCCTCCCTGTCTCTGTTGCTCCGGTTCCTGTTTAGTGGAGGCCGGAAATCTGACGACCTGTTTAGTGCCGGAACCTTAACGTATCCACTGGTAGATGGTTGTGGCTCGGATGCCGACTTAACCACCTCCGATAGCGTTAGTGCTGTTGTTAGTGTCACTGATGGTGTTTTGTTCGTGGAACTTGTTGCTGTCGGGGCTTCTGCTGGGGATGTTTCTTGAGGTGCCGGTGCATCCTCTTGCGCAGAAATAACAACATCCATATTTACGACCTTATCAACGGCCTTTTCTGTTGTCGCAGTTCTTTCCCTTTTGCTGCTCTCTCTGCTGACCCGTTCCTCTTCCTGTGCGTTTAGCCGTAGCCTCAGGCGCAGACTTATCCTATCTAGGCCAAACCACGGTCTACAGTCCAGGGACCGAAGAGTTCTGGCCGAGTCTTCATCAATTGACAGGACCATATGATGGCCTCTGTTCGCCGAGACTTTCTTTACTACCCTCCAGTCCTGAACATGCAGACCGCTGTTCTGCCTACCCAACCTGTTCAGGATTCTCTCCTCATGAAGATTATCTTCATCAGGAAAGAATCCCGAACAGGTCGCATATTTAGGCAGGTCCTTGCCTTCGACCATTATAAGCCTGGCATCAGGATATGGTTGTATTTCTTTAATGAATTTGCCTAACCATGTCTTGCTCGTCTGGTCATTACAATTAAACGAAACCCATCCTGGTTTCCTGGTGGATCCATTGAACCTCACGTTGGTTCCATTTGGAAGCACATCCAGAGCACTAAGTATGGCCTTTTGAACCTTCTTGGCCTCAGCTTCACTTAGTGTCCTTCTTGGAAACTCTTCTGGTAGGATTCCCACTTTGGAACAGCTAGTCACTTCGCTGTATGTCCGGCGCTGTTGTTGTTGTTGTTGTGCTGCTGGTTGCGGCCGGAATCTTTTTCCGGAATCCGGTGGAGTAGTCCCATCCGACCGGTTCCTTTTTTTGCTGGCCATTATTTGCATATACTCTCTATCCAGAGTAGACCTAGCCACATCGTATGGCATGCCCGATCTCAGCATCCTTCGCAGCTTCTTCTTGACTGAACCACACATGCCCTTGGGTCTTATTACTTGACCGCTGAGAGCCGGGACGTCTATGTTGCTGGTCCCTTTGGAGTTGGAGTCACTTTCTATCACCGTTGTGTTCTCGCTGCCGGAGCTCTTTAGGTAGATGCTCTCTTCATCAGTCGCAACACCACTCATGCCGCTTTCATCCTCTGTATCGCGCATTTTGGCCCGTTCAAGAAGCGCTATTGCATCCGCTAGGGCCGAGCCGCATTCGGTGGCTTGTATGCCGACCATGGTAGCCAGGGGAGCCACTAGCGTTGTTGTTTCCTTATTCAGTGCTACACCTATTGAGGAGATTGATGTTGTTGTAGCTGTTGTTGTTGTTGCTGTTGATTTTGTTGCATTTGTTGTTGTTGGAGTTGTTATCGGAGTTGCCATTAGAGATGCCATTGTTGTCATTGTTGTTGTTGTTGTTTGGTTTTTTTTTGTTTGTGTTTTCTTCATAATTTGATTCCCACGAGTGTCGCGGCATATAGTGTCCACCATAGCAGAGGCCCGATACTATGGTAAGGCTGGTTCAAACCGGAGGTCGCCTGGTATCCGGAGTCCACCGTTAGCGACTGAGCACACCCTCAGCCATGCAGCTCTAGGCACGGTACGAATAACACCCTTAGCTTGGTTTCGCGCTTGCAAATTTAGTCTGTATCCATATTGAAGACAGATACAGTTCCAGGGGCCACCACGAGGAGGTAATGCAAGTACTTGTTCAGAAACCCCGACAGTTACAACACGCATGCCGAAACACACAGTGCCTACCCTGTCGACTTCCAAACCCGACCCTTCCAAGGTTATTATTCCAGCAAATATATATATAAACTTATCATTTAAGTTTTCTGTAATTTTGCTTTTAATTGAATATTAGCTGTGTTTTTTATTTAAATCTATAGATCGATCAGATTTTTTTTAATCTGCAATCAAATTAATCTGACATGTGGAATAAAAAACGGGTTTCAGATTTTTCAGAATAAAAATTTTTCAGTGCTACCAGATAGTAACGAAAAACAATAAAAAATATAGGCTGGCACTTCTGAATTACTTAATTGTCCGATTATATTATTACATTACAATTATATTATTATGGATTATAATGTATCTTATACCAAACTCATTAAAAAATATATTTACTATGCTTTGAAGTGTTTTCATTAACACTTTCATCCTCTACCTCTATTAATTTTTCTAAATTATATTCCATTTCTTCAAACAAAAACACTATTTTTGTTATAAAAATAAAAATTATTTCATTATTGAATATTAATTTTTCTTTTTAATATCAATAAACGTCATAAAGAAAATATATTTTAAATTGAAGTAAGCTAAAATTTAAAATTATTAATTAAGTTAGCCAGAAACAGAAATAAATCTGAAAAATCTGAGAAAATTCTCCGATCAAAAAAATCAATCTGATTAATCTGAGATTGGAATAAAAAACAGGCATTCAGATTGATCAGATTAATCTGAGCGGAATAAAAAACACTTTCAGATTAGTCAGATTGATCAGATTAATCTGAGCAGGAATAAAAAACACAGCTATTATGTGATATGCAATATATATGTGGTATGATCCACTCCATCATCCGTTTTTGATCCGTCTGTGTACCATTCTAGTTCTGTTTCAGCCGGTTTGTTGGTTTCCCAGTTATTTTTGTCCGGGATGACTATTTTGAATGGTTTTTTGAATTTGTGGGCGATTATACCATTATATCTTGGCATGTCGAGATATGGTTCATTCTCCGTGACTAATACTATATATGGATGATTCTTTAGTTTGTTTTGTCCAGGACCTTGGAAGCCCTTGATTTTCATGTCCCCCTTTCTTACTTCTTCTATGAATATGTGTAACGGGGAGAGGTTCAGCAGTGCTTCCATTGCTGATGTCGGTGTTGTACACATTGCTTCAGTGGTATTTAAGCACGACATTCTTTGTAATTTGTTAATTAGCACTGGGCGTTTAGTTGTTTTGTTTTTTCTCCTCCATATCACCGATGCATAGGTTATGATCGGTCTAACAATTGATAGATACATCCAGTTTGCTATCTTCGGATGTATTCCCCAAGTTTTCCCACATATTCTCCTGCAGGTCCACAGGGATAATTGTGCTTTTTTAATTGTTATTTATGTGGCTGTTCCAGTTTAGCTTTTGGTCCAGGGTTATTCCTAGGAATTCCTAGGAGAAGTTTAACTCCGTTCCGAACATCGTAGGTTTCTTCAGGTGTTCTATTTTGTATTTCTTACTGAACGGAATTATGATGGTTTTTGTTGGATTAACACGTAGTTCTTCTTTTATGCACCAGCTTTCCATTATATTGCACGCCTTTTGAAGTAATTCACACTGTGTATTTGTAAATTTACCTTTGATGATGATAGCATATCCTTGACAGTCAAAGCCTTTTTCTTGCAGTTTGACCAATAGTTTGTCGACCACAAGTGACCACATGAGTTGTGATAGTACACCACCCTGTGGGCAGCCTCTATTAGTTTTTGCTTTGATCTGTATATGCCGCCAAGGAATATTTCGATGATTCTACTGGTCCTTGTGTGTCATGGATTTCTCAATTTCACCTGTTAAGTTTAGCAGCGCCATTTCTGTTGATTTGCCTGCTTGATAGGCATATTGGTGTCGGTTTAGTGGGTCCCAAATGAACCGTTCTATGACTTTTTTTCCAGCGTTTTGAGTATAAATTATGATAGACTGATGAGTCGCAGGTTCTTGGGGCTACCATCATTTCTTTTATTAGCTTTTGGAATAAATACTACTTTGACCTCTGTCCATGCCTTCGGTATGTGTTCAACCAAGACTGGTCTTGAATAGCCGAGTTATTATGGGGACGAGTGCTTCACGTCCTTGTACGAGAGCCGGAAATATTCCATCCGGACCTGGTGACTTATATGGCTTAAATGTGCTGATAGCCCAGCCCACCCGCTCTGGATTGATGATATTAGTTGCTTGTACCCATTCTTCTTTTGTAGGTCTTCTTTGAATACTAAACTTTGTTTTTATGATTTTTTTTTTGATTTTTTACCTATTTATTTTGTATTTCTGCATTACATTTAACTTAATTCGTATGTACACCCCAATTCAATTTTTATTTTGTTCAATATAACAATTGAACAAAATAAAAATGGCGCTGCTAAACTTAACAGGTGAAATTGAGAAATCCATGACACAGAGTTGAATGCCCCAACTCTAGTTTTAACTATAGAATACTCCTAATATTTTTTTTCTTAAATTATATATTATAATTATACTTTGCACTTTGTAAAAATTTGTTGTAAGAAAAATAAATTAATTATTATTATACCATTCTTGTTTGGATAATTGCCGTAATCGATGTCTTCTATCGTCTCGGCTCCCGGAAAATTTGAAAGGAGGACCTTTTCGCTTTCCTGATCTTTTTATTATATTCTGTTAGAGCCGTTGTGTATAATTCCCAGTCATGCTGATTTTTGTTCTTCGCTCTATTGAATAACCTGTGCACTTTCTTCTTTAATTCCGCAAGGTTTTTATTCCACCACTGCACCTGCCTGTTGCTTTTGCTGGTGCGTGCTGGACAGCTATTTTCTAAAGATTCAACTGCAGCCTTACTGGTTGTCCAAGCGGCCTCTGCCAGATCTTCTATGTTTTTGATCCTTTTGGGAATAAATTGTAGTTTATCTATAAGATCTTCCTTAAAGGATGTCCAGTCAGTATGTCGCTTGGGGCGATATTCTAAAACTTCGGTACTAAGGTCCACGATAACAAACCTTATGTGTCTGTGGTCTGAGCAAGATGATTCATTTGAAACATGCCATCGTTTTATATTATTTGTCAGAAATGAGGTTGAGATTGTGAGATCAAGAACCTCATTTCTCATTCTGTTAATAAAAGTGGGTTCATTACCTGAATTAGTTACGAAGAGGTTATTGCTGGTGAAAAATTCTAGTAATGATTCTCCTCTGCTGTTGATATTGGAACTGCCCCAGTTGGTGTGGTGAGCATTTGCATCGCAACTAATCACCTTCTGCATCTTCTTCTCGCAAATGATAGCAGTCCAGTCAACTCCAGGGATGGACATTGTTCATCGCCCGGTAGATACGCCGAACATACTATAATATCAGTCTTGCCTCCTTTTGATGTTACAATTGCCGCTACTACGGCTTTTTGACAGGATTCTGTAATTGGGACGTAATTAATATTTTTATTAAATAGGATACAGGGTCTTGGTCTAGAGTCCGTGTAATTATAGAGAAGCTTACCTTTAGAATCTCCTAACCCACAAATTTTACCTTTCGCTAGCCAGGGTTCCTGTATTAAGGCAAAGCTTATTTGTTCTTTTGCAAACCTCTTGCTCAAGACCGCTGATGCGGCTTTGGCATGTTGTAGGTTTGCCTGCAGTACCTTCCACTCCTCCGTTGATTACCTCCTTCCGGAAGTTGGCCACGAGCCTCACTACTTTTCCTTCTAGGAGGAGGACCTCTTGAAGCCCCCCTACTTCTAGAAGGACTTATTTGGTCCATCTTCCTCCAATCGCGGTCCCTATCGACAGGACTACGGGAGATCTCTCTCCTCCGATCTTTGTTGGAGATCCTGGCTGGCCTGCCGTGCTCTACCCTGTGCCAGCCCCCTTCTATCTTCCCTCGATGCCGATCTTCGTCTGGGAGGAGGTGATATTGTCTCTCGTTTTGAAGATCTCCGGGGGATTTCGACCTTTCCCTTCTTTTGTACTTTAACACCACTCTTTCCCCTGCTTTTTTGCTTTTGTGGAGTGGTGGTCTAAATTCCGCTTTTTTCAGACCCGCAGCCATTTTTGAGTAGCCGCTGGCAGACGGTTGTGGCTCCGACGCTCTTTTGACCATCTCGGACAGAGTCAAATTGGCTGTTACTTCCATTGTTGGTGCTGCTTCTGTTGTTATTGATGGCGCTGCAGTTGTTTCAGGTGGAGGCGTTGTTTCCTTCTTAATACAGGAATGATTTCCATTGGAACAGCAGTTTGAACAGTTGACCTTTCGTTTGTTGTAGCCTCATGTACATCTCTACTGCTGTCCGCGCTAGCTCTTTCCTCTTCCTGTTCGTTTTGTCTTAGCTCTTAGCCTCAGGCGTAGACTTATCCTAACAAGGCCGAACGATGGTCTGCAGTCCAAGGACTGGAGGGTCTTGGCAGAACCATCGGTAATAGAGAGGACCATGTGGTGGCCTTTCCCCGATGACGTCTTCTTCACTACCTTCCAATCCCGGGTATGCAGCCCATTGTTCTACCTCTCCAACCTATTCAGCATCCTCTCCTCATGAAGCTTATCATCATCAGGAAAGAAGCCCGAACAGGTCGCGTACTTAGGTAAGTCGTTACCTTCGACCATGATGAGCTTCGCATCGGGATATGACCTCATTTCTTTAACAATATTCTCTAGCCATGTAATTCTTAGCTAAGTCAAGGGTTGAAGGCTAAGCTAAGTCAAGGATTGAAAAGTATTACCAAAGAATATATAATAATAAAGAACTCGCATGTAGAACAAATGCGAATTTTTCAATTTCTGTTCGTGGGTCATAACATTGGAACCCGCTCTCTCATTATATGCTATACATATTATTCTGATATCTCTTTAAAAATATTGTGTGACTCAAAATAACAAAAGGTATTGGGGCGAGAATTAACGCCTTGCATATTGAGTCAATATTAAGTGAATTAATCCCTATTTGGCCTTAATTCCTGTGGCGGCAATTCATCGCCCCAAATTTGTAATTATATAATAAGAAAAATAGATTTCAGGGATGTACAGGTGCAGGGTTTTGCTTAGTGGACAATTTTTGAAATGCATACATATATTGACGTATAAATAATTAAATTTCTTCTAATGTGAAGTAAAAATTTAATTAATTTTATATGTAATATATATATGTATGCATATACATATAATTAATATATGGGTACATATATATATATATATATATCCAGCCGCCCGCACATATATATATATATAGGATTTTATATATTGGATTGATATAAAAAGATATATAAAGGCATATATTTAACGAACATTTATATATATATATATATATATATATATATATATATATATATATATATTTCATATTTCTGAAATATATTATTATTTATGCACAAAATATTAAAAAAGCATAAATATATTTAAAATTAATTTCTAAAACGTAAAAAATTTCCAAACTAAGAAAAAAATGATTTTTTTTTTCACTGAGAATAAAAAGAGAATTTTATTTTCAGTTTGAGAATATTTTTACTTCCCTTTCACAGCCGCCAATATTGGGGATGGGGAATTTATCATCTTCGGTAATATCGTTAAAATTGCTATAGTCAATGACTATACGCCATTTTTGGATACCAGAATAATCTATGGGCTTATTCTGACAGTCGTATTTTCTCTCGAACGACACGCCTTAGAGAATATAATTATTATAAGAATAATTGCGGAAATATATTAGTATTATATTATTGTGGAAATCGAGATTGGAATGATCCAAAATGATAAATAAAACCCTAATTATTTATTATAGTTTATAAATGTATATATTATTTTTATTCCAATATGAGAGTTAAAAACATGAATGGAAATGTAAGTCATTTTTTATCTGAAATAACATCTGGAATGATGAAAAAATAGAACTCTTATGAGACAACAACTTGTGCCGTTTTTTCAACAATTGCTTCAACCGCATCTTTTTTTTCTCATCTTTTTGGCGATTTGTTAAAATAAAGTTCTGTATGAAATCTGGTACAACTTTGTCTTGGGCAGAAGCTAATTTTATTTTGGCAACCAATTCACTAGCTAATTTACCCTAATCTATTAATTATATTTTAAGTAAACGTATTTATGCATTTATAAATAATTCACTGTTTAATAAATGTATGTAATAAAACTAATTAATATTGCAAAAAAATTTCCGTGCAATTGAATTCTTTTATAACTCAATATTTAGCTTAATATTTTAAACAATTGAAAATATTGCATTTTGATTGTCACAATAACTGGTGGTACCAACATAAAAACGACTTTTTTCTGCAAAGCCATCTATTGGGAATTTTATTTTTCTGTTTTCACGTTGGCAATAAATTTGTCGTTTCGTACGTCTCTGGGAATACCATTTTAGAGTCGGTACGAAACGAAATATTTATTGGGCGTCAAATACGACACGACTCTGAGAATAAGCCCACTAATTTGTTTGACACCACCCAAACTGGACTAATATAAGGACTATTAGATGGTCTTATGATTTTTTGTTCCAACATCTCTTCGTCTTCATGAATGTTTGGAAAACGATAAGTCTTATTATAAATGGATTTTGAATTTTTTGTTATAATTTGGTGTTCAATTCCATTTCCGTTGAGCCAGCTTCCAATACAGAAACTGATTAATTACCACTGCAATTCCTTTAGTGATCCGTAGTTCTTATAGAATCTGAAAATATAAGATGTTAGTTTTTGACTGTATTTTTGTGGTTTATTTTGCCAATAAAACTTGGACTTGGAAATAAATATGGCTTATTCTCTTAAAAATTCCGGCCTATAAAAACTAAATAGATGAGCATCTATGGCAACGCCAATGTTATATTATTGTTAGCTCTTATATACATATGTGCTGCTCGGGTAGCCACATATGTGTTCCACGTATACGATGGTGATTTTACCCATGCAAGAACAGTGGTTGAATCGGTGTAGTAAATAACAAAAACTCGGTTAGCCACATATGTGTTCCACGTATACGATGCCATGCAAGGGGTTGATTCCGTATAATAGATCACACAATCTATTTTTATAGTCAATATTTAAAGAAGTTCTACAAGCTCGACCATGAGTAACGCTCCACCCCAACTAACACAGCAAGGTTGGGACAACGTTGTACTGAAATTGGCTAAATGACTGCAGGTCAGATATACTTACCATGTCGCCATGGCGTTATAACTGGTATTTGGTAATGAATCCTGAGTCGGCATATTGTCAAAATAACTATTATATGACTTCTTAACCGACCGAATTAACAAAGTTCGGAAGTAGTTATATTGGCCACTATATTTTATCTATGGTAATAATATTCTGGTTGCAAAAAAAACTTTTTTTATAAAATAAATAAATTATCTTGCTGTCTTTTTCTTTTTAATAATAATTATATATTTTATTCTTTCTTACATATTGTAATATTATTGTTTTTATTAATATACAAAAATAGGTCATAATCTTATAACAATTTTTTTTAATGAATTATATAAGAAAATCATGCTTTCTAGTTATAATTTTATCAACAAATGCATTTTTATCGAATTTATTTAGGTTGTACCTAACTAAAAATTCTTGCGCCTTCAAAATTATATATTTTTAAATAAAATAAAAAAAATTTAAATTTTTTTGTTTTTAATTTTTTTTTGTATGCAGCTCAAAAAGAAAACTAATGGGCGCATCCAGACCACTAAGCTGCTTACAAGCGGCTAAGGGCTTAGGGCTCTGGATGATGAGCTTATTTCCTCTCAATTGCTAAGTACTTGTCAAAATATCGAGCATAAATTTTTATTGCTTTAAATAGTAAGCTATATTTTTTATAATAGAATAAATATTTTTAATAAATAATATTTTAATGTTTACAAATTTAGGTACTTCAAAATTAATAATTATTAAATTAATTATTTTATATTAAATAATTGAATATTTTTTTAAATATTTGAAAAACTTACAGCTTTTTTTAAAGTTACAATTTTGACATTTGAAGCCAGCGTAGCATGCTATTCAACACCACACCATTGCTCGGTCTACGCACTCTGCTTAGTAACAGTGGGTTCCCATTGAAATTTTTTAGTTTTTAGTTTTACAGGATTGTATGAAAAAAAAAACTTGACGGCAAGAATTTTTATGCCATCAAGTTGTTTCTTCATACAATCCTGTAAAACTAAAAACTAAAAATTTTCAATGGGAACGCTATGTAAGCTTACGCTTAGTCTAAGCTGCTTAGTGATCTGGATGCGCCCAATGATTCTAAAAAAATCATTCCCGTCGAAAAATGACATTTGTTATATTATTTATACTATACAAGTAGTTTGAATATAATATTTTTATTTGAAAAATATCTACATATTTTTCCTAAAAATATTACAAATGGCGTAAGCTGGAATGTGACTAAAAACACAAGTAAAACACTATAAAGTGGTACATAATACTAAAATATAACAAATACGTTACGCATAATGATAAACTTAGGTAATTAATATAACAATAAGTTATTTTTTATACTCTTTAGTTAAATTTTTAACTAAATTTGTGTGAATACGACTTTTAAGATATTTTCACAACCAAAAAGTTTTATTTTAACCAAAAAGTTATTTTTTAATTAAAAGTTTCAAATACGGGGAAAAAGTTACTTTCCCGTTGACATCTGTGTTTTTTAGTGTCAACAATATGGCCGTTTTTTAAACGAAAATATTTATCTATTTTATCCATTATATAATTTTTTTTTAATTTTTAATAAGAACACAAGCGACTTAAAAATTTGATTGTCAGAGAATGTCATATTTCATTCAAAATATGACATTTGGTTGCTCGTATAACAAAATAGTGAATTTTACGACGAAATTGTTGCTCCAATATTATTATCGCCGTGAAAATAACTAAGAAATATACTAAGTTGGGTACTGGTCTTTTGTACAACTAAAAAGTTGTAAAAATTTCAACATTTTACGACAATATGTTTAAAAGTAGAATCATAGTTGCCGAAAGGTAAAAAAAGTTGCAAAATAGATGTTAAGGAAACTCTATCCCTGGAGTTACAATGTTCGCTCTCATTTCGCGCTCAATACGCAGCCAGTGTCAAAATAAAGTTGAAATGTATGAAATTGTATGAAGGTGTTTACAATGAACGCATCCTTTTCGCTCGCATTTCGCAACTATGAAAAAAGTTGGTCAACTTTTAACTTTTTCGCTGAAACTACGCGTTGATGTGTCAAAATAAAGCATTGTGTGTAAATTTTTTTTTTTTATTTTGTGGGTCATCATTAATTATTTGTTTATAATTATTAGTTATAAAAAAAAATTAAAATGTTTATTGAAAAAACAATAAACATAAACAATGAACTGATATTTAAGAACAAAAAAAAATTCTCATTGTGACTACTATGTTTGTAAACTGCGTAAGACAGCGATTAGAGGGCGAAAGGAAAGCGAAATGAGAGCGACATTGTAACTCCAGGGTATAGCGACTGCTAAAATAAAACGTCGAATAGTGGTTGTGACAACGATATATTTAAACTTGTTCGTACGCAACCAAAAAGTTTTTTTTTCAAAATTTACGACGGTATAGAAACGTCGGCAAAGGGTCATCTAACTAAAAATTCCGTGTTAGCTGGAACACAATTCCATTGTAGCGCTGGTGGTAAAATTCAACAGAGTAATCCGTGATTTTGAATAAATGAGACTAACCTTCACTTGACCAAATGCGTTTGTTGATTGTAAATTACAACATGTTCTACAGGCTTTTTTACTGCTGTTAGCTCGATTTATGTTGGGGAAAGAATAAGTGGGCACCTTTTGATAGAGCATATTTTTAAATCATTGAATTGCTCATAAGTCTTTCCCAGAGTTTTTGTAGTTCTATACTGGAACATTCCAGTCCAGCTTCCTTTTCCGCAGCTCTTGTAGGAATAATTTTCCCAATACGACTGTTGGTCCGATGACTACAAAATTTACGCAGTTCAAAATTACCTGATTTTAGTAATGTTATTTATTGTTGTCGCTCGTTGCTAGCTTCATGAACAGTCATCTACATACACATCACGTGTTAAAATTTCAGCAGGATGCGTCTTATTTATTATTGCTAATTCCACCAGGCACCGAGTTGCTAAGAACTGTCTTAAGTTGATATGTGTGTATATGTATAACAGCCCTTTGAGTTGATCTCCATAAAATTCCTTCTATTTATCGGTTTTCATTCGTCGCAGAACTTCGATGTTTCTTATCTCCAATTAACTTTCAGTAATTTTCTGTAAACCCAAGTTCCAAAGCTTCCAAGTTTTCTGAGAATATGATTATTAGCTGTCCAAGTTTCAGCAAAGTACAATAAGATTGGACATATGTAGCATTTTAAAAAAAAATTTTCAATTCAATATTTGTATTAGTTTTACAGAATAGTTTGTGCATACTAAGAAAGACCGATCAATTCTTGAAATTATTATTTTGTTACTCGTTGCTGAACTATTATCGTACCAAGATATTTAATGTTTGTAACTTTTTCTATATTTTACTTTCCCTTTATTGAATTTACAATTCTTATATATATATATATACACTCCTGGCCAAATTAACCGTCTGAGATTTGAGATTTTCATGTGAGAAACGAACATGTCGAATTTTTACTTATATATAATGACATGATTGCTGTTATTTAACTATTTTTTGTGATATTTCTTCAAATATTCATTAATTTTCTTTCTACAATTTTAACCCGCTCCTTAAGTAAAATAAACCCAAAGATAAACATTAACAAATTTATTTTAGAGAAATAACATTGCGCAGCAATTTAAATGCAAGCCAGTAACTTGAATGGCCGCCTTTAGCCTTTATAATGCTGCCAACCTTTTGGACACCGTAAAAAATTCTTTTTCAATTTAAAATTCATTCAAAATTATTCAAATACTTACGCATATAAACATTTTTGTTCTATATATTTTCTTACCCCCTTACAGTTCTGTACCCAGAATAAGAAAATTACAATGACAAATATACAGAAATTTGCCATTTTGAATTGTTTCAGTTATTCATATATAGATGGCCCTGTTAACTCAAAAATATTATTTCTGTCCTTACTATATTTTAGTTAGCACTTTTCCCGCGGCAATTATAGCTGAAGTGGGACTACTATAAAAATTTATATACTAAGCTATTACCGAACTATTTTACTTTTAAAATATCACTAGCGTATGCCAATGGATTAGCCACAGTTACGCTTAATAATTGCACCGCTAAGGACACATTCATCTTTTGATTTTCAAATATTATATGACTGTCTTGCAATTTAGGAGCTAAAGCTAATCCTTTGCTTTTTTGTAGATCATTAAGATGTTCTAAAAAATTCCATTCAATTTTGTTTTCGGAATTATCGTAAAAAGTTCCTTGTAATTTAAAATTATTCCTTATGTTATGTTCTAACATAATTTCCTTTATAATTACCTTTTTATTTTGATATTTTTCCTTTTATTTTATTATTTCTGCTTAAAATGATACGATATAGCTCAAGTTAAATATAAATTTTTATTTAATTAAATAATATAAATTCTAACTTTATTTAATTTTTTAGTTAAACTTTATTCTTTGTTACTATTATTGAAAATAAGCACTTGTTCAATAAGGATGGCTTAATTGTTCAATAATAGCTTTGTATATAAATTTATATAGTAGTCCCATTTCGGTGATTTTTTTTGAAAAAAGGCCGTGAGAGAAGTGCTAACTAAAATATAGTAGGGACATAAATCATATTTTTGATTTAACAGGGCCATCTACATTTTAATAACTGAAACAATTCAAAATGGCAAATTTGTGTATATTTGTTATTGTAATTTTTTTTTATTTTCTCATTTGGTATGTTTACAGAAGTGTAAGGGGGGAAGAAAATATGCGTATTTGAATAATTTTTAATGAATTTTAGAATAGAAAAAGAATTTTTTGTTAAATTGCAAGCGGTGGTGACGTAAGGGGGAAGAAAAAATATGATATTTTTTTTATGGATGTGCGTATTTGAATATAATTTTCTGAGCTAATTTAAGATTGAAATAATTTTTAATGAATTTTAGAATAGAAAAAGAATTTTTTGTTAAATTCCAAGCGATGGTGACGTAAGGGGGAAGAAACATATGAGATTTTTTTTATGGATGTGCGTATTTGAATATAATTTTCTGAGCTAATTTAAGATTGAAAATATTTTTTTTATTTTTCAATTCTTAAATTCTTGGGGAAGAAAATATATGAGATTTCTTTCTAGAATGTTCTAGAAATCGAATAATTTTCAGGAATTTATGAATTAAAAATGTTTTTTGTGTTATTATTCATTGGCGATGGTGCCGATTTTATAAAATTTCCTAATTTTTTAATTTTTATTGGTCTGGATGAAATGATGAATGACCATATTTTCATCTGGGATTTTCTCTGGTACCACTAGATGGATTGGGCTAAAATTTGGCAACCACATTCAAATTATTGGTCTGGATGAAATGATGAATGGCCATATTTTCAGCTGGGATTTTCTCTGGTACCACTGGATGGATTGGGCTAAAATTTGGCAACCACAATCAAATTATTTGTCTGGATGAAATGATGAATGGCCATATTTTCATCTAGGATTTTCTCTGGTACCTCTGTATGGATTGGGCTGATATCTGGTAAACACACTCATTATAGTGTCCTATAGTTAACTATGCCAATGCTCCTCCATTAGCTGTACCTGGAAGATGGTTATATGATGAAAACGTGATTTCTGATACATTGTGGGATATAATGGAGGAGCACTGGTATAGTTAACTATAGGACACTATAATGAGTGTGTTTACCAGATATCAGCCCAATCCATCCAGTGGTACCAGAGAAAATCCCAGATGAAAATATGGCCATTCATCATTTCATCCAGACCAATAATTTGAATGTGGTTGCCAAATTTTAGCCCAATCCATCCAGTGGTACCAGAGAAAATCCCAGATGAAAATATGGCCATTCATCATTTCATTTCAAAATTAAAAAATTAGGAAATTTTATAAAATCGGCACCATCGCCAATGAATAATAACACAAAAAACATTTTTAATTCATAAATTCCTGAAAATTATTCGATTTCTAGAACATTCTAGAAAGAAATCTCATATATTTTCTTCCCCAAGAATTTAAGAATTGAAAAATAAAAAAAATATTTTCAATCTTAAATTAGCTCAGAAAATTATATTCAAATACGCACATCCATAAAAAAATCTCATATGTTTTCTTCCCCCTTACGTCACCATCGCTTGCAATTTAACAAAAAATTCTTTTTCTATACATACTAAAATTCATTAAAAATTATTCAAATACGCATATAAAAATTTTTTTTCTATAAATTTTCTTCCCCCCTTACACTTCTGTAAACATCCAAATGAGAAAATAAAAAAAAATTACAATAACAAATATACACAAATTTGCCATTTTGAATTGTTTCAGTTATTAAAATGTAGATGGCCCTGTTAAATCAAAAATATGATTTATGTCCCTACTATATTTTAGTTAGCACTTCTCTCACGGCCTTTTTTCAAAAAAAATCACCGAAATGGGACTACTATATAAATTTATATACAAAGATAATAGTCAGAATAATAATGACAATTTTCCAATTTCAAACCATGACTTTTATACACAAATTTGTTTGTAAATACACAAATTTGCGTAAGAAACACAAATACAATACATATATTATTAATTATTTTAAATAATTTCGTCATTGAATTTAATTGTGCTTATTCGCAAAAATGTAGACCAAGCATTTTTTGTTTTGACCGATATTTAATTAATTAAATTTTATATAATTTATTTTGACCGATATACTAAATTTTGTGTAATAAACAATTATTGTGTAATAAATATTTATAATTGAATTTTGATAGAATTTGTACTTTACTTTTTAATTTGAATAAATAAATACCAATTTTTAATTTTTTTATTCAGGATTTTTCTCAAATTATAGTTATCTTTTTATTTCTACACATAACACTTACTATGAGTTAATAATTGCAATTATCCAAGAATATCCCAGATTATTAATTAGCAATTATACAAGAAAAGGAATATTTTGATAGGAACTACTGAAATCTCAAAATCAGTTTTATTGCATCTTAAATCCGCACCTAATTTAGTATTAGCCCTTAAATCCGTAACCAATTTTATATTAGCCCGTAAACCATCAAATGTTGAAGTAATTATATTTGCACGACATTGCTCATAAACGGTTCTTTATAATCTAATGATTCAATAAAAAAATTGTCCAATAAGTACTTTAAAATGGCAGTTAATACAATTTACTATAAAAACCAATACTTCAGATTCCAGAGCTGTTTCATCATTTACATTTATATTTTTAATGGTCCTCCTCCAAAATCTGGAAATCTATATAACTCCTTACGGGTGTCATCCCACTCTCTTAGTGCCCGAATAGACATTTCATCCATCATTAAGTAAAAATATAATTCATTATTGTCATTGCCAGCGTCTTGTATCGTTGCTTTTAAAATGTCTATAGAGTTCTTGGTAACTCCAGGAGCGCCATAAACATTTTGATACCACTCAGATATCGTTTTTATACTTGCTAATTGCAATTCTTGTGATGTCAAATCTCGTAACTGCATAACAAATAATTACTTATAAATTAGAAGTAGCAGTAGACGACAGCAAGCCTTTGTTACGTAAACCTATTATTGTCTTCTGCAGATTATTCATTTATTTTGCAGTTTTCGAAATTGTTGTTTAATTTTCTTTTTTAATTTAATCACTTCATCAATCCTGAGCTCTAGAGTTTTATTACGTCACCATCGCTAACGACCTAAATGTTCTTATGAATTTAAGAATTGAAAAGTAAACAAATATTTTTCAATTGAGGGCATCAGCGCAAAAACAAGATAGCTGCATTTAAAAAAAAAATATTTTTAGTACAATATTAATAAAAAAAATTCCACATCGATTAGTGCAATAATCAGACATAAAATATTACAATATACAAATTATAAATATATATATGTATATAGATGTCTGATTATTGGACTAATCGATGTGGATTTTTTATTAATTTTGCAATAAAAAAACATTTTTTTTTGAAAAATGGAGTTATCTTGTTTTTGCGCTGATGCCTTCAATTCTTAAATTCAGAAAATTATTTAAATATGCATATAGAAAAAAAATCTCATGCTTTTCTTAACCGCCTTAGGTCATCATCGCGCTCGCAATTTACCAACAAATTATTTTTCAATATTCATAAATTCATTCAAATTATTCAAATACGCATATAGTAAAAAATTTGTTATGTTTTCTTCTTTTGTACAAATGAATAAGAAAATAAAAAAAAATTACAACAGCAAAATATATACAAATTTGACATTTCAAATAAAATAAATGTTTCACGAATGCAAATTTGACGTTCGTGATTTTGACGTTGTCATATTTTTTTTCTCCCTTTCTGCAACGAAAGAAAAAACGAGATAACTAATCACGAATGAAAAATTGTGAAAACATGAGTTTTCATTCGTTCTAGTTTCAAATTATACTGTCACTCAAAAAAAACATTTGATAAGACAAGTAAATCTCGTAAAAAAATTTAACAGCGGTGTAGTTAACAACACAAAAAAAAGCGGTGCGAATATTTTATATAAAAAAATAAACTATTAAATATTGAAGTTTATGAAGAATTTTGCATTCGTGAAAAAAGTCTTGTGAAAAAGTGATAAATATGACATTTATTGTTTGTCATTTTTGTTTCTCTCTTTCACTTGAGTTAAAAAGAGATGAACAAACGTCAAAATCACGAACGTCAAATTTGCATTCGTGAAAAAAGTCTCGTGAAAAAAGGGTCTTAGAGAGCCCAAAAATATGATTTATGTCATTACTATATGTTAGGATTATTTATATATTTTATAGTTGTCCAATCAAACTTTTTTTGAGTTGTTACGCCGAGATTTAAAAATTGTAGTGGCAGCAGCATCGTTTAGTAGTTAAGTGAAAGCTCTAATAATTACATGTCACATGTCCTTTCAAAAGAGCTTTAGAAAATATACAGTTGCGAACATGAAAATAACAGTAGTAGCATAAAGTAATAATATATAGAGAAACTATTTCATATATCATTTTTTGTACAAATTTTTATAAAATAATATAGCAATGTAAGACCCCAAGCTTTTTCATAGGCTAGAACTATTTTAAAAGCCATCTATTTTATTTTCATTTTAAGTATAAAAAGTATAAAATAATTGTATTTACATAGCATTTACATTATCAGGGCTCGGATTCTCTGAGTCGATATCGCGTAGAACGATAATCAAGTAAAAATTTCGATAACGATTCTCGAAATAAAAAATTGGAATCACGTTAATCGATTGATATCGTATCGAAATTATTTTAAAATGTACTAGATTTTATTTCAATAATAATGTCAAATTATATAAATGAGAAATATAATTTCAAATTATATAGCTAAGCCTAGTATACTGCTCTTGCTAAACATAATTTTCCATATAAAATTTGACTTCAATTATTAAATATTAATATTTAGTTAATTATTAATAATATTTAATTACTAACTATTAAAACTTCATTATTTATCTCTACTATTAAAATTGAGTGTAGCAAGAGCAGCGTACTGGGCTTTATATAAAAAATGATTATTTTTTTTAATTTTGATTTCATTATTTTTGATAAATAATTTCATTCGATGACAAAATACCTATCGAATGAAATTTATCGTTTTATACTCGATCATCGTATGATAGAATTCCAAATAGGAAATTTATCGTTAGATTTCGATATCGTGTACTCGATATCGACTCAGAGAATCCGAGCCCAGATTTTTCATAAAACATTTCATGCGATTTTTTGTCTGATCAAAAATCGTACAATATGACGTAAAAATACCTAGTCTCATGCGATGTTTTATGAAAAATCTGACGGTATGCATTTTCATACGATTTTTTAGTACGATTTTTGATACGACTAGTCTTATGAAAAGTCTGATAATGTAAATACAACTTTAATATATCAAATTAATATTTTTATTATGACTTTAAAATATTTTAAAGTCATATAATATTTTTTGAAATTTTGATTGTTTATTCAATCGTGCTTCTTTTTTTTCAATATTTTTTCAATGAGCTTTGAAAATAGAATAGAAATAGAGGGCTTTTAAGATAGTTCTAGCCTATGAAAAAGCTTGGGGTCTTACATTGCTATATTATTTTATAAATTTTTTTACAAAAAATGATATATGAAATAGTTTCTCTATATATTATTACTTTATGGTAGTAGTGAAATCAAAAAAATAGTTACATAAAATTCAGATTTGCTTTGAACTGAAAAAAATTATTCTTCATTGAAATATTTTTTAATTAAGTAATTTAAAAATTATATACAAAAATTACTTATTTCAATACTAACTTTGTAATGGAACAAAATTATATCATTAATATTAATAATGAATAATGCTACTGCTATTTTAGTGTTCACAGCTGTACTCTCTTAAT
>OX457085.1:59198828-59465750 GCA_949752835.1 Empis stercorea
TTTTTTTTATTTTTATGTATTATACTAATTTATAAGATCTTAAGTTTGTGACACCCAGGAATTCCTAAAATTTAAAAAAGTCTGTCAAGTTTGTTTATTTTTTATTGTTTAGTTGTTTTTGTTCAGGTGCTGGGGTCCAAGTTTTTTTTTGTAGGTTGGCTGTAGTATAAAAAATAATAAATATTTATATATTTATAACTTAACCAGAAAAAAAATTTACAAATTTACAAAAAAAACTACTCTACAAAAAAAAATGTAATTTTGCTTTATACAATTCATCACGTTAAACGCGACACTAATTTTAATATACTTTCCGTTTATGCGACAGCATAGACAGAAATTGCGAAAATATGCAAATTGTTTTTTTTTTAGGATAATGAAAAAAATTGTAAAGCCGTTATTTTTTCAAATGTTTTTCAATTTTTTTTAATGTTTCCTGGGATTGTCCGAAAATTACAGAAATATATTTTTAGAGCAGTTGTGTTATATAACATAAAATGCCAAAGTACTACAGAGTAACACCTAAACAGAAATGCCGTTGAATTTTATCCAGTATCTTTAAGTTAGGTCTGGTTTAAGATGAACAGGGTAGACATTGACCGGTCGCTAACCCAGTGTTGTAACTGTTCAATTCCTATCCAAGTGCTTACTTTACCTCCACTCGGTGACAACCGGTAACAAATTTTTTGATATCCATTGAGACAATCTGGCTAAAATTGCAAGGGCGAATTCTGAGCTAGTGTGGAACGAGGTATTAGTTTAACAACTAGATAGGTTAACAACTAGATAGCAATCTATTCTTCCGAACTCGAAATATGCTACCGAAACGGATATTACGCCTCGGATACAAATGGCGACTTTTAGCTATCGAACCCGGACAACGATTGGTTTCTGGAATGTGAAGACTCTCTTTGAAAACGGAGCGCAACACCACCTCAATTTCAGATTCCTCCAACTTGAGCGTGAATTCGTGCGATATAATTTAGATATCTTAGGTCTTATTATTATTTATTATTAGATTTAAATACAGGGCCGACACATAGGCGCCTCGTCACTGCAGCCAATAGGCTTATTGTGACACCCTCATGATTACTCATCTGCCATGCCTATGCGCTTGATGAAGCCATATAGGTTTGACAGAGGAAGGTTCCATGTTTCCGATGGATTGACTATATGACTGTGGAGATGTGTTAGTCTCTTGTTGGTGAGGACCATACATTCACATAGTAGGTGTTCCGCCGTTTCGTCTTCGTGCTGGCAAAATCTACATATCCAGTCGCTGGATAGGCCTATGGTGTGTAGTTGCTTCCTCAGCCTGAAGTGACCTGTGAGGAATCCAGTGATTGTTCTGGTTTTCTTTCTGCTGCATTGCAATAGTTCCCTTGTTCTTTTTATGGATGGTCCTTTGATGAACAGTTTGGAGTGTCTCATCCCTTCTTTGTTGTTCCATGCGTTGAGCTGGGATCGTGCTGTTTTTTCCTTTATTTTCCCTTTGAGGTAGCAATTGGGTACTCCCAGGAATGGTTCCGGTCCCGCGTATTGGGAGCTGGCACCCTTCTTCGCGAGCTTGTCCGCTTGCTCGTTTCCTGCAAAGCCTACATGGGCAGGAACCCATGAGATTGTGACCTTCTTTACTCTTCCTAGTTCTGTAAGGATATTAAAACAATCTAGTACTAACCTTGATTTGAATTGTGTTGAGCCAAGGGCTTTAATTGCCGCCTGACTATCTGAGTAGATTGTTATTGATTTGTTGATGTATTTCCTGCGTATGTTTTCACTTGCACATAGCTGGATCGCGTATACCTCTGCTTGAAATACAGTTGCTACGGTACCTAGATTCCGCGTTAGTTGAAATCTTGGTCTATTTCCGTATACTCCAGACCCTACTCCTTCTTCAGTTTTGGAGCCGTCTGTGTACCATTCAAGTTCTGTTACTGCTGGTTTGGTCTCTTCCCAATTGTTCCTATGTGGTATAACCAACTTGAATGGTTTGGTGAATCTGTGAGTGATTTTGCAGTCATCTCTCGGCATGTCGGGGTATGATTCATTTTCCGTTACCGATGCTATTGACGGATGATTTTTCAGTATTCTCTGGTCAAGACCTTGGTAGCCTTTGATTCTCATAGCCCCCATTCTAGCTTCTTCCTCGATAAAGATATGAAGTGGGGCCAGGTTAAGCAATACTTCCATTGCCGATGTTGGTGTTGTCCCCATTGCTCCAGTGATATTTAAGCAGGCTGTCCTCTGCAGTTTGTTGAGTTTTCTCTGGACTTCAAGTTGATTTGTTTTCCTCCACCATACCACCGATGCATACGTTATCATTGGTCTTACGATCGATGGATACATCCAGTTGGCGATTTTGGGATGTACCCCCCATGTCTTCCCACAAATTCTTCTGCAGGTCCACAAGGAGAGCTGAGCTTTTGCAACTATTTTATTTACGTGGCTATTCCATTTTAGCTTTTGGTCCAGGGTTATCCCCAGGAATTTAACTTCCTTTGAGAAGTTGAGTATTTCTCCGAACATAGTTGGCCTCGTGAGATTTTCCAATTTGTGTTTCTTGCTGAATGGAATTAGGATTGTTTTGGCTGGATTTACTCGAAGTCCTTCACTTACACACCAGTTTTCCACTAGGTTACAAGCCCTCTGTAGAAGTTCACATTGTGTGCTTATAAATTTACCTCTGATTATGATTGCGAGGTCGTCTGCATAGCCTTGACAATCAAAGCCTTTATTTTGTAGTTTGACCAATAGTTCATCGACCACAAGTGACCAGAGGAGTGGCAACAGAACACCACAGCATCATCAGCAGCATCATATGCAAATGGACAAGCCTTTATTGGTCTTCGCTTTTTTGTTTATATCTCCAAGGGATACTTCAATAATTCTGTTTCTCAGCATGGATTTTGTCCATTTGCATATGATGCTGCTGATTCTTTTTTCGCTCATCGTCCTAATCATGGATTCATGTGATGTATTGTTGAATGCACCCTCTATGTCCATGAATGCTACTAACGCCACCTCCTTATCTGCTAGGGACTTCTCTATTTTACCTGTTAGATTTAGCAGCGCCATCTCTGTAGATTTACCCGCCTGGTACGCATATTGGTATTGATTTAGGGGGTTTGCTGTGAGAGTTGTATCTCTTATGTATCGTTCTATAACCTTTTCCAACGCCTTGAGTATGAAGTGAGAGACTAATTGGTCGTAGATTTTTCGGGTCGCCATCATCTTTTTTATTCGCTTTCGGTATGAAGACCACCTTGACTTCCGTCCAAGCCTTCGGTATATGTCGCCATGCAAGACTGGCCTTAAAGAGCCTCGTTATTATGGGGATAAGTAGTTCACTTCCTTCCTGTAAAAGGGCCGGAAATATTCCATCCGGTCCTGGTGATTTATAGGGTTTGAATGTGTTAATGGCCCAATGAACTCTTTCAGGGCTGATGATTTTGGATGCTTCTATCCATTCTACCTTTAGAGGTCTTACGTGACCATTATTAGTTACATGTTGATGAAAGGTATCAGCGTCACCTATGGTCTCGGATCCTGGAAAGTGTGCCTTTAGTAGAGCATCAATTGTTTCCTCTTTGGACTTTGCATAGCTACCATCTGCTTTCTTTAGAAGACCAATAGAGCCTGGGGGTTCATTTGCCATTACCTTATGTATACGTGCCGCCGCTGGTAAGTCATCTATACCTTCGCAGAACGTCTGAAACGAGGATCTTTTCGCCTTTCTGATCTCTCTGTTGTATTCGGTTAGAGCTGTAGTGTATGTTTCCCATTCCCGTTGATTCGTTCTTTGCTCTGTTGAATAACCTCCGAACTTTTTTCCTTAGCTCTGATAGGTTGTGGTTCCACCATTGCACTTGTCTATTGCTGTTGTTGGTGCGTGGTGGACAGCTGTTCTCAAAGGATTCTGTTATCGCTTTACTGGTTGTCCATGCAGCTTCTTCCAGATCTTCTATTTTGGTAATCCTTTTTGGAATAAACTGCAATTTGCCATACAGATTTTCCTTATAGGATGTCCAATTAGTACGTTTTTTAGGGCGATATACTGAAAATTCAGGACTAAGGTCCACGATATCGAACCTTATGTGTCTGTGGTCCGAGCAGGATGGTTCATCTGATACATGCCAGTTCCTAATGTAATTTGTCAGAAATGAAGTCGAGATTATTAGATCAAGAACCTCATTTCTGATTTTGTTACTGAAAGTAGGTTTATTACCTGAGTTGGCCACAAAAAGATTGTTGCCTGTTATGAATTTCATGGGGTGGGCATTGTTCGTCTGTGGGTAGATAGGCTGAGCATACAATGATGTCAGCTTGTCCACCTTTTGATGTCACAATTGCTGCTACTACGTCTTTTTGACAGTATTCTGAAATTGGCACGTAATTAATATTTTTGTTAAATAAAATACAGGCCCTTGGTCTAGAGTCCTTGTAATCATAGAGAAGCTTACTTTTAGAATCACCTAACCCGCAAATTTTAGCCAGGGTTCCTGTATTGAGGCAAAGCTTATTTGTTCTTTCGCAAACCTGCAGCTTAGAACCGCCGACGCGGCTTTGGCATATTGCAGGTTTGCTTGCAGCGCCTTCCATCCCATCTAATTTCTTCTGCTGGAGGTGGGGCCCCGAGCCTCCCTGCTACTACTCCTATGGTGGTGACCTTTTGAAGCCTCCCTACTTCTTCTAGGACCTTTATTCTCAATTCTTCCCCTTCTCGCTGGACTACGGGACAATTCTCTTCTCCTCTCCCTTCCTGCAATCCTGGCCGGCCTTCCATGCTCCACCCTGTGCCATCTTTTGCCATCCCTGGAGGGAGTTCTACGCCTAGGAGGTGACCTGCTGTGCTCTCTCCTATGTGATCAACGGGGGGATTTTGACTTTTCCCTCCTCTTGCCCCTTTCTGTCTCCTTCTCTTTTGTGCTCCGGCTCCGGTTTAATGTAGGCCGGAAGTCCGACGACCTACTTCCCACATTAGCCTTTGAGTAGCTGCTGGTTTATGGTTGTGGCTTCGACGCCGACTTAACCACCTCAGACAGTGTCATCGTTGCCGTCACTGTTGCCTCTTGTTCTAATTTCTCCGTTGATGTTGAAGTTGTTGCAAGAGGTGCCAGATTTCTTGATGCTTCTGATGCATCCTCTTGCGCTGCAATAACATCCTTTGCGCAGATGACCTGGTCAACGGCCATTTTCTGTCTCCACAGCAGGATCGCGAATTTTCCGATTGGTCTCATTATCCAGTCTCTTCTCTTGTGCATGCAGCCGATGTCTCAGGCGCAGACTTATCCTATCCAAGCCAAACCATGGTCTGCAGTCCAGGGACTGAAGGGTTTTAGCCGAATAGCTAAGATATATAAATAGCTAAGACCATATGATGGCCTCTACTAGTTGATGCCTTTTTTACCACCCTCCAGTCCTGAGTCCGCAGCCCATTGTTCTGCCTGCGCAACCTGTTCAGGATCCTCTCCTCATGAAGGTTATCTTCATCAGGAAAGAATCCCGAGCAAGTCGCGTATTCCGGTAAGTCCTTGCCCTCGACCATCATGAGCCTACCATCAGGATATAGCTTAACTCCTTTGAACTCCCTTAGCCATTCCTTACTCTCCGGATCATTGCAATTAATAGAAACCCATCCTGGTTTCCTAGTGGATCCATTGAACCGTACGTTGGTTCCTAATGGAAGTACGTCCATAGCACCGAGTATCGCGTTCTGGACCTTCTTGGCCTCAGCCTCACTCAGCGTCCTTCTTGGATACTCCAATGGCAGGATACCTACTTTTGAGCAGCTTGTCACCTCACTGTACGTCCGGCGACGTTGTTGTTGTTGTTGTATCACTAGTTCAGGCCGGAATCTCTTTCCCGAATCCGGTGGAGTGTTACCATCCGACCGGTTCCTTTTCTTTTTGCTGACGATGATCTCCAGGTATTCTTTATCCAGCGTAGATCTTGCCACGTCATAGGGTATACCAGATCTTATCATCCTACGCAACCTCTTCACTGATCCACACATGTTCTTGGGTCTTACCATTTGACCGCTAGAAGCCAGGATATCCTTGTTGTTGTTTCCTCTGGAGTTTGAGTCGCTTTCAATTACCGTGGTATTTTCACTACCAGAACTCCTTAGGTAGGTGCTCTCATCATCCGTAGCTATACCACTCATGCCACTTTCATCATCCTCAGTAGTATCACGCATTTTGGCCCGTTCTAAGAGTGCAATTGCATCCGCTAGAGCCGAGCCGCATTCGGTGGCTTGTGAGCCGACCATGGTGGCCAGGGGAGCTACTAGCGCTGATGTTGATGCTAGACCAATTGAGGAGATTGTTGTTGTTTTTCCTGTTGTTGTTGTTGTTGCATTTGCCGTTGTTGTTGTTGCCATTGTTGTTGTTGTCGTTCTTGTCATGGGATTTGCCGATGTTGTGTTTGCTATTGTTGTTTTTGTTTGGTTTTTTTTTGTTTTGTTGTTTCTTCATATTTTGATTCCCACGAGTGTCGCGGCATATAGTGTCCACCATAGCAGAGGCCCGATACTATGGTAAGGCTGGTTCAAACCGGAGGTCGCCTGGTATCCGGCGAGGTAAGATCGCAGGACTGTGGAGAATACAAATCCCCCACCGATAACACTGTCCTCCTTTACTCCAGTAAAGCAATAGGTAGGTTCAACCCACGAAGACGGCGTTGGAATAATGCTCACCTTAGCTGCTCGTAACAGTCTGATATCTTGGCAGCCCATATCAGAAGGTTTCGGTCTAAAGTGAGAAACATAACGATTATTCAGTGTTATGCACCAACTGAAGCGGCGTCTGAGGATGTCGAACACTACTTCTTTTTTTCCAGAGCACCAAAGGGAGATATTGTGATGGTTATGGGAGATTTGAATGCGAAAGTAAGCACCGAAAACAGCCGATTGGAACATGTGATGGCAAAAATGGCATCGGCAACCGCAATGACAACGGTGAGCGATTCACGGATTTCTGCAACGTAAACCAACTTGTCATAGGAGGCACCACGTTCCAATATAAACACTGCCACAAAGTCAGCTGGGTGTCTACTGACAGACAACGCACAGAAAATCAAATAGATCATTTCTCAATAAGCCGAACTTTCAGAAGTTGCCTTTTAGATGTGCGAAACACGGTGCAGACATAGGTTTGGAGAGGGATCACCATCTTATGGTAGCTTCTGTCCGCCTTCGTACGTTATCAAATAACAGCACCAGAACACATGCGTAACAGCACCAGAACACATCCAGAACACATGCAGACCTCCTCGTGGTTATGTAGTGACACCGGTAATTCTCTCAAAGGTACAATGTAGATAAGTTAAAGGTTCCCTCGAACAAAAATAATTGCACCAGATGCACATTGGAATGCTGTGAAAAATATTTTTTCCTTCGGAGCAGACAGCATTATCTGCAGACCTCCTCGTGGTTATGTAGTGACACCGGTAATTCTCTCAAATAAATTATTTTATATTACCGGTTAATCACGCCATCTGAGTATAATAATTAATCAATTATTATTAAAACGAAAGTTCTCGATAATAATATATGATGTAGCAACACCGGTTATTCTCTGAAATTAAATATTTTATATTACCTGTTAATCACGCCATTGAGTATAATAATTAAACCATTATTATATAAATCAATTGTTCTCGATAAAAAGAAGTATTGATCAATCGCATCTAAAATATTTGCAATTGAGTATTTAATTGCAGATATTAGAAATGCTATAAAAAAAAACTTCTCTTCATATTGAGTGATCAAAACGAGAAGTTTAAAAAATCCAGAACGTTTCGAAAGTTAATAAAATTCAAAATATTAAATCAATAATAAAATATATTAAATCGGAAAATAATAAAATCAATAGTTTATGGGGGCAGAAACATTTAAAAAATCAATATTTATATAGTAATAATAAATAAATAAAAAAATTAATAATACATATATTAATTATTAATGAAATGATATAAATCTAAAATATTAAATATTAAGAAATATAAATATTGTTAAATAAAATATTAATTAAATAATGAAATTATATTAATATAAAAAAGTGTTTTATTTAAATATAAAAAGGTGGGGTGGCTAACAAGCCAAATAAAAAGCATAAGCCAACCCCACAGTTATAAACCGTGGATATGTGACGAAGAGCGGGTAAAGTTCGAATTCAAACCTGTCCTGCAGATGAGCAGATCGAACTTGAGACCTTATATCGTATGAAAAATAAAGAAGTACAGCGTAGTGTGCGAGTTTTATATTTTATAAAACTAAGATATAAAAATAACTTAGGTTCAAATAAAACAAATTATTCTTTTTGAGATTAATTAAAATATATATATTTATTTATTATAGACCATAAACCACTTTACTGTTTCAAAACCGAACTTAAACTAAACTTTCTGTTTGATTTTATTTTTAATGAAATCAAACAATTATTCAAAAAATGCATTTTATAAAGAAAAACAATTTTATCAAAAATTGTAATATAATACTTTTTTATAAACACAAAAAAATATTTTATAATATTTCAAGTGTTTATAAGATAAGAACAAAAATTATTTTTAAGACTTTGCTTAGTCAACTAAATTTTATTTAACCGTAACAAAATTTAGTTGATAAGTGAAATATGATTTTAAGTTTAAGATTTTTAAGAATTTAAGAGTTTAAGAATTTAAGAATTTATCCAGGGACGGAGGTCGAGGCAATGATGCCATTAAAGATTTCGTTCATTGGATATATGACTCCCCCATCCTTAAGATTTTTACACTCCTGTAAAAACTTTATTGTTTCAATTTCATTAATTGTTTGATTTCTCTTTTTTTTACAAAATTTCAATATTATTATTATTAAAAATATTATTACTAGGCTTATTATAAAAATTGTATTAAAATATATTATTATGCTACTTTGTTTTTTCTTATAAACAATTTCTTTATTATTTTGTATTTGCATAATATGTAAATCTTTTAAATTTAAAGTAGTATTTATTTTTTTCATTTTACCTGGTATTACAATATTTTGTTTAAATTCCTTTTGTTTATTTGTAAATTTTATTTTATTAAATTCTGTAGTACAATTGTTAAAGGAAACTATATAATTTTTATTTAAAGTATATTTTATATTATTACAATTACTTTTTAAGCCAACATTTATGCCGTTTGTTATTAAAATTAAACCTATCTCAATTTCTACAATTTCTGAGTCAATTTTCATGAATTATTATAACAATTAAAAAATAAATTTGAAAGACATTTATTTACCGGTTTTAATTTATTTTTATATCTTTCCTGACGAAAATAGTATGTTTTGTTTTCAAAATAAAGTTGTTCATTATATATATTAGGAATTGGAATAATTTTATATATAATAGCATTTGTAGAACTTAATTCTGGTATTTCCAGAATAAATATTAATTTAGAGTTAGCAATAATTGCTAAATAACTTTTAATTTCTTGGATTTTAAACGCATCTACATTATATGTATCAATTTCTTCCGGTGTAAGAATTGATCTACTCATGATTTGATGTTTTGCAAAAATAATATTTTCTTGTATTTTTTAAATTTCTTCATTTAATAAATTTAAGTTAGTTAATATTTGTAAGTATTGTAATTGTTTAATTATTTTCCTATCATCAGTAACGACAATATTTAAGAGTTTATCTAGTGCTAAATGATTTTTATTTATGTTTTCTTGTAGATTCTTTATATTTTTCTGAGATATGTCATTTTTTTTTTTACCTGTTTATTAGAACTTGTAATAACATTATGAATGTTTTCATTCGATATTTTTAAATTATTTTCTATTTCTATTCTATCTTCCTCATCCATTGTGCCAAAAATCCACTTCAAAAAGGTTCCGCCAACATTAATTAAAGATCTCTTATGTCTAAATGGTATTTGTGTTTTGAATGTATGTTTGTTAAGTTTTCTTATAGGTGTATTAATTAAATTTTCATTGTCAGGTAAAATAAATGTGGTTTGTATTTGTGATTCTATCATATTGAGAGGAGTTTCTATATCATTTAAAAAAATAATATGAATAATTTTAGAATAACTTTCGATTATTTTAACTTTTCCTTGTTGAATTATAGTATAACCAGCTTCGGTATCTAGTGTTTCAACATTAATCAGGGCTTGAGTCGGGCTAATTAGGGCATGATTGGTATTATTATACGAATCTGGAAAGTTTTTAAAATTTCTTTTAATACGAGAATGAATATTTTTCATTCTAATATCAGTTAAATTATTTTTTGTAATTAAGTATTTTATTTTCTTATATCTAGGTAATTCTTTATATCTTAAAGCTGCTGGGTTTTTTATAAGGATATATTTAGTATTAGGTAAATTAAACTCTTTTCTATTTTTATTTAAGTTTGTTTTAACTTTATCTTTTTTTTCTTGAATTAAATATCGTATTTTTTCGAAATTTTTAACCTTACCATCCAGAAAGTCTATTGGTTTCACTCCAACAGTTGAGTGAATTGTATTATTAAATATTTCGACTGCTTTCAAAATTTTACTTTCAGTATCTAAATTCGATTGAGTGATATTAAATATTCTAATATGTTCTGTAGTTGTTCCATGAGCTCTTTCTATATCAGAGTTGCCTGTATGACTTCGCGGAGAGGTAAAATGAACTTCAATATTTTCTGTTCTACAGAAATCTTTTAAATTTAATCCATCAAATTCATTATCAAATATAAATTTTTTTGGTTTACCAAATAATGAATTTCTAAGTTTTAAAGCTTGAACTATTGTTACGCTATTTCTATCATTTATTTTTGATATTGACAAATGTTTAGTAAATGTATCTATAGTAGTTAAGAATTTTTCTTTTTTTAGATAAAACACATCAGCGTAAACTATTTCATTTGGTTCTGATGGAGTTTCTGATGTTTGAAATTTATATTGAGTAGGGTTCCTATCATACTTAGCTAGATTACATATGTCACAATTATTAACATATTTATAAATATAATCTTTTAATTTTGGAAAATAATATAAGTTTTTTATTTCAGAAAAATTCTCTAAAATACCCCTATGATTACTATTTTCATGAAATTCTTTAATTACTTTTATTAAGTCTAATTCATTTTCAAGATTCTTTGCATTTTTAGTACATTTAACAAACTTAATTTTGTTATCGTTACTAAATAAATTAATGAGTTTATTTTGTAAGATAGCATATTGACTATCTTCTAATTCAGTATAAATTCCCGTTATATCCTTCTTTATTAAACGTTATATTTATTTACATATATTTATTTACGACATTATCAACAATTGGAAAATGGTTACCCAAATTTTCGGCACCGCTATGAATTGTCGCCATCTCACTATTAATTTCACAATTATTTTCAGTTTCTAATATAAATATTTCATTATTTTTCGTATCAATCCTACTCAAGAAATCAGCTACTTTATTGTCCTTAAATTTAACTTGTTCTATATCGAAATCGAACTCGTTTATTTTTATTTTCTATCTTTGTAATTTAGAATTAAGTTCCTTTAAGGAATTTAACCAAACTAAAGGACGATGGTCTGTTTTTATTGAAAATTTAACTCCATATAAATAAGGTCTGAAATATTTGCTAGACAAACAATGGCTAAAAGTTCAAGTTAGGATATTAAAGTTAGGATATTTTAATATTGGATCTTTTGTAATTATTTCTTTAAGTTTTTCAAAGGATTCAATATACCTTGGATTATTTATGTCGATTTTATTATTTGTTTAAAGAGAATTCGTAAGAGGTTGTGCTACTTTAGCATAATCCTTAATAAATTTTCGGTAATAACCTGTTATACCTAAAAAGCTTTTTATTGCTTTGCAAGATTTTGGAAGTTTAAGTTTCAAGTGGAGTAAATAAATGTCAAGTAAATAACATAAATGTTAAGTGGAGTCAGAGATAACAGCACCTCCATAGCCGCGCTGGGTGTCGTGCGCATTTCACCTGTCATGCCTACGCACACCATACTTTGCAGCTTTCCCAACTTATACTTCGTCGTCTTATGGTCCACACGGGTCCAGCAGATAACTGCCGCATGAGTCAGTACATGTCTTACCATCATGGTGTAGATCCAGTATAAGGCCTTTGGGGATATACCCCTGGGGGGCTACTATGAAACTATTCGATCGCCATATCGAATATTATGCGCAAAATAAGAATGCGCTCCGCGTCGAATTACCCTACTATGAAAATTAGATATCGAACAACTTTTTTGACGCTTTATCCGAGACACATTTACAAAAAACATTGGCGCTTTACCAATTTTTATAGGCGCATTGCCTTTTTTATTGGGGTATTTAGAATAAAATGATCAGCTGATTATTTAAAAACATAATTTTTGACATTTATAAATATAATAAATAAGTTTATTTTTGTAAACTTAAAGTTATTAATTTAATTTTGAACTAAAGAAATTTAAAAAAAAGTATAAAATGGATTTATTGCATTTTGCTTTATATCGAGGAGCATTTAAATTTTTTTTTAGCGATGTCGTCATTTTTTATTAAATAAATACTCCACTAATAACAAATTGTTTTGAATTTGTTGAAACCCGAAAATAAAAAATTGAAAAAATTTCTTACTTTTATTTAAACTACATTTATTGTTTTTTTTTATTTAATATAATTTATTTACACATTAAATAAATATATTTTTTAATTAAGAAATGCTTACATTTTAAAATAACTACCGGAAATAAATATCCGTCATCAATTTTGCTGTCGAATATAAATATTCGATCGCGCATAAAATGCGCAGGCGCGGCAATTTAACGTTCATGGTAAGGCGGATCATTCGACAGATGTCGAATATTTTTATTTCATAGTAGCGAAATTCGATATTCGATAGGCGCGGCGCGCGCATTTTTTTCATAGTAGCCCCCCGGTTAAGGCCGAATACTCTTCTACATTGCCAGAAGATTCTCCTAGCCTTCTCAATCTTTTGCTCAAGGTGCGCTTTCCACGTGAGGGTACTATCTAGGATAACCCCTAGATACTTGACCTCACTAGACACCTTAAGCTCCCGACCGAAAAGTGTAGGAGCATTGTACGGCCCCAGAATCTTTTTCCTAGTGAAAATCATTATGTCCGTCTTGCTAGCATTCACTGTAAGGCCATTTCTACTGCACCATGCTTCAACCACACGGAGCCCTCTCTGGGCGATCTCCGCAATAGTGCTTAGATATGGTCCTCTCGCCATAATTACAATGTCATCAGCATAACCAATAGTAGTTATGCCGTTTTCCTTCACCTCTCTCAGAAGCGAATCTACAGTGATGTTCCAAATAAAAGGTGATAGTACACCTCCCTGAGGGCAACCTCTACAGACCCTGCTCCTAACAGACTGTTGGCCAAACTGTACTGTAACGGCTCTGTTTCGCAGCATAAAGCCGATCTACTTACGAATAAGTGGATTGACTCCCCTGCGAACCAAAGCATCGTCCAACATACTAAAATTAACGTTGTCGAAGGCCCCTTCGATATCCATGAAGATGGACATCATTAGTTCCTTCGCATCCAGCAAACTCTCCACGTGTCTAGTTAGATCGTTGTATTGAAGCGCAGACTCCGTCGATCGACCCGCCATATAGGCGTGTTGACTATCCTGGAGTCAGCACAGACCTTTTCCATGGTTTTAAGCATGAAAGAGGTTAGGCTAATTGGTCTGAAAGACTTGCACACAGTGTAGTCAGTTTTCCCAGGCTTAGGTGGGAAGGCTACCCTTCCCTCCCTCCATGCCATGGGATTATAGCCAGTTGCAAGGCAACCGATAAGTATCTCTCTTAGTCTTCCCTCAATTAGATCATAGCCCCATTGAAGTAAGGCGGGAGAGATTCTGTCTTGTCCGGGAGATTTGAACGGCTGAAAAGAGAATACTGCCCATTTCAGCCTTTCCCTCGTCACTATGCTAGAAGCCATGTTCCTGTCCCGCCTTCTTACCCTTTTTTCCAGGGTTGCCCAGCTAGACGCGCACACATAGCTTCCAGGAAAGTGAGTCTTTAGCATCTCCTTTGCAGTTTCCTCCAGGTCCTCTGTAAGCTCTCCCGAGGCAGTTTTCACCAACCCCAGAATTGCTTGAGGATCCTTGGATATGGTTCTCTGTAATTTACAGATTTCCGGAATATCCGTCATACTAGTACAAAAGTTCCTCCACGATTCGCGTTTCCGCTCTCGCAGGATACTCTTGAACTGTCTCTTTACGGCCTTGTAGTGGAGCCATGCCCCCCACCATGGTGTGGAGTTGCCCTCTACTACTTGCACTTCAGGACAGGCCAGTAAGTAGGAATCTTTAATAGCTTTGGAAACTGCATTTACTGCAGTTTCCACTTCCCCACAGTATCTGGACACATCAGTGTTCCGAATATTCCTAACGGGCACGGAGCCGATCCTTCTCCTATTGTATTGGACTGTGAAGGTTAACGCGTTGTGGTCTGACATAGTAATGTCAGGGTTAGCCTGATGTGTCAGGTTAACCCTGATCCCTCATCAGCTACCTCATTTCTCCGGTGCCACACACCCAGCTGGGGCTTGCGAACCACTAGGGTTTCCTTGGATTTTGACTAGCAGTCTACCAAGGCCGCAGAGAAGAGTTTTCTCTGCAGCCTCAATAGCTACTGCCTCATCCTTGGGAACCCCAATGGTTAGCGTTCCAGCTGTGTCGCCACCCATTGACTTAGCCGTGTAAAGCTGCCATTTACTGACATCCTTCACACACGCATTCTGTCGCTGGAGTCTGTTCAAAATGACCTCTGGTGCCGCCTTTGTCTGGTTTAAGGACTCAGGCACCCAGATCATTTTGATGGTGCTCCTGATGCTTTTAATGGCACCAAGATCTCCCCTTAGCTTAGCCCCAGGCCATAGACCCTTCAGGCTGCTAAGGGTATTCAAGAGCCACGTTCTGGTTTCTTGGTTCACGCAGCTTATCACCGCGATCCCCGCATCCAAACGTGCTCTCAAAATGCCGACATCGACGTTGCTTTCTAAGGGCAGAGCATCAATCGCATCTAGTAGAGCATTTCTACCTTCTGCTCTGTCAGCTCACCCTCTTCGGCCTCATCGATGACGCCCACCTGAAGACCTGCTCTGGCAGCTTCAGCATACGAAAACTGGGTTTTCGCGTGCTTCTTCTGCCTCACATCCTTCAAGGGGTTTCAGAAGATTGCTTGGAGGAAGCGGCTTTCAACCGCTCCTTCCTCGCCTTCTTCTGCCTCCTCTTCCTCCTCTTCCTTTCTAAAGCGACTTCAGATTTGAGTTTAGAAGAAGCAGTCTCGGCATCATTTTGGGACGCCTTTAACCGCTCCTTCTTCGCCTTCTTCTGACGCTGATTCCTAGCCTTCCTAGCAAGTTGCTGTCGTTCCTCGCTAGCAGGGTTAGGTTCTTTTGATCCGCTCGCTCCCTCGTTCACAGCAGCAACCACCTCGCTTGCTTCCTTCAATGGCTCTGAGTTTTCACTCCGGGTCTCCTCCGTTAGCAAGCTCAGCGATCGCTGCTCCTCCCTTGGGAGCATGCAGCACTTGGCCTCTGGCTTCTTCAAAGGTGTTTGCTCCGGAGTCGTAGATTCCGAAGTCTTAAGACCCCTAAGTCGCTTACTTAGCCTCTTCATCTCAGCATTCAGAGATTGAAAGACTCCAGGTTTCCCCATTCTTTCACCCTCCAAAGCTTCGGTCACTCCTTTCTCCTCCCCCGAAGAAGAAGATTCACTCTCTGTATCCGAATACTCGGGCAGATAGTGGTCCCTCTCCTTCAGATCCTCTAGCAATGGTTGGCCCTCCCCAGAATCCGAGGGGCCGACCTCCTCCGTAGAGAAGCGTGGATTGGTCACCGAAGTGAGCTTACCACCTGGGGTAGTCAATCTTTTGTTTTGACTCATTGCTTTCGACGTGCTCTGTTAGTTTCGGTTGCATCATTGACCAGTTGACCTTGACGACATGGTTGAACCTGCCAGAAATGTTTCCATTCCCGTCGCCTTCGCTCTCATGGTCTCTCCTACTACAAGCCCCCTAACCACGACAAGGTAGAGCCCAAGGGGGACACAAATAATATTAATAAAATCTCGTAATACGTAATTTATCATTCGTTGGAAAGTAGCAGGAGCATTTTTCAGTCCAAAAGGCATCCTGACATATTCATAATGACCTTGTGGGGTCGAAAACGCTGTTTTCGCTTGATAAATTTCATCAACTAGGATTTGATGAAATCCTTTAGCGAGTTCTAGAGTGGTGAAGTATTGAGCTTTACCTAATTTATCAAAGAGTGATTCTATATTTGGAATAGGAAATTTATCATATATAGTTATTTCATTAAGTTTCCTATAGTCAACAACAATTCTCCACTTCTTTTCTCCAGAATTATTCAATTTTTTCGGGACAACCCAAATAGGAGAATTGTGTTGATTCAACATTTCTGAAACTTGTTTTTCTACTTCCTGTTCATGAATTGGGGAATCTATTAGGGAATCTATAAATTTTGGAATATATTGGTTGACTATCTTTCGTAATGATTTTATGTTTAATATCAATAACATTAGTCAATTTTTGACCTTCTTGATAAAACAAGTCTTTATTTTCAACAACAATTTTTTTTTAATTTTTATATTCTTCTTCATTAAGATGGTCAGTTTTATTTATTTATTTATTTATCCAACCAAGCAAGGTACATTACATTACAATAGTCTTAGTTACAGTGCCTTATGAGACACTGCAACAGTGTCTTAAATATAGTTTTATTATATACAATAATTTTACTAAACATTATATTAAATAAATGTTACATAAATAGTAGTATATCAATGATATAATAAAGAAAAATAAAAATTTGATAAATAAAAAATAACTTATTTGATAATCTATTTATTAATAATTTATTTAGATAATTACAATAAAAAGAATAATATGTATTATTGATAATTAAATTTGAATAACAAATGAAGCTATAAAGGATTAAGGAGGGAGTAGTAGTAATCAGATACTAAGGTATGTTTAGTAAGGCTTAAAGTTTATTTTTGAAAGATAATTTGGTTATTGAGGATGAATAAAAATTGCTAAATTTGTTGAACACCCTGCAGCATCTATTAACTGGCTGGTTCATTCATACCATATTCTGTGCGATGAGAGTACTCAACTAATGTTTTAGTAACTCTGGTCTGTCTACTGTCCTCATTTAATTTAATTTTATTTGAAATAAATACAACTTTAATATGGTCATTTAATACATCAAAGGTTAATTGTTCAGTTAATAAAACTAGTAATGTTTTCCTTAATTTCAATTGTATTATTTTCTAGATCAATTTTTGCACCTACCGCTCTAATAATATTTGGACCTAGTATAGCATTTATTATTAAATTTAAAAATTTTCCAAACCATTGTAGCATCATGATTAAATTCTATTGGTACGTCGGTTATTATTTCATTGGTAATTTGATTTTTTCCAAATAAGGTAAAAATTAGAATTGGTTTTTTTATTTTAATGCGTTTTATATTTGGAAAAAGGCTATCATGTATTAAAGATATTGATGCTCCGGTATCTACTAAACAATTAATTTTTTATTATTTATTGTTAATTAAACTATTGGTAATGGGTTCTTCGAGGCTGTAAACGAAAATTTTGTTCAATTGTATTTATATCGACATCCATTGGTTCACCTTGTCTATTATTATTATTATTAGACATTCCCGAATTTTGATATTGATTTCGATTGAAACGATTATGTTGGTTTTGATTAAATCTATTATTTTGATTAAATTTATTATTTTGATTTTGATTAAATCGATTATTTTGATATTACTTTAAGAATTATTAAATAAATTGTTTGGAGAGTTATTAAAGTTAGAATAATCTGGTCTTTGATTTCTAAAAAATCCAGAATTATTATAAGAGTTATTTCTATTTGGAGAATAAAGTTAGCATTAGTTCTTTGTTGCTTATTATTATTAAAATCATTACAATTTTTTAAATTATAATTATTTTTATTTAAGACAGGAATATTAGAAATTCCAGTTTGAGATAGTTCGAAGAAAGCTTCTTTTAAAGATTTTACATCCTCAATTCTTAAAAACATACTATCGGTGCGAGGAAGTTTATTCAAAAAATTTTCTAAAATACTTTTTCCGTTATTAATTGTATTAAATTTAATCGGAAAATCATCGTCTAATTTATATTTTAAATTTAATTTGTCTAAAAATTTAGAAAGATCATGATAATATTGACTTACGTTTATAAATTTAACTGCATCAGCTTCTTCTTTTAATTTAAGGTAAGATTATTGAATACCAAAGGATCTCTTCAATTGGTTTTGTATTTGGTCCCACGTTGCATTTTCGAGACGTCTTATTGATATTGCTGCTCGTCCTTGTATCTTCGTTATAAGGATGTTTTATAAATATGCTTTTAAATTTTGTTCTTGAGTCAATCCGACGATTTTTTCTACTTCGGTGATAAAATGAGATAATTCAAAAGTATCATAACCTCTGAATATTGGAACTGATCTTGCTTCTGTTATAAGATCCCTTGCTGTGATAGTATTTAGATTTACTGCCATGATATTTTCAATGTTGATTATATTATTAGGAATAATATTTTTTATTGAATTTTCTTCAGCGATTGAATTGAGTTTATCTGGTTTATAAATTCTTTGTGGTATTTTATAAGGTTTCATAAATAAATATTTCTTTATTTTATTTTATTTATTTTCAATAAATTCTTGAAAGAAACCTGGTTATCGCGATTCACAAAATTTTATTTTTCTTGATAACTTTGTTTTTTTTTTTTTTTAAAAGTTTTGAAAAATATTATGTTATTATTATTAAGTTTATTATTAATATTATTAATTTATTTTTAATAATATTCGCGACACTACTTAGAAAAATTCTACCGACTGCGCCAGTTTTATATTTTATAAAACTAAGATATAAATATAACTTAGGTTCAAATAAAACAAATTATTATTTTTGAGATTGATTAAAATATATATATTTATTTATTATAAACCATAAACCACTTTACTGTTTCAAAACCGAACTTAAACTACTTTTTCTGTTTGATTTTATTTTTAATGAAACCAAACAATTATTATTCAAAAAATGCATTTTATAAAGAAAAACAATTTTATGAAAAATTGTAATATGATACTTTTTTATAAACACAAAAAAATATTTTATAATATTTCAAGTGTTTATAAGATAAGAACAAAAATTATTTATCTGAATTTTTGAACATTTTCAAATTATGTATACCTATGATCAGTAAAAAATGAATTTAAGATATACATATATGATTTTTTTAATTTTTCACAACATTATAGGTTTTTGGAAAATTTTAATTTATTTATTCACATTACATAAAATGTGCATATATTTTAAATTACATATTTAAAAAAAAACATCTACAGGTATCCAATCAGCATTCTTATATTGAAATATGGATTTTGGCAATGTTTGATTACATTCATTTTCTTGGATTAAGTGGAAGTTACAATATTCGAAGTCCAGACCTGGCGTGCAATAAGAAACAATGTACACAATATGTTACTGTATTGTTTTTAGATGATAGTAAAAATTCTTTTCGATTAGAGGTAATAAGATTTATTTGTTTCCTTGTGCTTTCGCTTAAATTTGTTTTCATATTATATAAATTATCTAAATTACAGAAAGGTGCTAAGGGGGCCGATGTATTAGATAAAGTCTTCCAGAATTTGGAATTAACTGAAAAAGATTATTTTGGTTTGTTGTTTCCACGAAAGCCAGGCGATATCGTCGTAAATATAAATTACGAAACTATATAATATTATAAATTAATTAATATGTTTAATTTTTAGCGGTGGGTTGATCCGAACAAATCATTCAGGAAACAATGGAACTATTGTGCTTCCTGGGAGACTGATTCGACCCCTTTCTTAGAATTTAGAGTAAAGGTAAATAAAACAAATTAGACAAATTTAGAAATTATATACACATTCCCAGTTTCCACAACATACATTTTCAGTTTAATAGAGTGAAAAGAAAGGAAAAAAATGAAAAACAAATTGGATTAAATATAGAGCTTGAGATAAATTAAGATAAAGCTTAGTTATCTTTCAAAAAATTATTGTATCATAAAATAATATTTACTTACTTATGGTGTTTTAACCCCTCGAGTGAATTGCGTATCCACCATTCCTTCGCGCCATCTCTGCTTGTTTATAGCGACGTGTTTTAACTGAACATAATAACCATTATATATTAATATTATCAACAACTTGTGAATATTTTTATTTTCTCGACGTTTTAGATGTTATGGAATCAGAATCAGCACAAACAAATTCCGCGTCCGCCGTACGCCGTACGCAAAGTAAAAATACACTTTTTTAAACGCTTAAAAATAGCATAAGCACTCGTGCGATTGGTACACAAATGGAAACATATATAAAGTAAGGATGGAAATTTATGTATATGGTATCCTTTTTGAATACTTTCCCTGCAACCCCCCGCGAGAAATTTTGTGCACTTAAAAAAAATACCCCTAAATATAGTCGGATCGTTACATTGTTTCACAGGTATATGTATAGACGCAATATAAAGAAGATTGTTAAAATTTGGAGCCCTAGGTCCTCGCCCCCATTTTTTTATAGTAATTTTAAAACAAAAATTTTGAAATTTGAAATGGCTATAAAACCACTTTGATTTCATATAAAACATTGTTACTTCTAACATAGATACAGCAGGTGCATGTCGATCTCAAATAAAAAATTTACCCACAATCTTCTTTCAGTGGGTGAGGGGGCTTATGTATGAAAAAAGCTACATTGTTATGGGACTATTAAATTTGAATTTTTGATATTTAAAATGGTTATAAGATATGCCCCATTTAAGATAGGGTCTTATATTTTTAAAGTTAGATATAATAAGTTGGTGTCTTTCAAAATCATTCAATTTTTTTCCCCTTTCCCTTTTCATATGGGTGAGGGGGGTAAGTTTATGAAAGAGGCTGCAGCACCTCAGCGGGGGACTGGATTGCAAAAATGAGAAATTATTTTCTTAAAAATACTATCTTAAAACTTGTGCCAAAAATTTATATCCCTACCTGCAACCCCCTCTCAGTTACATCACTTGAAATGTTACATTTCAAAATTTATTATATAGTTTTTGAAAATTGAATATTTGGAACTTAAAATGACTATAAAATAAACCACATTTCAGATAGGGTCTTATATCTTGTAAGTTAGGTATAATAGGTTGTTGTCTTTCGAAATCATTCAAAATTTTCACCAAAATTTTTTTTTCATATTTTTTTTCACCAAAATTTTTTTTTAAACAGGCTGCAAAACCTCGGCGGGGGACCTGATTCAAAAAATGAGAAATTATTTTCTTAAAAATACACACCTACACCTTGTGTACAAAATTGAGACACGTACCTTCAACCCACTTCATTTTACAGGGGCAAAAATTTCCAAATTTATAGAATAAAAACATATATATATATTACATTTCGAGTATTTAGTATAAATATAGTATTACAAATTCGAGTACTTATTCTCAGAGTCGTGTCGTATTTGACGCCCAATAAATATTTCGTTTCGTACCGACTCTAAAATGGTATTCCCAGAGTCGAACGAAACGGCAAATTTATTGCCAACGTGAAAACAGAAAAATAAAATTCCCAATAGATGGCTTTGCGGAAAAAAGTCGTTTTTATGTTGTTTTTATGTTGGTACCACCAGTTATTTTGACAATCAAAATGCAATGTTTACAGTTTATCGGTTAAATATTGAGTTATAAAAAAATTCAATTGCACGGGAATTTTTTTGCAATATTAATTAGTTTTATTATATACATTTATTAAACAGTGAATTATTTATAAATGCATAAATACGTAAATTTATTAAATTTAAATTTAAATGGATAAATTTATTAAACAGTGAACTATTTATAAATGCATAAATTTGTTTTCAACTCTCATATTTGAATAAAAAAATATATACATTTATAAACTATAAATAATTAGGGTTTTATTTATCATGTTGGATCATTTCAATCTTGATTTCCACATTAATATAATATACTAATATATTTCCGCAATTATTCTTATAATAATTGTGGAAATATTTATTGTATTATGGTACAAAAAACACATTTTACTTAACGATTTTCTAGAAATTTTTAATTAATTTTTAATTTTTAAAATTTTACAAATTTTTTACTTTTTTGACATTTCAAGGCGTTTCGTAACGACTCAGAGAATACTACTTTTTTTCATATGTGTCGTATTTAACACCATCTTTCGTTAAATACGACTGTCATAATACCATTTTCGAGAGAAAATACGACTGTCAGAATAAGCCCATTATTTATTAAAACTTGATTGTAATTTTAAATTGTACAACATTGGGAGTTTTGTAAAAATCATAATTTTTATTTAAATCTTCGTTTTCATTAAATCCTAGGTGGATCAAAAGGGTATATGAAGCACTCTTCCAACTTGGCAACTTTTATTAAGGTGTTCGTTATTAATATAACATTAATTTTGGATTAATTATTAAAGAAATATGGGTGAAATAATTTGTGCTATACTTTCAAATCAATTAGAGAAAAAAATAAAATAAGTTTAGAAGGATTTTCTGAAAATTTTGCATTTAATAAAAATGACGGGACTTTTGTTTGGACTTGCGAATTGTGTAAAAAAGTTAATTTTAATTGTAAAGTTCCAGTTTTTACTGAAAAAGAAAATGAAAATCAAGTGATATCTATTTACCGTTACTAATTTTTTTTATTATTTAAGAATTTTTTATTTAGAATTTTCTTTTGTTATTCATCATAACAAGATATTAAAATTTTTCGCTCGAGTTCCGTGGGAAAGTGATGTTTTCGCCCGAAAATTTTTAATATCCTGTTATGATACATTCAAAAACTTTCGAATTGTTTCACCCATCTTTTTTTAATAATTCTCCAAAATTAATTTTAGCGCGAAAATTTTTAATATCCTGTTATGTGGAATAACAAAAAAAATCTAAATAAAAAATGCCTAAATGATAAAGAGAAATAACATAAAGCGAAACAAGGAAGAGCTAAATAAAAAAATGCAAGGAGAAAAAGGGGAAACAATAAAATTGAAACAGCAAAATGCGAGATAATTAAAAGGAAAATAAAAAAGTACGAAATGATCAAGTGTAAAATAATAAAAAGCAAAAAAAAAGTACAGATTATAAAAATCCGAAATAATAAAGAGCGTCTTAAAAAAGTGAGAAATAATCGGGTGCAAAATAAAACAAAACTAAATAAAAATTGCGAAACATCCCATACGCGTTATGAAACATCCCATATGCGTTATGAAACATCCCATACCCGTTATGAAACATCCCATACGCGTTGCGAAACATCCCATACGCGTTATCGATTCATGTATCTTGAAGATATAACTGGATCTAACTGGATTTTAACTGATAGAACTGGATAAGATGAAAGATTGATAGAACTGGAGTAGCGTGATCTCGTTTTTTGTGCCAAACGTATGTGATAAGCAGTATCACTATTATCAAAATAATGAAGTATGTGATTGCATAATGACGACTGTCAAGATAATTAAATGACGTAGCTGATTAAACTTCTGGTAGTTGTCTTATTTGTGCTTAAAAGTTATCTATTTCGTTTGTGTTAATTTCAACTAATTAACTAATTTAGTTTATAGATTCGTCAAACAAATTGGGAATGTTCCATATGCTTATATTTGGTGTTGAAGCAAACGATAAATGAATGTGACTAGTTCGAATGGTATCCGTTTGCAACGTCATAAAATTAATTTTCATCATGCATGGTGATCGTAGTCGTAGTAACCGACATTTCACTTTAGAGTAATTTTTGTAACGGTGCCTTCACATATAACATTAGCTGTGTTGATCTTATTCTAGATCTTTTAGAAAATATTCATACGTTTGGATATGCTAACCTTGTCCATTGCTCGGGGGTAAATATAACCTGTAATTCGCACTCAATTTTTCCCCCAAATGGCTCTCTTTTATGTAATAATAATGATATTTCACATTTGCTCATATTTGATTGTTGATTGAAGATTGGTGATATTGGCTTACATAAATATATTGATGAATCAATTCGTAAGCATGTTCTCAATTCTTTATTTGTCAATTTTCCACTCAATTTTTCACCATATAAATAAAAATGGGGACTTTGTAATGAAAAAATTATTTTTAAATTCTTGTTTGATAACTATATATTATAAAAATAATTCATAATAACATTTACCATTTAAATTTTTCTTGTACTTGTATCTAAGTAATACAGTTACTATATCTAAGGCTTTAATGTTTTTCTTCTTGTAGTGCCTATCCACTTTGTACGTTAGACATCATTAAATTAATTTGTTCTCTAGAGCGTGCTTTTCTTAATAATTCATTAGCAGGCAAATGAACCATTCACATAAGTTTTTCATCCAAGATTTTCTTCTTCCTCTTCTCCTTTCACATAAGTTTACTCTGTTTAGCAGCTTGGAGTACCAATTGGAGTAATCTATATTTCTCTCCGCGCATCCCATGTTCGAGATACCCCAATTTCATATTCTTTATTATATTCATTAATTCAATTTTCTTGTTTACTCTGTTTAGCACTTCGATATTTTATATTCGTTTCTACAGAAAATTGCATGCATTTTGTTGAAAGTGGATCTAGCTTGTTCTATCCTTGCGGTTTTTTCTGCCCTGTTACTATTTTCACAGTCAATAACTGTGCTTAAATACTTAATGCGGTCCACTGTCTTGATCGTATTTCTCCACCATTAGGTTCTGGTTCGATAAATTGCTATAGCCCAATATTATATATTTCGTTTTTTTTTGTTCATCTTCAGACCAAAACCTATTCAATACTTGTTTACTTCTTCCAGCATTTTTTGTAAATCTTTAATATTTTCAGCTATCAGAATCGTATCTTCAGCAAATCTAATGTTGTTAAGGAGTTCTCCATTTTTTTATTATTCCTAATTCCAGATTGTTTAAAGCTTCTTGGAATATTTGCTCTGAATATGTGTTGAAGAGAAGTGGTGATAGAATGCATCCTTGTCTTAACCCTTTCATTATTGCTATTTCCTCTGAATCTCCATCTTGTGTTCTAACTTCCGCACTTTGGTTCCAATGTAAATATTTTATTATATTGACATCTCTTTTGTCCAGATTTTTTTGATTTAAAATTTCAATAAGCCTTATCGAAAGCCTTTTCAAAATCGATAGCACAAGAATGTAAGTTTTTGTTAACTTCATTGCATCTTTGTCGCAACAAGTTTAACATAAAAAAGCTCATCGCGTCGCGCGTACCTAGGGCCTTCCTGAACCCAAACTGACTTTCACTAATTCCTTCTTCTAATTGGTTGTAAACTCTAAGATGAATTATCTTTAGAAAAATCTTCAGCGAGTGGTTCATTAAGGTGATCGTTCTGTAGTCTTCGCAATATGACGCATTATTTTTTTTTGTAAGTGTAAAAGTTGATTTGAGCCATTCCTGATCTATACATTTTGTTGAAATCTGGGTTAGAGTTAATAAGGATTCATCATCAAGAAGTTTTAGCAATTCATTCGATATACTATCTGGACCTGTTGCCAAATTGTTTTTGGAGTTTTTTTATCACTGACTTGACTTCATCTACCATTATGTCATAATCCTCTTCTTCAGATATAACCTCTACTTCCTTTCTTGATTCCTCAAATAATTCGCTTATATATTCCACCCATTTTTTCAATCTATCATCCGGATTCATAATGTTACCTCTTTTATCTTTTAATGTACCAAAGTTTTTCTTTCTATTTAAGTATGTAACTTATTTGACTTTCTTGTGAATTTTGGCGTTGTTGTGCAGTTTTTCTAAATCCTCGATCTCTTTGCATTTCTGTTCCCATAAATTAGTTTTCGCTCCTTTATTTTTATGTTTTATTCTTCTGTTTATGCTTTTATATTTATGTTAATCATTCCCCTTACATTTTCTTCTTTCGGACATCAAAAGTAAAATTGTCATCCATGTCATCCATTCTTTTTTTGCGTATCCTCTTTTGGTTTCTTTAGATCGATGTTCGCCTCTATCAGTGGTTTCTTAAATTTACTCCATTTTATGTTTATATCCTCTTCTTCTTTTATTTAGTTTCCCACTTTTTTCAGTTTATTGTTTATATCGCTTTTTATTTTATTCTTTATTTCATCGACTTTCAAAAGTTGTACGTTTTCCTTAATTACGAATGTTTTCTTTAATGGTTTTTTTTAAACAAATATTAACTTTATCGCCACCACCGGGTTGTGATCCGACTGGACATCTGCACCTGGATACGCTTTTACGCTCTTTACTGCATTTTTGAACCTATCATTGCATAGTATATAATAGATTTGATTTCTGATTACTCTCTTTTCATTATTTTTTGGTGATGTCCATTTATATAGTCTTCCTCTTCTGATAGGTAGTTTGAACCTAGTGTTCGTTACAACTAATTGTTTCCTCTAATATTTCTATTAGCTTGTTTCCTCTAATATTTCTATTCCCTAGTCCAAACTGTCCAACGATGTTTCCTACAGCACCATTTCCAACTTTAGCATTAAAATCTCCAAGAATTAAAACCATTTCTTCTTTTTTAATTACTATTAGAGTTTCTGTAAGATCATCATAGAATTCATCACACGTTATCTCCACACTGTCCGCCGTTGGAGCATAAATTTGTATTAAATTAACGTAACTCTCTTTTGTTTTTAATTGTGCTACTATGATTCTATCCGATTTCATAATTATGCTTGTTATCAATGGTTTAATCTTCTTACTGACTAAAAAACCAACTCCTTTTCTATGTTGTTCTGTATTTTCTACTCCAGAGTAGATAAAGAAGTTGTTCTCTGTGACTATTTCCCCCTTCCCTTTCCAATAACCTCCCCTATATCCTACGATATCTAATCCCAATCGATTTTTTTATAACTCTAGATTTTTTAGTTTACCAAGTTGCAGCAAACTCCTTACATTCCATGTTGCTATTTTAAAATTGTTTATATTTTTTACTTTATTTTTCCTTAAAAATTTGTGCTTACTTGTCGTTGTTTTCGGCTAATAAAATTCAATTTGTTACTATATCAGCTGTGATGATGTTGGTCGTATCTTCCTTAGCGTTTATGCTGCCAACAGAGTTTTTTCTTACTCTTGGGACACTTGAGTTCGTTGGTTGGTTAAAGTGGCGAGGATCGCCCTCCCCGGGTGATCCTCCAATTAGCGTTTTAATACCACTTATACTCGTCAACACTAAGGTAAGGTTTGGCTAGGGGGATGGTTTTTTAGATCCATTTCGTCGCGTTTAAGAACTGTGTCAGGTTCGTTGGGCGCGTCGACGCAAGATCGTTCAGGTCGCGTAGGGTGCAGCTGCCAAGTGAGCGATGCCTGGCTCTCGTCAGTGCTGGGCAGTTGGACACGAAGTGTGTCACTGTTTCCTTCTCACTTGGTTCTTTGCAGCTGCGGCATGTGTGGTTGAATGGGATGCCCATCTTGGCGGCATGTTCTCCTATTGGCCAGTGCCCCGTATATACAGCTATAGTTCTGGCCATATCCGTGCGGGATAGTAGAAGGAGGTGTTTTGTTTTGTTTTGGTCCTAGGGCGGCCATCTACTTCTGGCTGTCCTACATGTTGTTAGCCCCTTCCATCTTGCCTCAGCTAAGGCTAAGAAGTGGATGTAAAGGTCTCTTTTAACCGTATTGATGGGGATCTCCACATGCTCCGCCAACGCGGCGTCCATGCTTGCGCCTTCCCTTGCTAGTTCATCCGCCATTTCATTTCCGTGTATGTTCCTGTGACCTGGAACCCAGATTAGAGTTACGTTCGCTACATTGCTTAAAGATACAAGCTCGTCTGAGCATTTTTTAACTAGTTTTGAGGATATTAGAGCGGAGTTGTGGGCCAAAATAGCAGCCTGGCTATCCGTTGCCACCGCTATATTATATTTGGGAGAGGTGTCTTCTCTCGCAAGCTGGCATGATTTCCAGATTACTAGCATTTCCGCTTGGAAGACGCTGGACTTGTCCGGACGTCGGAATTTTTCTGCTATGTTGCATGTTTCGGAGAAGACCCCTGCACCCACACCACAGTCCATCTTTGAACCATCTGTGTAGAGTACCGTGTCTAAACCCCTTAGTATGTTACTCTGATTCCACTCCTTTCTGGTTGGAATTTTGACACTGAACCTCTTGTTCAGTTCCAATTTAGGGGCAGAGTAATCCGTGGATGTTGGGACCAGCTTCTTGTCGGTCGTGCCAAGAATATTGCTGTGCCTGTAAGGTTTTTCCCGCCAGTACCCATTTTCTTTGAATCTGATCGCACTATTTGCGGCTAGTAGTTTGATATGGAGGTCTAGTGGGAGGAGGCAGAGGATTGCATCCAGTGCGTTACCTGGCGTTGTTCTTAACACTCCCGTGACGCACATGCATGCCTCCCTCTGAACTCTACCTAGCTTGGTACAGTTGTATTTCCTTCTCATTGCTGGCCACCAAACTATCGAGCCATATGTGAGAATGGGGCCTACAATTGCGGTGTACATCCATAAAACAATACGCGGTTTAAGTCCCCATTTTTTACCAAGCATCTTCTTGCATGAATATCAAGCTACGTAGGCCTTTTTGACCCTATTTTCGATATTGAGTTTCCAACTCAATTTAGAGTCAAGTACCACGCCGAGGTACTTTACCGTTGGGGTAAGGTGCAGTCTTACTCCATTCAAAGTTAAGTACCACGCCGAAGTACTTTACCCTCGGGGTAAGGTGCAGTCTTACTCCATCGTTAGCACGTAGACCACAAGTTTTGGCCCATCTGCAAACGTTATCCAGGGCTTTTGACCCCATAATTTCACTCATTATGTGGAGATATTTGCCAGAAACTAGAATTACTAGGTCTTCGGAAAACGCCACCGCCATAATTCCTAGTTCCTGTAGGGTTTTAAGTATCTTGTTCATTACCAGAAGCTATAACAGGGGGGTCAGCACCCCACCTTGAGGTGTGCCTCTGCTAACTCATCTAGTAACTCGGAAGTTACCAAGCTCCGCTTGGATTTCCCTTGTTTTCAACATGGTAGCTATCCACCTGCTGAGAACTGATTCAACTCCTAAATCATTCAGGGACTCTAGGATAGCTACATTCGTTATATTGTTAAAGGCACCTTCTATGTCTAAAAAGGTAGCTAATGTAAATTCTTTGTATTGTATGGACTGCTCAACATTTCTGACCACTTCACTTAGTGCAGTTTCAGTGGACTTGCCTTTACAATAGGCATGTTGAGTTTTGCAGGGCGGGGTAATTTCTAGGTTATTTCTTAACTCTAACTAGAGTATTCGCTCAATGGTTTTTAACAGGAACGAGGAGAGGCTTATCCGCCTAAAGTCTTTAGCCGAGTCGTGCCCTCTTTTTCCGGATTTTGGGATAAAAACAACCTTTACCTTCCTCCACGCTTGAGGAATATGGCCAAGGGCAAGGCTGCACCTAAATAGTCTAGTCATCCACGGGATAGCTATTTCTTTGGATTCCTAGAGCATCTTAGGTAAGATACCATCAGGACCGGCTGATTTGTATGGTGAAAAACCGTCAATTGCCCAGGCAATTTTCTCTTTCGTTATGAGTAAGTCGAGCCACTCTCTTGAAGGAGATGTTAGCTTGGTCACCCGGACTGGTAACCTCTTCGGCGCTGTTAGTGCAACCGGTGAAGTGAGTGTTTACTAGCAACTGCAGAGCTTCACTCTTGAGGAAGGAGGGGTGAGAGCCTTCTTTACTAAGGATTTTGCTGAGTCTGACTCTCTAGTAGGGAGTCTTCTTTACTAAGGATTTTGCTGAGTCTGGCTGTCTACTAGGGACTCTCTAGTATTCTCTATGGATTCACAATATTCCTGCCAGTTTTTACTCTTGGCAGCTCTAATGGCTTTTTTGTATTCACGGAGACGGTCCTTATAGAGTTGCCACGTGCCTAGCCTATAGCAGACATTGTAGGCATCCCTAGTCACCTTCCGTAGCTGCGTAAGACTGTCGTCCCACCATGGTGGGAACGACTTTCTACTACGTTTAATTGGACCCGGTACTTTAAGGGAGACCTCCATGGCCTTCGTAAACTTGTCCGTGGCTATTTCAAGGTCATTAACGGATCTCAAATCACTACCTATGATTGGGAGCTTTTGTTTCAGAATCGTTCTAAACTTAGACCAATCAGTGTTTTTTGGGTTTCTATGGGCTTGGGTTTTTCTGACTCAAGATTAACACTGAAGAGTATCCAGCCATGGTCAGAAAATGATTTTTTCTCGGATACCCTCCAGTTCTCTACTTTCAGGGATTCATTATTGCTAACTAGGGTAATATCGATCACATCTACCCACCCGGGGAATGTGTCCGAGCTCGGAAAATTGAATGTTGGTGTGCAACCTCTTGAGTTCGTAGTTTTCGAATTTTTCTGAACTTTTTTTGCCTCCGGTGATCTTCACTTGGCGATCTATTTCTTTTCATGATATCTTTGTTTGCTGCGTTTTTCTGTTTTGTTAAATCTTTCACATCAATTATCTTACCATCCACTACTAGCTTGCTTTATAGCCTTATTCACAAACCGACTTATTATCTTGTTAAGCTCTTAAAACGTTATTTAACAAGCAGAATTGAAAATAGCTTTTCACAAATTGTTAATAAAATGACAATTCTTTCAGTATAAACTGTCAGTGTTATTTAACAAGGGGTATATTATAAAAATTCACAATATCACAATTTTGTATGAAAAAATTCCAAATATGGATAAATATTCACCACTGCTCGTTAAAATTGCTATGATAATTGTTAAGTTCTTAAATTCACTTGATATTTAACAACTAGATTTGATTGGTTGTTATTTAACAATTCCATATAAAAGTGATTTTTTTTTAGATTTTTTTAATAAAAAGTAGTTTGAAAAAAATTTAAGCGTATTTTTATTTAAATTTTTAGATGATTCTAGGTAGCAATTATGAAAATGAAAAGTACGAAAATAGATAAACATGTATTTTATTTCTACCATAAATTATATCTATATATATATATATATATATATATATATTATATTATATTATATATACATATATATTTATTTTTTTAGTTGAAAATTTTATGTATTTTTTTAAAAACTGACAGTAAATAGTAGTTTTACAATATATATATATATATATTCCACTTCTCTATTAATTTAATAATTTTTAATTATCACTCTTACTTTCACTTCAAAAACAAATTTTTAATTAATAAATTTCACTTTTTTCAAACATAAAATTATTTTTCATATAAAGCTCTTAAAACGTTATTTAACAAGCAGAATTGAAAATAGCTATTCACAAATTGTTAATAAAATGACAATTCTTTCAGTATAAACTGTCATTGTTATTTAACAAGTGGTATATTATAAAAATTCACAATATCAAAATTTTGTATGAAAAAATTCCAAATATGGATAAATATTCACCACTGCTCGTTAAAATTGCTATTCAGAAATTGTTATGATAATTGTTAAGTTGTTAAATTTCTATTTTGACACTTGGTATTTAACAACTAGATTTGAGTGGTTTTTATTTACCAATTCCATATAAAAGTGATTTTTTTTTAGATTTTTTTAATAAAAAGTAGTTTGAAAAAAATTTAAGCGTATTTTTATTTAAATTTTTAGATGATTCTAGGTAGCAATTATGAAAATGAAAAGTACGAAAATAGATAAACATGTATTTTATTTCTACCATAAATTATATCTATATATATTATATATACATATATATTTATTTTTTTAGTTGAAAATTTAATGTATTTTTTTAAAAACTGACATTAAATAGTAGTTTTACAATATATATATATATATATATATATATATATATATATATATATATATATATATATATACATATGTATATATACGGGTGTCCCGGTTTGGGATGCTAATCCGTTAAGGGGTGGTTCCTTGGTTCATTATAAGCAAAAAATCGTATGGAAGGGGGGGGGGGGGGGTCGTGCATTTTCAACACCCACTGAGCTACGGGGTTTTTTAAAAATTCCTTCGAAGAAGTAGGTACAAGCACTTATTCAATTATAACTTCTAGCGTATTGAACCTAGAATATCCAAACTACGCGTTTGATAGACAATTGATTTACCTTTATTTTGATGTTACCGTTTTTTTCACCGGTTGCTGCGTTAAATTGCGTTAAAGTTATTAAGTTGCGTTAAAGTTATGAATTTAAAAAAAAATTAATCAGATTTTGGAAAAATGCCAGTTTTCTCAAAATTTTGCCGGGTTTAAATTTTTTTTCATTTGTTTTGGATGTGTCATAGTGTTACCTACGAAATCGGCATACAAAGCTTTTACCTGCGACTTCTGGTTTGCCCAGTAGAAAGGTAACAAAAAAAAGTCCTTTAATTGTGTTAAAATAAAAAATAATAAAAAAAATTGGTTTCGATTAAATAATTTTATTTAAATTTTAAATAATTTTTTTTATTATAGTGTACGCCGGAAAATTTCTTTAAAAATTAACATATTCCGAATTTATTAAATAGTAATAAATATTATATTCATAAATAAATAATTCATAAATAACAAAAAAAAACTTAACTTTACTAGTTTTACTGCTATCCAAAAAAAAGAAGATAATTTAACAAAAAAAACTAAGCAAAAGCAACTAGCTACCGGGGTACTTACAATATCTCAACATTGGTGCAGAAAAGTCTAAGTTGGTGTATAAACTAATAGCATTGCTAGCTACGCCAAATGGTGGACAACATACCGAAGGCGGCTTTTTTATTCTATTTTCTATGTACAGCTCCGAACCTCCATCTGCAGAAACAATACTTCTCAGATAAACTCTGTACTGTTTCCACATGTTGTCCGCTGATCTTATCCGTAGGATTAAGGAGTGTGGTTTTGTTGACAGTTATTTTTAATCCTACAGTGCTTGCATTTCTTTCAAGATCTAGAACCGAGATGTAGAATCCGATGGGAGATGAGACAAACGTCGTCAGCGTAGTGGAGACGTTGAAGAAAGCTATTCGTTGTCCACCTAATTTCGCTGTATTCACCAGATAAGACTGTTCTTAACACATCTCCAATAAGTAAAAGAAATAATATTTTAGATAGTATACAGTCGCGTCGTACTCCTCTAAGAATGTCAAAGTCCGTGAAGCTTTCCTTTGTGCAACACGTGACATTTTGCGCCATCATATGAAGCTCTAATAATTGCAATTAGTTTTTTCAGGTACACCCCTTCTGCGCATGGCAGCACAAATATAATCCCTGGAAACACTGTCGAAGGCTTTCTGAAAATCAATAAAGAGCAAATAGAGTGGTGGTTGGTACTCCACTCAGGTGGAAAGGTCTCATTTTCCCATATATTTTAGAAATCGCGTGAGGGATCTGTAGTTTGCAAACGGGAATTTGTTTCATTATACCTGGCAGCTCTTAGTTGTGTTGTGGAGCTGTTTCGTATTACTGCAGTATGGAGGGGGACAGTAGCGATCATGAGATGGTGATCCCTCTCAAGACCCATATCAGCTCCTCGTCTGTTGCGAACGTCTAAAAGACAGTTTGTGACAATTCGACAATGCTTGTGTGGGAACATGGTGTCCCCTATAACAAGTCGTCGATTGACGTTGCAGAAGTCCGCGAGTCTCTCCATTGGTTGCCTAAACCGTGTTTTCCAACCACATGTTTCAAATTTGAGTTCACACTGCCAACTTTAGCATTCAAATCTCCCATAACCATCACAATATCTCCTCTCGGTGTCCTGGTAAAAACCGCGCTACGGTGATTGTATAAACTATCTTTTCCGTCCTCAGACGCCGCTTCATTTGGTGCGTAACAGTGGAAAATTGTAATATTTCTCACTCTAGACCTAAATCTTGCTGTCGTCACTATTTCTGATACGGGCCGCCATGATATCAGACTTCTTCGGGCAGCACATGTAAGCATAACTCCCACTCCACGTTCATGAGTAGAAGCGAGTGATTTACCGGAATAGAGGAGCAGAATATTTGCGGTCGGGGATGTGTATTCTCCGTAGCCCAGCCATCTTATTTCGCTGAGCCCCAAAATGTCAATATTATATCGCAGCAATTCGCGCTCAAGTTGGAGGAACCTGGATTTGAGGTGATGTTGCTCCACGTTATCGATGAGCGCCTTCACACTCCAGAATCGAATCCAGTAGTCCTTGTTCGATAGCCAATGGTCGTCATTAGAAAATCAGTCTGTATCCGAGGCGTGGTTTCCGTTTCGGAAGCATATAAATTTTCAGATGAAAAAGTTGCTAGCCTATCCATCCTATCTAGTTGGTAGATGTGTTAACCTTGATCCACACCAGCTCAGCCCGCCCTTGCTATTTTTGCCAGACTTGATAATGTATATTAACCCATATATGCCCACAATTATGTATTTAATCCAAAATTAATAATTTTTTGGATAAATGTTACTTATAAGTAGAAAAACAAATTTTGTTTTGGGTTTTTCCATTTTTTGGTCCTAGTGTAGGTTTTTGGGTATTTTTAATAAAACTGTATAATAGCTGGTTTGAAAAAAACAATAAGGATCATATACATATTCGGGTTTCATAAATTTGAACAGGTGGGACCGATTTGTCATAATTTTAATGTTATGTAGATATGATAATTTTTTTTATTCGTATATATGAATAGTTATAAAAAAAGTCTAATAACATCTTGGCAACATATATTTTTAATTTTTTTTATATTTTTACAGTATTTTTAAAAAAATAAATCACTAAAAAAAGATTTTTTCTCTAATTTTGTTTGTACCGCCATTTGTTTGTAAATTTCCATATAAAATCTATTTGGGTCTCGTTTTGCTGATCCAGATAAATATCTGGGTTATGTTGTTGTTGTTTTCTATATAAAAATTGAGACCTTGATCCGGACCCGATTGAAAAAAACACAGCTATTATTAATCACAATTTGGTTTTTTATTTAAAAAATATTTCATAAACATGAACTTTAATATCTATTTAACAATTCAATTCTTTGAATACAACAATTTTTATTGAAAAAATTTCTATATTAATTTCGCTATTTTCTTTTTGGAAATGTTAAAATAAACCATAAAATTATATAAAAATTATGCTCATAATTTATAACGCACTCCCTCATAAAAGAAAAACGCATGTGACTGAAAACTGCCCCAGCCTAATTCTGATTGGTTAAAATTTTCATCACAAAAAAATATAAAATATATTTTTTTAAATTATTAACTTTTCTAAAATAAACTTTAACTTATGTTTCAAGAAATAGTTTAATATGGTTTTTACCAATTAAATTTATATATTTTTATAATCATAAATCACCTATAAAAAGATATTCCAGTAGAATGAAGATTTAGTTTGTATTCAAATAATTAAACACTACGATTGATATGTATTTAAAGATTAATAATTCGACTTCTCTATTAATTTAATAATTTTTAATTATCACTCTTACTTTCACTTCAAAAACAAATTTTTAATTAATAAATTTCACTTTTTTCAAACACAAAATTATTTTTCATATAAAGCTCTTAAAACGTTATTTAACAAGCAGAATTGAAAATAGCTATTCACAAATTGTTAATAAAATGACAATTCTTTCAGTATAAACTGTCATTGTTATTTAACAAGTGGTATATTATAAAAATTCACAATATCAAAATTTTGTATGAAAAAATTCCAAATATGGATAAATATTCACCACTGCTCGTTAAAATTGCTATTCAGAAATTGTTATGATAATTGTTAAGTTGTTAAATTTCTATTTTGACACTTGGTATTTAACAACTAGATTTGAGTGGTTTTTATTTACCAATTCCATATAAAAGGGTTTTTTTTTTAGATTTTTTTAATAAAAATTTAAGCGTATTTTTATTTAAATTTTTTCGATGATTCTAGGTAGCAATTATGAAAATGAAAAGTACGAAAATAGATAATAAACATGTATTTTATTTCTACCATAAATTATATCTATATAACATATATATATATATATATATATATATATATATATTATATTATATATACATATAGAACATATAGAATATACATATAGAAAATTGTATGTATTTTTTTAAAAACTGACAGTAAATAGTAGATTTACAATATATATATATATATATATATGTATGTATATATAATATATACATATATATAAATATATTTATATATATTTTACATATATATATATATATATATAACAATATATATATATGTATATATACGGGTGTCCCGGTTTGGGATGCTAATCCGTTAAGGGGTGGTTCCTTGGTTCATTATAAGCAAAAAATCGTATGGAAGGGGGGGGGGGTGCATTGTCAACACCCACTGAGCTACAGGGTGTTTTAAAAAAGTCCTTCGGAGAAGTAGGTACAAGCACTTATTCAATTATAACTTCTAGCGTATTGAACCTAGAATATTCAAACTACGCGTTTGATAGACAATTAATTTACCTTTATTTCGATGTTACCGTTTTTTCACCGGTTGCTGCGTTAAAGTTATGAATTTTTCAAAAAAAAAATAATCAGTTTTTGGAAAAATGCCAGTTTTATCAAAATTTTGCCGGGTTAAATTTTTAATTTAATTTAGATGCGTAACACTATGACCTACGAAATCGCCATACAAAGCTTTTACCTGCGACTTCTGGTTTGCCCAGTAGAAAGGTAACAAAAAAACGTCCTTTAATTGTGTTAAAATAAAAAATAATAAAAAAAATTGGTTTCGATTAAATAATTTTATTTAAATTTTAAATAATTTTTTTTATTATAGTGTACGCCGGAAAATTTCTTTAAAAATTAACATATTCCGAATTTATTAAATAGTAATAAATATTATATTCATAAATAAATAATTCATAAATAACAAAAAAAAACTTAACTTTACTAGTTTTACTTCTATCCAAAAAAAAGAAGATAATTTAACAAAAAAAACTAAGCAAAAGCAACTAGAAAAGTCTAAGCTTGGTGGACAACATATCGAAGGCGGCTTTAGCCTTTTTTATTCTATTTTCTATGTACAGCTCCGAATCTCCATCTGCAGAAACAATACTTCCCAGATAAGACAAACTCTGTACTGTTTCCACGTGTTGTCCGCTGATCTTATCCGTAGGATTAAGGAGTGTGGTTTTGTTGACAGTTATTTTTAATCCTACAGTGCTTGCATTTCTTTCAAGATCTAGAATCGAGATGTAGAATCCGATGGGAGATGAGACAAACGTCGTCAGCGTAGTGGAGACGTTGAAGAAAGCTATTCGTTGTCCACCTAATTTCGCTGTATTCACCAGATAAGACTGTTCTTAACACATCTCCAATAAGTAAAAGAAATAATATTTTAGATAGTATACAGTCGCGTCGTACTCCTCTAAGAATGTCAAAGTCCGTGAAGCTTTCCTTTGTGCAACACGTGACATTTTGCGCCATCATATGAAGCTCTAATAATTGCAATTAGTTTTTTCAGGTACACCCCTTCTGCGCATGGCAGCACAAATATAATCCCTGGAAACACTGTCGAAGGCTTTCTGAAAATCAATAAAGAGCAAATAGAGTGGTGGTTGGTACTCCACTCAGGTGGAAAGGTCTCATTTTCCCATATATTTTAGAAATCGCGTGAGGGATCTGTAGTTTGCAAACGGGAATTTGTTTCATTATACCTGGCAGCTCTTAGTTGTGTTGTGGAGCTGTTTCGTATTACTGCAGTATGGAGGGGGACAGTAGCGATCATGAGATGGTGATCCCTCTCAAGACCCATATCAGCTCCTCGTCTGTTGCGAACGTCTAAAAGACAGTTTGTGACAATTCGACAATGCTTGTGTGGGAACATGGTGTCCCCTATAACAAGTCGTCGATTGACGTTGCAGAAGTCCGCGAGTCTCTCCATTGGTTGCCTAAACCGTGTTTTCCAACCACATGTTTCAAATTTGAGTTCACACTGCCAACTTTAGCATTCAAATCTCCCATAACCATCACAATATCTCCTCTCGGTGTCCTGGTAAAAACCGCGCTACGGTGATTGTATAAACTATCTTTTCCGTCCTCAGACGCCGCTTCATTTGGTGCGTAACAGTGGAAAATTGTAATATTTCTCACTCTAGACCTAAATCTTGCTGTCGTCACTATTTCTGATACGGGCCGCCATGATATCAGACTTCTTCGGGCAGCACATGTAAGCATAACTCCCACTCCACGTTCATGACTAGAAGCGAGTGATTTACCGGAATAGAGGAGCAGAATATTTGCGGTCGGGGATGTGTATTCTCCGTAGCCCAGCCATCTTATTTCGCTGAGCCCCAAAATGTCAATATTATATCGCAGCAATTCGCGCTCAAGTTGGAGGAACCTGGATTTGAGGTGATGTTGCTCCACGTTATCGATGAGCGCCTTCACACTCCAGAATCGAATCCAGTAGTCCTTGTTCGATAGCCAATGGTCGTCATTAGAAAATCAGTCTGTATCCGAGGCGTGGTTTCCGTTTCGGAAGCATATAAATTTTCAGATGAAAAAGTTGCTAGCCTATCCATCCTATCTAGTTGGTAGATGTGTTAACCTTGATCCACACCAGCTCAGCCCGCCCTTGCTATTTTTGCCAGACTTGATAATGTATATTAACCCATATATGCCCACAATTATGTATTTAATCCAAAATTAATAATTTTTTGGATAAATGTTACTTATAAGTAGAAAAACAAATTTTGTTTTGGGTTTTTCCATTTTTTGGTCCTAGTGTAGGTTTTTGGGTATTTTTAATAAAACTGTATAATAGCTGGTTTGAAAAAAACAATAAGGATCATATACATATTCGGGTTTCATAAATTTGAACAGGTGGGACCGATTTGTCATAATTTTAATTTTATGTAGATATGATAATTTTTTTTATTCGTATATATGAATAGTTATAAAAAAAGTCTAATAACATCTTGGCAACATATATTTTTAATTTTTTTTATATTTTTACAGTATTTTTAAAAAAATAAATCACTAAAAAAAGATTTTTTCTCTAATTTTGTTTGTACCGCCATTTGTTTGTAAATTTCCATATAAAATCTATTTGGGTCTCGTTTTGCTGATCCAGATAAATATCTGGGTTATGTTGTTGTTGTTTTCTATATAAAAATTGAGACCTTGATCCGGACCCGATTGAAAAAAACACAGCTATTATTAATCACAATTTGGTTTTTTATTTAAAAAATATTTCATAAACATGAACTTTAATATCTATTTAACAATTCAATTCTTTGAATACAACAATTTTTATTGAAAAAATTTCTATATTAATTTCGCTATTTTCTTTTTGGAAATGTTAAAATAAACCATAAAATTATATAAAAATTATGCTCATAATTTATAACGCACTCCCTCATAAAAGAAAAACGCATGTGACTGAAAACTGCCCCAGCCTAATTCTGATTGGTTAAAATTTTCATCACAAAAAAATATAAAATATATTTTTTTAAATTATTAACTTTTCTAAAATAAACTTTAACTTATGTTTCAAGAAATAGTTTAATATGGTTTTTACCAATTAAATTTATATATTTTTATAATCATAAATCACCTATAAAAAGATATTCCAGTAGAATGAAGATTTAGTTTGTATTCAAATAATTAAACACTACGATTGATATGTATTTAAAGATTAATAATTCGACTTCTCTATTAATTTAATAATTTTTAATTATCACTCTTACTTTCACTTCAAAAACAAATTTTTAATTAATAAATTTCACTTTTTTCAAACACAAAATTATTTTTCATATAAAGCTCTTAAAACGTTATTTAACAAGCAGAATTGAAAATAGCTATTCACAAATTGTTAATAAAATGACAATTCTTTCAGTATAAACTGTCATTGTTATTTAACAAGTGGTATATTATAAAAATTCACAATATCAAAATTTTGTATGAAAAAATTCCAAATATGGATAAATATTCACCACTGCTCGTTAAAATTGCTATTCAGAAATTGTTATGATAATTGTTAAGTTGTTAAATTTCTATTTTGACACTTGGTATTTAACAACTAGATTTGAGTGGTTTTTATTTACCAATTCCATATAAAAGGGTTTTTTTTTTAGATTTTTTTAATAAAAATTTAAGCGTATTTTTATTTAAATTTTTTAGATGATTCTAGGTAGCAATTATGAAAATGAAAAGTACGAAAATAGATAAACATGTATTTTATTTCTACCATAAATTATATCTATATATATATATATATATATATATATATTATATTATATTATATATACATATATATTTATTTTTTTAGTTGAAAATTTTATGTATTTTTTTAAAAACTGACAGTAAATAGTAGTTTTACAATATATATATATATATATTCCACTTCTCTATTAATTTAATAATTTTTAATTATCACTCTTACTTTCACTTCAAAAACAAATTTTTAATTAATAAATTTCACTTTTTTCAAACATAATGTATTTTTTTAAAAACTGACATTAAATAGTAGTTTTACAATATATATATATATATATATATATATATATATATATATATATATATACATATGTATATATACGGGTGTCCCGGTTTGGGATGCTAATCCGTTAAGGGGTGGTTCCTTGGTTCATTATAAGCAAAAAATCGTATGGAAGGGGGGGGGGGGGTCGTGCATTTTCAACACCCACTGAGCTACGGGGTTTTTTAAAAATTCCTTCGGAGAAGTAGGTACAAGCACTTATTCAATTATAACTTCTAGCGTATTGAACCTAGAATATCCAAACTACGCGTTTGATAGACAATTGATTTACCTTTATTTTGATGTTACCGTTTTTTTCACCGGTTGCTGCGTTAAATTGCGTTAAAGTTATTAAGTTGCGTTAAAGTTATGAATTTAAAAAAAAATTAATCAGATTTTGGAAAAATGCCAGTTTTCTCAAAATTTTGCCGGGTTTAAATTTTTTTTGCATTTGTTTTGGATGTGTCATAGTGTTACCTACGAAATCGGCATACAAAGCTTTTACCTGCGACTTCTGGTTTGCCCAGTAGAAAGGTAACAAAAAAAAGTCCTTTAATTGTGTTAAAATAAAAAATAATAAAAAAAATTGGTTTCGATTAAATAATTTTATTTAAATTTTAAATAATTTTTTTTATTATAGTGTACGCCGGAAAATTTCTTTAAAAATTAACATATTCCGAATTTATTAAATAGTAATAAATATTATATTCATAAATAAATAATTCATAAATAACAAAAAAAAACTTAACTTTACTAGTTTTACTGCTATCCAAAAAAAAGAAGATAATTTAACAAAAAAAACTAAGCAAAAGCAACTAGCTACCGGGGTACTTACAATATCTCAACATTGGTGCAGAAAAGTCTAAGTTGGTGTATAAACTAATAGCATTGCTAGCTACGCCAAATGGTGGACAACATACCGAAGGCGGCTTTTTTATTCTATTTTCTATGTACAGCTCCGAACCTCCATCTGCAGAAACAATACTTCTCAGATAAACTCTGTACTGTTTCCACATGTTGTCCGCTGATCTTATCCGTAGGATTAAGGAGTGTGGTTTTGTTGACAGTTATTTTTAATCCTACAGTGCTTGCATTTCTTTCAAGATCTAGAACCGAGATGTAGAATCCGATGGGAGATGAGACAAACGTCGTCAGCGTAGTGGAGACGTTGAAGAAAGCTATTCGTTGTCCACCTAATTTCGCTGTATTCACCAGATAAGACTGTTCTTAACACATCTCCAATAAGTAAAAGAAATAATATTTTAGATAGTATACAGTCGCGTCGTACTCCTCTAAGAATGTCAAAGTCCGTGAAGCTTTCCTTTGTGCAACACGTGACATTTTGCGCCATCATATGAAGCTCTAATAATTGCAATTAGTTTTTTCAGGTACACCCCTTCTGCGCATGGCAGCACAAATATAATCCCTGGAAACACTGTCGAAGGCTTTCTGAAAATCAATAAAGAGCAAATAGAGTGGTGGTTGGTACTCCACTCAGGTGGAAAGGTCTCATTTTCCCATATATTTTAGAAATCGCGTGAGGGATCTGTAGTTTGCAAACGGGAATTTGTTTCATTATACCTGGCAGCTCTTAGTTGTGTTGTGGAGCTGTTTCGTATTACTGCAGTATGGAGGGGGACAGTAGCGATCATGAGATGGTGATCCCTCTCAAGACCCATATCAGCTCCTCGTCTGTTGCGAACGTCTAAAAGACAGTTTGTGACAATTCGACAATGCTTGTGTGGGAACATGGTGTCCCCTATAACAAGTCGTCGATTGACGTTGCAGAAGTCCGCGAGTCTCTCCATTGGTTGCCTAAACCGTGTTTTCCAACCACATGTTTCAAATTTGAGTTCACACTGCCAACTTTAGCATTCAAATCTCCCATAACCATCACAATATCTCCTCTCGGTGTCCTGGTAAAAACCGCGCTACGGTGATTGTATAAACTATCTTTTCCGTCCTCAGACGCCGCTTCATTTGGTGCGTAACAGTGGAAAATTGTAATATTTCTCACTCTAGACCTAAATCTTGCTGTCGTCACTATTTCTGATACGGGCCGCCATGATATCAGACTTCTTCGGGCAGCACATGTAAGCATAACTCCCACTCCACGTTCATGAGTAGAAGCGAGTGATTTACCGGAATAGAGGAGCAGAATATTTGCGGTCGGGGATGTGTATTCTCCGTAGCCCAGCCATCTTATTTCGCTGAGCCCCAAAATGTCAATATTATATCGCAGCAATTCGCGCTCAAGTTGGAGGAACCTGGATTTGAGGTGATGTTGCTCCACGTTATCGATGAGCGCCTTCACACTCCAGAATCGAATCCAGTAGTCCTTGTTCGATAGCCAATGGTCGTCATTAGAAAATCAGTCTGTATCCGAGGCGTGGTTTCCGTTTCGGAAGCATATAAATTTTCAGATGAAAAAGTTGCTAGCCTATCCATCCTATCTAGTTGGTAGATGTGTTAACCTTGATCCACACCAGCTCAGCCCGCCCTTGCTATTTTTGCCAGACTTGATAATGTATATTAACCCATATATGCCCACAATTATGTATTTAATCCAAAATTAATAATTTTTTGGATAAATGTTACTTATAAGTAGAAAAACAAATTTTGTTTTGGGTTTTTCCATTTTTTGGTCCTAGTGTAGGTTTTTGGGTATTTTTAATAAAACTGTATAATAGCTGGTTTGAAAAAAACAATAAGGATCATATACATATTCGGGTTTCATAAATTTGAACAGGTGGGACCGATTTGTCATAATTTTAATTTTATGTAGATATGATAATTTTTTTTATTCGTATATATGAATAGTTATAAAAAAAGTCTAATAACATCTTGGCAACATATATTTTTAATTTTTTTTATATTTTTACAGTATTTTTAAAAAAATAAATCACTAAAAAAAGATTTTTTCTCTAATTTTGTTTGTACCGCCATTTGTTTGTAAATTTCCATATAAAATCTATTTGGGTCTCGTTTTGCTGATCCAGATAAATATCTGGGTTATGTTGTTGTTGTTTTCTATATAAAAATTGAGACCTTGATCCGGACCCGATTGAAAAAAACACAGCTATTATTAATCACAATTTGGTTTTTTATTTAAAAAATATTTCATAAACATGAACTTTAATATCTATTTAACAATTCAATTCTTTGAATACAACAATTTTTATTGAAAAAATTTCTATATTAATTTCGCTATTTTCTTTTTGGAAATGTTAAAATAAACCATAAAATTATATAAAAATTATGCTCATAATTTATAACGCACTCCCTCATAAAAGAAAAACGCATGTGACTGAAAACTGCCCCAGCCTAATTCTGATTGGTTAAAATTTTCATCACAAAAAAATATAAAATATATTTTTTTAAATTATTAACTTTTCTAAAATAAACTTTAACTTATGTTTCAAGAAATAGTTTAATATGGTTTTTACCAATTAAATTTATATATTTTTATAATCATAAATCACCTATAAAAAGATATTCCAGTAGAATGAAGATTTAGTTTGTATTCAAATAATTAAACACTACGATTGATATGTATTTAAAGATTAATAATTCGACTTCTCTATTAATTTAATAATTTTTAATTATCACTCTTACTTTCACTTCAAAAACAAATTTTTAATTAATAAATTTCACTTTTTTCAAACACAAAATTATTTTTCATATAAAGCTCTTAAAACGTTATTTAACAAGCAGAATTGAAAATAGCTATTCACAAATTGTTAATAAAATGACAATTCTTTCAGTATAAACTGTCATTGTTATTTAACAAGTGGTATATTATAAAAATTCACAATATCAAAATTTTGTATGAAAAAATTCCAAATATGGATAAATATTCACCACTGCTCGTTAAAATTGCTATTCAGAAATTGTTATGATAATTGTTAAGTTGTTAAATTTCTATTTTGACACTTGGTATTTAACAACTAGATTTGAGTGGTTTTTATTTACCAATTCCATATAAAAGGGTTTTTTTTTTAGATTTTTTTAATAAAAATTTAAGCGTATTTTTATTTAAATTTTTTAGATGATTCTAGGTAGCAATTATGAAAATGAAAAGTACGAAAATAGATAAACATGTATTTTATTTCTACCATAAATTATATCTATATTAAATTATATTATATTATATTATATATACATATATATTTATTTTTTTAGTTGAAAATTTTATGTATTTTTTTAAAAACTGACAGTAAATAGTAGTTTTACAATATATATATATATATATTCCACTTCTCTATTAATTTAATAATTTTTAATTATCACTCTTACTTTCACTTCAAAAACAAATTTTTAATTAATAAATTTCACTTTTTTCAAACATAAAATTATTTTTCATATAAAGCTCTTAAAACGTTATTTAACAAGCAGAATTGAAAATAGCTATTCACAAATTGTTAATAAAATGACAATTCTTTCAGTATAAACTGTCATTGTTATTTAACAAGTGGTATATTATAAAAATTCACAATATCAAAATTTTGTATGAAAAAATTCCAAATATGGATAAATATTCACCACTGCTCGTTAAAATTGCTATTCAGAAATTGTTATGATAATTGTTAAGTTGTTAAATTTCTATTTTGACACTTGGTATTTAACAACTAGATTTGAGTGGTTTTTATTTACCAATTCCATATAAAAGTGATTTTTTTTTAGATTTTTTTAATAAAAAGTAGTTTGAAAAAAATTTAAGCGTATTTTTATTTAAATTTTTAGATGATTCTAGGTAGCAATTATGAAAATGAAAAGTACGAAAATAGATAAACATGTATTTTATTTCTACCATAAATTATATCTATATATATTATATATACATATATATTTATTTTTTTAGTTGAAAATTTAATGTATTTTTTTAAAAACTGACATTAAATAGTAGTTTTACAATATATATATATATATATATATATATATACATATGTATATATACGGGTGTCCCGGTTTGGGATGCTAATCCGTTAAGGGGTGGTTCCTTGGTTCATTATAAGCAAAAAATCGTATGGAAGGGGGGGGGGGGTCGTGCATTTTCAACACCCACTGAGCTACGGGGTTTTTTAAAAATTCCTTCGGAGAAGTAGGTACAAGCACTTATTCAATTATAACTTCTAGCGTATTGAACCTAGAATATCCAAACTACGCGTTTGATAGACAATTGATTTACCTTTATTTTGATGTTACCGTTTTTTTCACCGGTTGCTGCGTTAAATTGCGTTAAAGTTATTAAGTTGCGTTAAAGTTATGAATTTAAAAAAAAATTAATCAGATTTTGGAAAAATGCCAGTTTTCTCAAAATTTTGCCGGGTTTAAATTTTTTTTCATTTGTTTTGGATGTGTCATAGTGTTACCTACGAAATCGGCATACAAAGCTTTTACCTGCGACTTCTGGTTTGCCCAGTAGAAAGGTAACAAAAAAAAGTCCTTTAATTGTGTTAAAATAAAAAATAATAAAAAAAATTGGTTTCGATTAAATAATTTTATTTAAATTTTAAATAATTTTTTTTATTATAGTGTACGCCGGAAAATTTCTTTAAAAATTAACATATTCCGAATTTATTAAATAGTAATAAATATTATATTCATAAATAAATAATTCATAAATAACAAAAAAAAACTTAACTTTACTAGTTTTACTGCTATCCAAAAAAAAGAAGATAATTTAACAAAAAAAACTAAGCAAAAGCAACTAGCTACCGGGGTACTTACAATATCTCAACATTGGTGCAGAAAAGTCTAAGTTGGTGTATAAACTAATAGCATTGCTAGCTACGCCAAATGGTGGACAACATACCGAAGGCGGCTTTTTTATTCTATTTTCTATGTACAGCTCCGAACCTCCATCTGCAGAAACAATACTTCTCAGATAAACTCTGTACTGTTTCCACATGTTGTCCGCTGATCTTATCCGTAGGATTAAGGAGTGTGGTTTTGTTGACAGTTATTTTTAATCCTACAGTGCTTGCATTTCTTTCAAGATCCAGAACCCAGATGTAGAATCCGATGGGAGATGAGACAAACGTCGTCAGCGTAGTGGAGATGTTGAAGAAAGCTATTTGTTGTCCACCTAATTCCGCTGTATTCACCAGATAAGACTGTTCTTAACACATCTCCAATAAGTAAAAGAAATAATATTTTAGATAGTATACAGTCGCGTCGTACTCCTCTAAGAATGTCAAAGTCCGTGAAGCTTTCCTTTGTGCAACACGTGACATTTTGCGCCATCATATGAAGCTCTAATAATTGCAATTAGTTTTTTCAGGTACACCCCTTCTGCGCATGGCAGCACAAATATAATCCCTGGAAACACTGTCGAAGGCTTTCTGAAAATCAATAAAGAGCAAATAGAGTGGTGGTTGGTACTCCACTCAGGTGGAAAGGTCTCATTTTCCCATATATTTTAGAAATCGCGTGAGGGATCTGTAGTTTGCAAACGGGAATTTGTTTCGATTATACCTGGCAGCTCGTAGTTGTGTTGTGGAGCTGTTTCGTATTACTGCAGTATGGAGGGGGACAGTAGCGATCATGAGATGGTGATCCCTCTCAAGACCCGTATCAGCACCTCGTCTGTTGCGAACGTCTAAAAGACAGTTTGTGACAATTCGACAATGCTTGTGTGGGAACATGGTGTCCCCTATAACAAGTCGATTGACGTTGCAGAAGCGCCCGAGTCTCTCCATTGTCATTGCGGTTGCCTAAACCGTGTTTTCCAACCACATGTTTCAAATTTGAGTTCACACTGCCAACTTTAGCATTCAAATCTCCCATAACCATCACAATATCTCCTCTCGGTGTCCTGGTGAAAACCGCGCTACGGTGATTGTAGAAACTATCTTTTCCGTCCTCAGACGCCGCTTCATTTGGTGCGTAACAGTGGAAAATTGTAATATTTCTCACTCTAGACCTAAATCTTGCTGTCGTCACTATTTCTGATACGGGCCGCCATGATATCAGACTTCTTCGGGCAGCACATGTAAGCATAACTCCCACTCCACGTTCATGACTAGAAGCGAGTGATTTACCGGAATAGAGGAGCAGAATATTTGCGGTCGGGGATGTGTATTCTCCGTAGCCCAGCCATCTTATTTCGCTGAGCCCCAAAATGTCAATATTATATTGCAGCAATTCGCGCTCAAGTTGGAGGAACCTGGATTTGAGGTGATGTTGCTCCACGTTATCGATGAGCGCCTTCACACTCCAGAATCGAATCCAGTAGTCCTTGTTCGATAGCCAATGGTCGTCATTAGAAAATCAGTCTGTATCCGAGGCGTGGTTTCCGTTTCGTCCTATCTAGTTGGTAGATGTGTCCTATCTAGTTGGTAGATGTGTTAACCTTGATCCACACTAGCTCAGCAAGCCCTTGCTATTTTTGCCAGACTTGATAATGTTTATTAACCCATATATGCCCGCAATTATGTATTTAATCCAAAATTAATAATTTTTTGGATAAATGTTACTTTATAAGTAGAAAAACAAATTTTATTTTGGGTTTTTGCATTTTTTGGCCCTAGTGTAGGTTTTTGGGTATTTTTAATAACACTGTATATTATCATTGATTTTAAAAACTACGTAAATCACCGACGCTGCATACTTTCGTCAACAGGTGCCGCCACATACACCATTTTCAGAAATTTGAAAAATAAATTGAAAATAAGTGAGCAGCAAAATAAATTATCTCTTTCAATGAGAAAATAAGAAAAAATGTATATTCCTTTTTTGCGTTTTTTCTTTTTTGTTGATTTTTTAAGTTTTTATGGCCTTAGAATTTTTATTTTTATTTTATGTTAGTGAAAATTAATATTTGTCAAGAAATTTTATAATGAATGTTTATTATTTTTGTACAGAATTTTTGATTTTAATTGATTATATTTAAAAAAAATTATTTTTTGAAAAACCTTTAAAAAAAATATTTAAAAAAAAAATATTGTCTCTGATGGGGATTGAACCCGAATGTTATTTTTCATAATTTTTTTCATACAAATATATGATAAAATTAGTTTTGTCTTATATATGATTTGATAACCTTATAAACATTTAAACATATGTACATATTATACATATATGTATATAAAATTGTTTTTAAATTATTTTTTTTAAAGCATTTTTAAAAAAATTAATTTAATTTCAACTTTATATATACCTATGTTTAGATGTTTATATGGTTATCATTCATAAGGACAAAGCTGATTTTTTTCATATATTTGTATGAAAAATAACATCCGGGTTCAATCCCCATCAGAGACAATATTTTTTTTCAAATTAATTTTTTTGTAATTATTTTTTTTAAAGGTTTTTTTTTAATAAAAAAAAATCAAAAATCATGTAAAACAAATAATAAGCATTCATTATATAAATTTTTTTGACAAATAATAATTTTCCGTAACATAAAATATGAAAAAATAAAAAAATTCCCTACATTGAATTTTTTATTCTTCTCAAAATGAATTTTTTCTTTATATAGCAAAATAAAAATTCTCAAGGCCATAAAAACAACAAAAAACGCAAAAAAGGAATATACATAAATAATTTTCTCACTGAAAGGGAGAGAAATTAAAAAATAATATTGTTTGTTAAAACCGATACATGCGCCCTCTGATGCCCAAATATAACAATATTTTTTTTCAAATGGATTTATCTAGTTATTTAAAATCAATGATATAATAAAAAATAAAGTAAAATCAAAAATTCTGTACAAAAATAATAAACATTCATTATAAAATTTCTTGACAAATATTAATTTTCACTAACATAAAATAAAAATAAAAATTCTAAGGATCTGTTTTTGATCGTATAGCAAAGGTAAGAGATTTTGCGGTCTGTAAAGATCTGAAATTGTCTTCCTTCAACAAAATAACGTGAATGGCAGAGTATGTGAATTCTGTGGGAGAAAGTTTCTTCGAAAAAATTAAATATGTACTCATTTGTCGTGACGTGATTTTGTTGTTGAAGGACTGCACAGAAGTATCTGTGGCTATGGTGTACCGTCCATCTGTGATTGGATGTGCCAAAATCGTAGTCTTGGTCAGAGCTTCCGGGAACGTATGGAATTGTGGATCTAGCTATGTTTTGCCAGGAAATTTTTTTTTATTTTAAAGTAGCGTTAAATGTGAGTGGATCGGTGCTTAAAGTTCAGCCAAATGTGAATTCACACTTTAAAAAAATATAAATGCATGAACAGTATAAAATATGAAATTTTTATTCTTTTTGCAATAAATTTAAAAACATCAAATAGTTTATTTTTAAGTTTATTGCTAAATTGAAATTTAAAAAAAAAGTTCAAATAATTTTTCTTAATTCTCTTTTTACCTTGTCGCAGGATTTAGTAAATTTTGATTAGTATAAATAATTTAGATGTAAAGTACAATAGTTGATTAAAAAATACTATAAAATCATATTATTAGCTTTGTGTAATATACCAATGAGAAATAAATAAAAAAAAAAGTTTATTGCAAAAAGAATTATTTTTCAATGAGCATAATAAAGAGAATTTTTCTTTTACTTTGAGAATTTTTTTACTTCGTTTTCACTGCCGCCCGCACATGCCACAGAAAAACGTTCAAAAAAATTGGTTGCGAAATTCTCATGCGACCGTTATTATTTTATATTCTTTGGTATATCATTTCTAAATGCTGAACTAATTATATCATTAATAAATTTTTACTATTTTACAGTTTTTTGTGAGTGATCCAGTTCGTTTACAAGAAGAATTCACAAGATATCAATTCTATTTGCAAATAAAACGTGATATTTTTATTGGAAAGCTTTCGTGTTCTTTAAATACATCTTGTCTTTTGGCTAGTTATACTGTGCAATGTATGACACTAATAATATATTCTTCCCATTATTCACAAAATTATTAATATATACTACTTTATTCTAGCTGAGTTAGGAGATTTTAATCCTATCGAGCATAAGCACGGGTATCTACATTCAATGCAACTTCTAGCTGAACAAAATGATGAAATAGAGCGACGAATAACTGAATTACATAAATTACATCGAGGACAATTACCTGCTGATGCTGAATATAATTACTTGGAACATGCTAAACGATTGGATTTTTATGGTATAGATTTACATAAAGCTATAGTAAGTTGTACGTTATATGAATTATAATTTTGTTACAATATTTGTTTTATAAGGATTCTAGTGGCACAGAATTACAGTTAGGAGTAACATCAATTGGTTTATTGGTTATTCAAAATAATGTTCGTATAAATACTTTTTCATGGTCGAAAATTGTAAAATTGTCTTTCAAAAGGAAAGAGTTTCATATTCAATTAAGACGTGAACCAGTAAGTTTAAAAAATTTAATTTAGACTTAGCGTAAAATCTATACTTTCAAATTTTTAGTCTGAAGATTATGATACCCTTTTGGGTTTTTTTGTAGCATCTCATAAGCATGCCAAAGCCTTATGGAAATCATGTGTAGAAAATCATTCTTTCTTTAGATTGAAACGTCCACATAGATTGCAAACATTTTTAAATATAACACTCGGATCAAAGTAAAATCAAAAATATTTAAATAAAAGATACAATTTTATTCAACAACTATTTATTATAGATTTTATTATTCTGGGAGAACTGAATTACAAGCCGTACAAGAAAGTAAACACCGTGTTAATATTTCCAAAACATTTGTTCGATCACCCAGTAAACGTATGATTTGTCCAACACAATTTACTGATACAACTAATAATTTATCGAATAATCATGTTACTTCTCTCAATGGTAAATGCCAACATCATAATACTCTTTTGACAATTACAAAAAGCTGCCGCCCTTACGATAATAAAGTTACTTCGAAAGAAATTGATGCTATTCCGAGAAAAGCATGGGAACAACAAAGTGAGGAGTAAGCATAGTGAATTATCTATTATTATTATTCATTTATTATTTTAATTTATAAGGGAAGGTAAGTTCATCGAACAATTAGAGCGCTCATATGAATCTTCAACCGCATATAGTTCCGAAAATTTATATGCAATTCCATCCGCTGATAATTTCGCTACTATTCGCTTATTAGCCGATGAACAAGGACGTTTTGGATTTAATGTTAAAGGTGGCATTGACTTAAGTTTGCCTGTTCAAGTATCAAGAGTTGTTCCCAACACTCCAGCCGATCACAGTTCGCCTCGAGTCCGTGAGGGCGATCAAGTGCTTAAGATTAACGGATATGAGGTTAATTATCTGAACCATGAAGAAATTGTTAATTTGATTAGAACATCACGCGATTATAGAGGTGGCGAGTTAACATTAACCGTTCGACCTATTGCTGTAAAAGAAACAGAAGAAGAAGAACCATTTTATCAATATGTACCAGAAAGTGATGATATTGGCTCCGAAAGTCGTCTTTTACATTGTGATGCCTTATTTAGACAATCTTTATTACTATTAAGTGACGGGCTCGCTTCTGGGACATTGTTGACACAGTATGATCAAATGTATAGAAAAAACCTAGATTTAGCAATAACAGAATCCAGAAAACCAGAAAACATATCTAAAAATAGATACAAGGATATATCACCGTGTAAGCTTAAAATATAGTTTTTTATATTAAATTATCATTCTCTGTATTACATGAACGTGTTTCCCTTTAGATGATTTTAGTATTACATGAACGTGTTTGCCTTTAGATGAATAGTTCTTGAATAAAATTAATCATAAACAATGAAGATAGCGTCAAATATTACCTCATGCAAGGTTTTGAAAATTAAAAATTAATCAATTCGCTAAATCGAATTATCTGTTTAAAATTTTACGATATTTATTTGGTAATTATTTGGTAACGCTGGTTAATTCACTAGTTATATCATTTGTTGTTGATTGGGTATATTAATCTAAAGCTCTTACAGAAAATCATGAATTATTTGCCTTTTTTATTAACTACTTTATCCTTTTAGTGTCTTTTTTTCTGTTATACTACCTAAAAATAGATAGCATTTCTTGCAAAAAATATTTATTCTGCATGTTGCATTTTAATGGTTAAGGATTTATCTGTTGAATTTAATTTCTTGAAGCGTATCTCTTGTCACGTCAACGGGTTAATACGATACTATCTCTTTTGAAATAAGAATTGTGACCTGTACCGAGATTTAGCTAACAAAGCGAGTAGTGAGTGAGTGAGTGAGTAGCTAAAAGCGATTTAGTTAATGAAATGACAAGTAAGATGAGTGAGATGGAGTTGTCATTTTACTCACCATATATTTTAATAGTGAAAAGTGAATTTGTAGTTATTATTTGAAAATGGTAAAATTTAAAAATATTTTTTATTTATTTTGCTTATTTTTTCTGGACAATAATCAAATTATTTGTGCAAATACAGATAAATTTATTATTGTGCTTGTTCTATTTCTTTAATAAGTATAAAGAAATTAATAAAAACATTTTTTATTTTAGTCAACCAAAATAACTAAACATCGAAAGCTTCTTTTATTAGAAATAATTAAAGAAAATATGGAGGGAAAATTTCCAAGTGGAACAATTATATATTTCTGGCTAGCTGTTTGCAGAATTCATTAGGAATAAATATATTATTTAAAAAAACACTTTCTATACTTAAAATTATATTTATTTCGTTTTAGATTCCGGCATTACATATATAAATATAATTCAATAGCGCTACTATTCTTTTTATATTCTTTATTATGTTAATTTAATTGTAATATTCCATATTTTTTAATAAAATTAATTTCTATTTTATAAATCAATGTAATTTAAACAAAAAACATTATTTATGTAAATATTTATATATTTCTCCGTAATTTCAAGACAAAATGATGAAATTTTGACAAACACCGTATTTTATGTTTGTTCTGTATTGTGACACCCAGGAATTGCTAAAATTTAAAAAAAAATAATAAATTAGAAATAAGAAATTTTATCAAAAATACTTCCTCTGCGTGAGCCGGTCTGTCAAGTTTGTTATTGTTTTATTGTTTAGTTTTTTTGTTCAGGTGTTGGAGTCAAAGTTTTTTTTGTAGGTTGGCTGTATGTAGTTACCGTTAACTTATTTGTGGTGTCACGTATAAATGTCGTGGTGGTGGGGAAATTATAATAACCTTTATCGAAAATCAAAAACAAATAATGATCTGGATTTGACCGGGGGTCAAATTAAGGGCATTATCAGATGATCGAGGGAAAAAATTGAAAATTTAAAATTTCGGGGAGTCGGATGTTGATCGCCGCGCTGGACACCGGGGTTAAATACGTTTGAATTTTTTTTTTGGTCGCTTTTTTTATGTTTTTTTTTTTGTAAATAAAATTGTGATGAAAGTATCGTATAAATATAAACTAATAAATGATTTTATGTGTAAAAGGGGGAAAAAAGAAAGTAACCCTTAAAGACAGAAAAAAAAATTAATGATAAATGTATTTAAATAAAAAAAAAACAAATAAAATTGAAAAACTGGTGGAAAAAAAAACTTATAAAAGAAATTTAATTTAAAACAAAAGCGCGCGTAATTCGATAATTTGGGTGAATTCGTCACAAAAATTTTTTGTTCCGGCGATATCTTGTGTCCTGTTGTTCTGTGGAGTCCTGTTCCTGTTTTCCAGTGGTCTGTCATCAGTGTCATCTTTAGCCGTCTTCGTGGGAACCGAAATTTTTTTTTGTTTATTATTTGTAGTAATTTTTGTAGTATTTATTTTTGTTTGAAGTATTCTTAGTAAAGTAGTTGAATTAATTTGTATTGAAAAAAAAGGTATTTTTTTTGTTGTAAATTCTTCCGTACTAGGATTTAGGTGCTGATCCTGACATGTCCGGAGCAGCAGCATAAAGCCGATCATAAGATACGTGGTAAATTTTTTTGTTAAGAAGTGGCAATTGAATAATTATAATTGTAAAATTAAAGATTCAAAAAATTAAGAGCCACATTATGAAATTATTGAAACAAAAAAAATTCATAGTGTTAAATGTACCTTTAAATATTTATAAATTTATTATTTTTAAATAATTCAAATTATAAAATTTTTGTTGAAAAAAATTGGTGTTATTATTATTACTATTTTTTTTGTGGTTGGTTTTGTGGTTGGTGAATTATTTAGGTGCGTTGGAGGAATGAGTCTGTGTTGTATTTGCTTTGTTTTTTTTTTACCTTGTATAGTGTTTCCATGACGGAATAAATCAGAACATTGAGTGATCCGGAGTAGCAGAATTCCTTCTAGTTGTCCTTTTCCTTGTTACTTTTCCATGTTCTTCTTCGGTCCATCATTGATTATGACGTAATCAATGTATTGGATTGAAGAGAACATGTGTTGTTGATATGGTGGTTAGTAGGATCATTGGTCGACCCACACCCCACAGACTGTGCTGAGCCGGCAACAAGGAGGAAATCCCAATGATCCTGGGAGCTGGAAGTAAAGAAAAGAGAATTAGTTTTTTTTTGGTTCATAAAAAAAAAAATTAATTCTTGGTCTTGCTTTCCATAGTGACTGTGGCTAGATCACTCAGACATGGCGCCCAACGCTTTCAGCTCCCGAACCCTTCTCCTCCGAACTTATCTTAAGATAACAAATCCAATAAATTTGGATTAAGTTACAGTATGTCGGTGGTAAGAAAAAACTAAAAAAACATGATTTTTTTTTACACTTCGAAAATGATTTCGAATTTTTTTTCGAAGTTATTCGAACTCATCGCTTTTTTTTCAAGTGAGTAGAATCAGTGAGTAAAGTGAAATCAACTCACCAACTCAGTTTATTAGCTAAATCACGGTGCTGGTGTTTTATATGTTTCCTATAACTCCTATTCGCATATCTAAATTTTCCTAAAAATAAAAATTATGTTGGAAAAAAAATAAAATAAATATAACCTTCTTTTTGTACAATAAAAAATATTTACTTCCGACTTGTCACAATTTAGATGTCAGCAGACGTGCGCGGATTAATTTTAGTTAGGTTGATATTTACACTACCTAAAGGATTCCTAGCTTATTGATTTTTGTTTTCGACAATTCTCTTTTTTTTTGTTCATTCTCGTCAAACCTCCTTCTTTCGTAATATGGTCTATCTACGAAATTTTTAGCATTTTCATCAGCAAATCTTATATTGTTTAACTTCAGCATTGATTTTAATGCCAAGTTGTAGTTCACTTAAATCTTAAAGCTCTCATAGTGAAAATTAATACCAAAAATTTTACGAGAGAGAATTTCCCCGCAACTTTTTTTATTTATTTATGGTTTTCTCATACGATTGGAAGTTTATATATGTAGATTTTCTTAAAGCCTCCTTGAAGATTTCTTCACCGTATGCATTGAATAATGCGGTGATAAGATACAGCATGCCTTTTCTTATATAAATATCATCAGGTACTAATCTCGGATGATTGTATTTATCGGGTACTAATCTCGGATGATTGTATTTATATCACAATTTATGATTATGTTAAATAAGTAAACTCTTTTCAGATGATTGTTGCCGTGTTGTTCTAATTAACGCAACCTCTGGTGATTACATCAATGCCAATTATGTCAATATGGAAATACCAGGTGGTAATATAAATCGCTATATTGCTACACAGGGACCATTAGCTACAACGCAAACCGACTTTTGGCGTATGGTACAACAAGAGAGTAGTCATTTAGTGGTCATGCTTACTACTGTTATGGAGGGAGGACGTCAAAAATGTCATCAATATTGGCCTGCAACCGGTGAAGAATTACACATGGGTAATGGATTTTCCATAAAATGTTTGAAAGAAAAAGCTGATGAAACTGGAAGTTATGTTTTTCGTGAATTTACTTTAAATGACAAGTACACGGGCGAAGTTCGTTCTATCCAACATATGCAATATTTGGCCTGGCCAGATCACTCTGTGCCCTCCAATCCTAATTTATTTCTAGAATTCACTGAACATGCACGTTCAGCTCGAAATAAAACACTTTTACAAGAAATTGAAGAAAGTTTAAAGCAGGTACTGTTATTAGATGCTGATGATTCTGGTGAAATTGAGATGGGGGAACGAAAATGTATAGCCAATAACGGCGAAACACCAGAAGATGAAAAGCCATTAACTAGTGTCCATCAGTATGCTTAAATATTTAAGATGAAAATTAATTTTAATAATTTTGTTACAGATGTATTAGTGCTGCCAATCCTCCAGTAGTGGTTCACTGCTCAGCTGGTATTGGTCGTACGGGTGTTTTAATTTTAATGGATACGGCACTATCTCTATTGGAAGCGAGAGAACCTGTTTATCCATTGGATATTCTTCAAGCAATGCGTGATCAAAGACCTTGCATGGTACAAAATGTTGTAAGTATTTGATCGTTCCTTACTTAAATATACGTGTTTAATATCTTTCTTGTCAAAATCCAAATAAATAATTAAAATAATTGTAATATTTGTTAGTAATTTGAAATATTATTATTTAGTTTTTATTTGAACATTTATTAAAGACTTCACCCATTCATAACTCGAAATATAACAAATACCATGGCATCGTATTCTACTCTTAACTATCTTTCCAACGAATAGTCATTTTTGGTGCACATTACTATATTAAATTGCAAGTTTTTACTTGTATTTTACCGCCATCTAGCGGCAAAAAATAAGATCATGATTATCTGATTTGTTTAATTTTAGATTAGCTTTCTTGCGCTTACTTTTTCTTCATTTTTTGGTAAAGATTCACCAAGTTAAATAACATTTATAAAAAACATTATAATTATATTTTAAATATATTTTAAATAGAAATTAAAATTATAACAACTGTGATTTTATACTACTATTTACTACCTTTCAGATGCGACATTAAGCCTAATGTTTGGGACTTTCAGATACGACATTAAGCCTAATGTTTGGGAAAACACATTTTCGAAATGAACATTTTCTATATATTTTGGTTTTAGAGCCTCTAGTGGTAGAAATTTGAAATACAGTTACTAGCTTCGTATTCTACTCTTACATACCTTTTCAACGAGTGGTCAAACTTTGTTTTATTTTTGGTGCACATTTACTATATTAAGTTTCGCTTTTATTCGGAAAAAGATGTGAAAAGCGCCGCCTACCGGCCGAATTTAAAAATTCTATCAATTACTTTTGGTTCTCAATGAATCAAGCTTTTTTTAGTCAATCAAAAGCTTGTGTGTACGTGAAATAACTGGTTTTTTATTGTTTACATCGGACGGACAGGCGGACAAAAGCGTTAACATAAGGGAATTTTTTTTATTAATGACATTGCAATATTATTTTACTTGCTTTTACATTCGATATTCTTCTTTTTGTTCCTATCCGTTACGGATGTTGGATATCATCAGTTTTATTTTATTTTTGTCTACAGCTAGCCTGAACAATTCGGTCGTTGATGAGATATTGAACCACTCTACTAGGTTGCTTAACCATGATGTAATTCTCATGCCTCTGCTACGTTGACCCATGATTTTTCCTTGAAGCACTAATTTCAGTAGACTGTATTTATCATTACGTAGAATGTGACCCAAATAGCTTAATTTCCGAATTTTAATTGTTTTTACCATGTATTTATCGGTGTTCATACGTCTTAGTATTTCAATGTTAGTTCACTCCAGTTTACTTTTAGGATTTGTCTATAAGCCCACATTTCGAACGCTTCGACTTTTTTTTGCACGATTTTATTAATTGTCCAGGTTTCGACTCCGTATAGTAAAATTGGCCAGATGTAGCATTTTAATAGTTTTTTTTTAGTTCCAAGTTTATATTACCTTTAAACAATTTATACATACTCCTAAAAGCCGACCTTGCTTGTTCAATTCTTAATCTTATTTCAGTGACATTTGATGCTGAATTCCCTATCCACGTGCCAAAGTATTTGAATTTTTCTACTCTCTCAATATCTATGTTGTCCACTTTTATAGTTATTGGATTTATGATCGTCGTGTTTTTACTAAATATTAAATACTTTGTTTTATCAATATTTATTTGAAGGCCGTATTTTTTCCCACAATTAGCAAGTGCTGTCAAAATTGTTTGTAGATTTTCCGCACTATCCGCTAAGACTGCAGCATCATCGGCGAATCTAATGTTGTTTAGTACTTCTCCGTTTATTTTTATTCCTAGATCGTTGTCAGCTAAGGCTTCAATGAATATCTGTTCGGAATACGTATTAAATAGAAGAGGTGAGAGGATGCAGCCTTGTCTTACTCCGCGTTTGATCGTTATTTCGTCTGTACTTCCATCTGATGTTTTTACTGTTGCAACCTGGTTCCAATATAAATTTTCGATAAATCTAATGTCTTTGCTGTCTATGCTTTTGCTTTTTAATATCTCTATCATTTTTACATGGTTGATTTTATCGAAGGCTTTTTCATAATCTATGAAGCACGCATGAACATCAGCATTCCTCGCTCTGCATCTCTGAATAACGGTGTTAAACGTAAACAGTGCATCACGCGTACCCATAGAGTTTCTAAAGCCAAATTGTGTGATGCTTATGTCGATTTCCAGTTTTTTGTATAAACGATTGTGGAGTACTTTAAGAAATATTTTCAGAGTAAAATTTGCTTTTCAAATTTATGATATACATTATACATATTATTTCTAATAAATACAAATTTATATTTCACTACTATTACTATACATAATTTTATCACATCGTATTTACAATTTACCACAATCATTCATTATGAAGTTAATTAGTATATACATTCAATAAATTATTTTTTTAAATTTGATTACACTTTTGCAACTTAAATTGTTGCATATTAAATTAAAAATTTTATTAAATATATTAATTTAAATGATAAAATCATCCATTTTGCCAGTCCATTATTTTCTAGGTTTTATTTAATAAGAACATGGATTTCTGAAAATAAATAATAAATTTGAGATATATTAGTATTTCAATGAATTTTTTGTCTTGCTTTATTATTCATACATACATTTTTTTTCTTCATAAAATTCCAAAAGAAATTCATCTGCATTTCCACAGAAAAGAAAAAACTAGAAATGTAATATACATATGTTTTTATTCTATAAATTTCGAAATTTTTGCCCCTGTAAAATGAAGAGGGTTGAAGGTACGTGTCTCAATTTTGTATACAAGGTGTAGGTGTGTATTTTTAAGAAAATGATTTCTCATTTTTTCAATCCAGTCCCCCGCCGAGGTGTTGCAGCCTGTTTAATAGATTTACCCCCTCACCCATATGAAAAGGGAAACGGGTGAAAATTTTGAATGATTTCGAAAGACACCAACCTATTATACCTAACTTACAAGATATAGGACCCTATCTGAAATGCGGCTTATTTTATAGTTATTTTAAGTTCCAAATATTCAATTTTCATAAACTATATAATAAATTTTGAAATGTAACATTTCTAAGTGATATAGCTTAGAGGGAGTTGCAGGTAGGGAAATAAATTTTTGGCACAAGTTGTAAGATAGTATTTTTAAGAAACTAATTTCTCATTTTTTCAATCCAGTCCCCCGCTGAGGTGCTGCAGCCTCTTTCATAAAATTACCCCCTCACCCATAATAAAAGGGAAAGGGGTAAATTTTTTGAATGGTTTCGAAAGATACCAATCTATTATACCAAACCTACAAGATATAAGACCCTATCTGAAATGCGGCTTATTTTATAGTCATTTTAAATACCAAAAATTCAATTTTAGTAGTCCCATAAAAATTCTTTCACCTGTAAAATCCAGGGGGGTAAAGGTACGAAGCTGATTTTTATGCACAATGTGTAACATAGTATATTTAAGAAAATAATTTCTCATTTTTTCAATTAATTTCCCCCCTCAAGGTATGTAGCTTATTTCATACATAAGCCCCCTCACCCACTTAAAGAAGGTGGGGGGTAATTTTTTTATATGAAATCGAAATGCACTTACCTGCTGCATCTATGTTAGAAGTAACAATGTTTTATATAAACTCAAACCGGTTTTATAGGCATTTCAAATTTCAAAATTTTTGTTTTAATATTACTATAAAATAGGGGGGCGAGGACCTAGGGCTCCAAATTTTTACAATCTTCTTTATATGGCGTCTATACATATATCTGTGAAACAATGTAAAGATCCGACTATATTTAGGGGTATTTTTTTGAAGTGCACAAAATTGTGCATTTTCAACGCTCCGCTAGGGGGGGTTGCAGGGAAACGATTCAAAAAAGGATACCATACACATAAATTTCCATCCTTACTTTATATATGTTGCAATTTTTGTACAAATCGCACAAGTGCTTATACTATTTTTAAGCGTTTAAAAAAGTGTATTTTTACTTTGCGTACGGCGTACGGCGTACGGCGGACACGGATTTTTTTTTTGCTGATTCTGTTTCCCTGACATCTAAAACGTCCAGAAAAATCAAAATCGCGAAAAAAAAATTTTCGAAATTTAGACCGCGCCACAAAGCTTCATATATTTTCAATATATGAAGCAAAATAATTTTAAATTAAGAATACAATTTACAATTATTACCATTAAAAATACAATTTTATTGCAAATTAAATATACAAAATACAAAACTTTAAAAATACTCTACAATTACAATCACCACATAAAGACACAAATATTCTTTTTCTCTGACATTTTGATTTTGTTTGCACTTATTATCCGCTTGGGACGTAGAGTTTTCGTCCAATCCATACGAATCGGGTGAAAATTGGTATCGTGTCAGGCTGACGAGTTTATATCAAATCGAGAAAATACTTTTATTATCTTTTATCTCACTCGGACATTATATTTTTATATATTGTTATTTCGATACCAACAGAGTACCTACGCGTTGGTATATACGTCAGTTCTCTCAGGGTAGTTTGTATCTGAATTCTTAAAACTATGTGGTGTATTTTAATTACACCATTAGATCGAATGGTTTTTTTCTTTTTAACCTTCTTATGTTGTTGACTGACTGTAATAGTTAAATAGCTTCTATATTTTGATGATTTGAAATTCTGTTATGATGTTTTATTGCATGTTTTTTTATTTCATCTGCGACTAAGTTTATATATAGATCTTGGTGTAGATCCACGTTTCGGACGAACCATGGAGCTCCGACCATATTGCGTAGGACTTTATTTTGGAACCATTGTATCTTATGTAAGTGACAATTGCTGGCACATCCCCATATTTGGATCCCATATAACCATACTGGTTTTAAGATTTGGTTATAAATTAAAATCTTGTTTGATGTAGATAATTTTGATTTATGACCAAGTAGCCAATATAGTTTTCTGTATTTTAGGTTCAATTTTTCAACTTTAACTTTTATATATACCCAGATATTTCACTGACACTGATGTCGGTACATTATTGTTATTTAAGTATATTGGTAATTCTTTGCTTATTTTTTGTTTGTGAAATTTATATGCATTGATTTATTATCATTTATTTTTATCTTCCATGTTTTGTCCATTCCTGAATGCTGTCACTGGCAGCTTGCAGTTTGTTAGTAACTATGTCTAATTTTTTGTCTGTGGCAAGTAACGCAGTGTCGTCTGCGAATGTTGCTGCTACTGTTCCTACAGTAACTGGTAGGTCATATGTGTACAATAGATAGAGGAAAGGACCTAGAATACTTCCCTCCGGTCATCTTCATATCTTATTCTAAATATTCTTTCAGACAAGTATGATGAAATAAATTCAACAAACTGTGTTGGTATGAGTAGTTTTAGTTTCTGGATGAGCCCTTGATGCCAGACCTTGACAAAGGCCTGGGCAAAAGTGCTGAGCATATTTGTTTAGCTTCTAGTGCTTGTTCTATTATATCCGTTAAGCGGTGAATTTGCTCTATGGTCGAGTTTTGTTCTCTAGAGCCAAACTGAAAATCTGGTGGTATAATTTTTTTTGTTTACTATAATTCTTTTTAAGTTTTTTAGAAACATTTTTTCGACCAGCTTTGAAATCATTGGTAGCAACGATATGGGTCTATATGAACTTGTTTCATTAGGTGGTTTACCAGGTTTCGCTATCATAATGACCTCTGCTACTTTCCAGCTGCCAGGCATGTATTTTAACCTAAAACAAGCATTTATTAATAATGTAATCATAATTATACCTTTTTTTGTTAAGTGTGAGAGTATTTCAGGTGTAATTAAATCGAAACCTTGTGCTTTATTTTTACAAAAACTTGATTTAATTTCTTTCGCTACATCTCTAGGTGAAACCAATGGTATATTTTGATACATATTTTCTTCTAGCGGACCACACGATTGATTAGTAATAGATGAAATACTACCATGAACACAATGTGGTTTAAATACTTCCTCCAGATGTTCAGCAAATGCGTCGGCTTTTTCTTTGTTACATCTTGCCCAGCCTCAGGATTTGTTTTTGATTGCTGTATTGTGTGTTGTTGGTTTTTTCATGTGTTTCGTAGCCTTCCACAGTGAATAGTCGGTTTTTTTATCTGGAGTTAACTCTTGCAGATATGTTGACAAGTTATTTTCTTTGAATTTTATTATTTCACGTTTTAGCTGTTGAGTTTTTCTATTTAGCACATTTTTATCTTCCAGATCTCTGGACACTTGCCATCTTCTTCTGGCTCTTCTTTTTTCATCAATTAGGATTTTAATTTTGTTTGGGTAGTTTGTAGCCATTGTTTTAGGTTTGTACTCTTTTGTGTTTTTCCATACTGCTACTTGTACTATGTTTGTAAATTTTTCAGCTTCCTCATCTAGTTGGTTCTTTGTCTTAATGTTTACTTTTAGGTCAATCATGTTGTCTAAGTCAATTTGAAAACTGTTCCAGTCCGTAGATTTATTTGATAGTGTTGGTCTGCTCGTCTTCAAGGCTAATTGCTCACTAAGGGTGAGTATAACCGCTGAGTGATCTGAATTTAAATCAAAGTTATCTTCTGTGGTGATGAAATTTGGAGAAACTTTTCTTGATATAAAGAAATCCAATAAGTCTGGAATTTTGTCCGAATCTGATGGCCAGTACGTTGGTCCACCTGAGGAATGGTAATTGCATCCTAATTCTTCTATTGCCGATTTCAGCTCTTTACCTTTTGTGGTTGACAGTCTGGATCCCCAACTTACGTGTTTGCCATTTAGATCACCTCCTAGGATGAATCTTTCACCTAGTTTGTACATGATGTCGAGGTAATCTGATTTTTTTAGGTTATACCGTGGTGGGATGTACGCTGCACCTATGGTGAGATTTTGATTGCCCGAATAAACCACTATAACAGTAAGTTGGCATTTTTCAGACTGAAAACTGAGATCTGTATGGTGTTTTAACTTCTCTTTTATACATATTGCGCTACCCCCTCTGGTCTGGTTGTCAGGATGAATCGTATGGTAAATATTATAATTTTTTAATTTCATATACATTTGACTAGTGTGGTGAGTTTCGGACACTAGACAAATATCTATATTATGGACATTTAAAAAGATTTCTACTCCTGGATTTAATTTTTTAGTCCATTAGCATTCCAGGTAGCAATTTTTAAGTTGTTTTTTGACATTATACTGAGTTTTGAAACGATAAACTAGGAATTATATTTTCCAGTCTGTCCAGTCTGTCCAGTCTGCAAGAGATAGTATTTACCATTTCGTAGCTATTTGATAATAACGATGATTGGTTCGATGGCTGATTTTCTTTGTTTTTATTTAATATATTGTTACTAGTTAAAGATTGTGCGTACGAGATTTCCTTAGTTACCGGTTGGGAATATGTGTATCTTAAATGATTATTTTCTTCTTTTTTGGCATTTATTTGCTCAGTTCTTCTCTTTTGAAGCTCCTTTGCAATGATGCACCCCATGTAGTTCGCTGGGTTGTCTTTCGCACAGTTAGAACATTTCGCTGGTACATCTTTACTTTTCGTACACAGCGTGGTTAAATGATTACCTGCACATTTAACGCAACAGAGTTCTCTCTGGCAGTATTTTTGAGTATGTCCGTATCTCTGGCATTTTTTGCACTGTGGTATTAATTTACTACTTCTAATTGCCTCTATTTTTACTCTCATATGGTTTAAATATTTGATCTCATAGATTCTTTTTATATCTTCTTTATTGTCGAATGATAACATAAATAGTGGTAAGTTTGTTTTATATTCCTTATAATTAACTTTTTTCTTTATATATTTGTTTTCTACTGACCAGATTTTAAAATTTTTTTCTAATAATTCATTCTTTATATCATCAGGGTTACAACTTGGGTGCAGATGTCTCACCATTACTCTAATTGTTCTGGATTGTTTGCTTTCGTATGAATGCCATTCCAGTTTCGATTCATTAGCGTACCTTGTTAAGGCCCTATAATCTGTGTCTGTGTTTACATTAATTTTAATTTGGTCATTATTTAGCATAGTCGCTGTATAATTTAAATTTATATTTTTTAGATGATGATTAATTTCTGCGTAATTTTTTATCTTACTAAATATTACTGGTGATGGTTTAATTTCTCTTTTTTGTTCGTTTATTGTTGAAACGGCTTGTGTACTAAATGTTTTATCACGGTGCATGGGTGTCCCAGAGACTGGGTGTCTCTTTTGTATTATTTGATAAGTTTATGATATTTGTCGTTGAGTCAGCAGTTTGAACCGAGCTTTTGTTTTTTTCAGCGCTGTTTTTAGTATTTACATAAGATAATAGGTCGAACCTGTTACTGGCTTTTCCGAAAATTGGAAATACTAAGGAGTTGGGTTTGTTGGTTTTATCGTTATTGTTGATAAGATTATTTTTTTTCTTGACTGGCAGCTTTCTTTCTGTAACAGGTGACAAACTATCTGATTTAACCGGTTTTCTTTTCTTGTTTTTTGGGAGCAACCATTTTGTTTCTTTTGCAACTGAGATGTTTGTATCATACTCCGGAGATGAACTTACTGCAATTTTAATTTGGTCCATTGTTCTAGGATCTTTATTTTGGATCTCTTTTATCTTATTATTTCGCTCTAGAATTTCAGCTGTATATAAAGTTTTTTCTTCGTCTTGGAATGCTAAAATAATGTTTTTCAGCTCCTGGATTTCTTTATTAGCTTTATGAAGTTCATTTTCCAACTTCCTTATTCTATGATTCTCTAAAATGTGATAATTTTCAGTTATTTGAATTTCAGATAGGTTACCTTCTGACCGAATTTTTTTCCGTTTAGGTGTCCTTTCTTCACCAATGTCGCTGTCGTTAAGGAGATTGATAATTGATCGTCGATGGATGTTCGTTTTCTGACTTTTTACTTCTGATGTTGGTGAATTCATATCTATCAAATCTGCCATGGATTTACTTTTAGTTGGTGAGCGAACTATTTTTGTTTTTGCTCTAAATGGATTGATTTCCATGGTGTTCGAATGATTTAGTACAGTAGCTGTATTCTGCACCATGGCCTGTGACTCCACCATGAGTGTAGAGGGTTTATCCCCGTTTATGTTGTCCACAACCATAATAATTATATTTTTCAAATGATGATTATGTATATCTAGTTATTTAAAATCAATCATGATATCCTCCATATGGTCCACTAGGCATTGCAGGCTCCAGAGGGCTTCAACATATTTTATCCAATGCTGGTTACCAAAAATATTTTGTCCAATGCTGGTTGGTTTAAATAATTTTGTGGCTTCATCTAAATTGCAAAGTAATGGTTTTTTCCCCAGAATGTTTTTTGTTACTGCTGGAATATTAAATGGAGAAATACCATGAAAGATACCTTTGTTTATTCTAGATATTATTAGAATTTTAGGTTCATCAACTAAACTTTCAATAACTTTTGTTTTATCAAAAGTTAACCCGTTTTTGTCCAGTAGTTGAATTCGTTTTCCGATTCCATTCATTTAAAAAAAAAAATAGAACTTATGAGACAACAGATTGTTCCATTTTTTAACAATTGCTTCAACCGCATCTTTTTTTGATTTAATCTTTTTTGGCGACTTCATAAAATAAAGTTCTCTACCAAATCTGATACAACATCGTCTTGGTCAGAAGCTAATTTTGTTTTGGCAACCAATTCACTAGCTAATCTACCTCTAATCTATTAATTATATTTTAAAGTAAACGTATTTACGCATTTATAAATAATTCACTGTTTAATAAAGGTATATAATAAAACTAATTAATATTGCAAGAAAATTCCCGTGCAATTGAATTTTTTTATAACTCAATATTTAGCCGATAAACTGTAAACATTGCATTTTGATTGTCAAAATAACCGGTGGTACCAACATAAAAACGACTTTTTTCCGCAAAGCCATCTATTAGGAATTTTATTTTTCTGGCAATAAATTTGTCGTTTCGTACGTCTCTGGGAATACCATTTTAGAGAAAGGTACGAAATGAAATATTTATTGGGCGTCAAATACTCCACGACTCTCAGATTAAGCCCATAAGTTGGAGTTGTTTAGCCCTCTTTATGCTGCGACCTATGAGATCTAGTGTGTATACCCGTCTTACTATTGTGTTATAGCAAATCCTGTGGGATTTATTTAAGGGATATGTCATTGACTGCGCAGGGCGTAAGTGAGATAATCTTTTCCGGGCAATTGCTTCGCAATCGCAAGTGATATGCTCCGTTGTTTCTTCTTCATCTGAGCAAAATCGATACTTACCAGTGACTGACTTGCCGATTTTTTTTAGATGGTAATTGAATTGTGAATATGCCAGTTATTGCACTTAGCCCTAGTTTGCTAAGTGCGACAATCTCTTTCGATCTCTTTTCAGAATAGTCTATAAACTTTTCCCTTGTCGGATTTCTGGAGTATGGTTCCAGCTATTGTTCCAATCTATACGTAGATTTTTGTTTCTTTTCCCATTGCCTGATTTCTTCCCTTTCCCTTTGCTTGCTTGTGTAACGCCACAGAAGGGTTCATGTCCAATAAAAGTCTGACTAGCACCTGATATTACTAGCTCGTCCGCCAGTCAATCTATTTTTGATTCAAAGCTAAATGAGTCCAAAGCTTTTAGGGTTGATTGACTATCGATATAATATAGATGTGGCACCGTTTATGCCTTTGCTAATACATTCTTTGGCTCACAGCTTTATGGCGCGTGTTTCGGCATGGAATATTGTTGACATTTTCCCAAGAGATTTGGAAAGGCGGAAGCGCCGTCCAAAATGTGTATTTCACTTAAAATCTATCATAAAATTTCTTTAATAATTTTAAATTAAAATTTTAAGTTCACATAAGTTCACAGTTCTGTTAAATTCCCAATTTTTTAAGTTCACATAAGTTCACAGTTCTGTTAAATTCACAATTTTTTATGTTTATTTAATTAACTTGTTGTTAAATAATAATAGAACTGCTGTTAAATAATTTAAACTAAATTATTTCAAATAATTAATTTTGATTAAAAAGGCAACTCTGAAATTGTGAAGTCCAGATAAACTAGCTCGTAAATAAAATAAAATTTTAATTAAATTTAAATTATTGGTCTAAATAGAAAAATATAATTAAATGTTAAAACAGAACATTGAAAAATTAATTTATTAATTTATATAAACTTAGCCGTATTTGCAATACGGCTAAGTCTTTTTTGGTTTATATAAATTAATAAATATCCATATATCCATATATTTATTAATTTATATAAAGTCTTTTTAATCAAAATTAATTATTTGAAATAATTTAATTTAAATTATTTAACACCAGTTATCTGATGCCAACCATCAGTTTTATATTGTAATTTAATTTAGTTTAAATTATTTAACAGCAGTTATCTGATGCCAGCCATCAGTTTTATATTGTAATCTTAAGAACCAATTTTGTTTTATGTTTTAATTCTCCCCATGGATCCTTAAGACTTTTTTCTAACTTTTAAATGTTTCGAGCTCGTATTGTATACTCGTGGCTTTGTTTTAGTCTATTAGATCTGCAGGTTTTTTACGTTTTAAACATCTGACTTGATTACCAGTATCTTGTACAGCTGGTACTTCGTTGTTTATATGAATTGAAATTCTGTTTTGGTGTTTTATTGCAAGTCGTTTAATTTCGTTTTCAACTGGTTGAACATGTAAATCTCTATGAAGGTCATTGTTTCCCACATACCATGGTGCTTGTACCATGTTTCGAAGAACTTTATTTTGAAACCTTTGAACTTTTAATATATGACACTTCCTAGCACAACCCCCCAGATGTATACAATACAGCCAGATTGCTTTCAATAACTGATTGTATATCTTTTTCGTTAAAGAAAGTTTTGATTTCCTTGCAATTAGCCAGTATAATTGACTGTATTTTAGTTTTAATTCATTAAGTTTGGTTTTTATATGCTCGCTCCATTTTAATTTTGTGTCCAGTGTCATACCTAAATATTTCACTGATGTTTGAGTTTATTTCAAATAATTTATTTTCAGTAACCATTGGTTTGACTATTCTTGTATGATGTTGTTTGCATTTTGAAAGTTTCTGTTGCATATTGTTTCGTCAGTGTCGGTGGCCAGCAAGGCAGTATTATCTGCGAATGTTGCAACTTGAACATTTTCTGGTGTAGGAAGATAACCATTGGTTTGACTATTCTTGTATGATGTTGTTTGCATTTTGAAATTTTCTGTTGCATATTGTTTCGTCAGTGTCGGTGGCCAGCAAGGCAGTATTATCTGCGAATGTTGCAACTTGAACATTTTCTGGTGTAGAGTAGATATAACATGGGCCCCAATATACTGCCTTGTGGGACTCCAGCTTTTATTTCTAAAAGTTCGGAGTAATCTTCCTCTTGTTTCACTCGAAAATATCTTCCTTTTAGATATGAAGTCAGAAACTCTACATGTTGAATTGGTAATATTTTGTTTAGTTTGTGTATAAGACCGTCATGCCACACCTTATCGAAAGTCTGGGCAATATCGATGAAGACTGTTGAGTATATTTGTTTACCTTCTAGGGCTTGCTCTATAGTATTTGTAATTCGGTGTAGCTGGTCGGATGTTGAGTGACCTTCTCTGAATCCAAATTGAAAATCTGGGATGATGTTTTTACTTTCCAGGATAGGCTTCAGGTTTTTTAAAAAGAGTTTTTCCGCAACTTTGGATATAATGGGAAGCAGCGAGATTGGTCGATACGAACTTACATCATTAGCTGGCTTACCTGGTTTGTGGAGGATTATAACTTCAGCTACTTTCCAACTATCTGGGAAGTATTTCAACCTAAAAGAAGCATTTATTAGTTGAGTTAACATTGTGATGCTTTTATTTGGTAGTTGATTCAGAATTTCGGCTGTAATTAAATCAAAGCCGCCAGGTGCTTTTTTGTTTTGTTGCAACATAGCTTTAATTCTTCTTTACCTATACGAGGAGTAACTGGCGTGATGTTTTTATAGGTTGCATTAACATTTTGTAAAGTTGGAGTATTTCCATCAGTAATATTTGGCGTAAAAACTTTCTCAAGGTGATTTGCGAATGCATCAGCTTTGTCCTTGTTACTTTTTGCCCAAGTTCCGTCGTACTTTTGTACTGGTCGGATATGGTTTACTTGTTTATTGATGTTTTTTGTGGCTTTCCACAAGGAGTAGTTCGTTTTTTTATCAGCTGCTAAATTTTCTAAGTATGTAGCCATGTTTTGTTCTTTATAGTTCAATATTTCTTGTTTCAATTTTTTGTTATTCTATTAAGTAAATTTTTTGTCTGCTGGATCTCTTGAAGACTGCCATTTTTTCCTTAATTTTCTTTTATTTTTTATGATGTTCCTTATCGATTGTTAGTTGCGGATTTAGCTATGGCTACTTTAGTGTTGTTCCATGCAGCTTGTTGAATTGATATTGTGAATTTTTCAGCTTCTTTTTCAAGTTCTTCTTTTGTTTTTAGACTAACTTTTAGGTCAATGTTACCGTTAAGTTCGTTTTTGAAGCTGTTCCAATCTGTTGTAAAGTTTGTTAGTGATGGTTTAGCTTATTTTAATACCAATTTTTCACTAATCTTGAGTGTGACATCCGACTGGTCAGAGTTCAGATAAAAGTTGTCTTCTCTAGCGATGGATTGTGGTGAAACTTTTTTGGAAATGAAAAAATCTAATAAGTCCGGAATTTTACTTAAATCTGTAGGCCAATAAGTTGGTATGCCTGTAGAATAATAGTTGCTTCCACTTGGTTCTATTGCTGCTTTAAGTTGTTTGCCTTAGACCAATTCTAATAGATCTTGTCAGTTACATAAAAAAATGTGAAATCCTGAATAACAAAAATCTATTAGAGGAAACACTCTTGTACATAAAAAGCGATTTTACTCAATATCAAAGGAAAAATCCGGAAAAACAACTTCAAACAGCTAAACAACTCCAGGAAGAAGAAAATTTTAAAATTACTGCAAGCGATAGTAAAAAAGGGTCAGGTCACCCAATAAAGCACAAGAAATAGCTAAAATTCCTACAAATAATACCACCACAAAAAGAACAAATAGCGCTTCAAGAATTAGATTAATTCGATTGGCTCTGAAAAGAATTTAGCAAATAGTATTATCTATCCATCAATTTGTATATTTTCTGAGGATCAAACGGTACGAAACGGAACGAAAACGGTTATAGACATAATATAAAAAAAAAAAATATAAAAAAAAAATAAAGTGAATTTAAAATATTTGAATGGAAGGCAACGGGAAACCACTTTGTATACAATCCGTAGTAAAATTCATCGAACAAGAACACCAAAAACCAACGAAAATATCAGAATCATCATCATCAATATCATCATCATCATCTTCATCGTCAACACCAATAAGATCATGAAGGAGTACAACATAGACAGCAACCTGGAATGTGCGTAGTCTGTTGGAAGCCAGTAAACTGAGTAATCTAGAAATAGAGAAAAACAGATTAAATATAGATATATTGGGAGTCAATGATACTCACTGGACAGGTAATGGTGAATTGTGCCTGTAATTATGAAAGTGGTCAAGTCATATATTTTTCTTTTCGAGATATTTAAAGATTTGTGTTTGGATAATTTGAAAAATACGTATGATTTTGATAAACGAATCAAAAACTAAGTCAATCTTTATGATTGTGCGTCAGATCACAATATTATAGTATTCTTTACGCAAAGTATTTTTTTGGATTCTTGACTTAGACCACTTTCATAATCAACTGCACAATTATGGACGGAAGAAAATTATTTTGTTTACTTCGGTCAAAAGGATAACCACAGAAAAGGAGTAGGATTTCTAATCTAAAAAAAACTAAAAAAAATTTATAACATGCATAATTCCGAAAAGCGAGCGTATAATCTTAATTGAGCTGAAAGGTGAAAAAAAATTCATAAATATAATCCAAATATATTTTCCAACAGCTGAATGTGACGACACTTTATGTTCACAATTTTATAACGAGCTAGACGAAATATTCAGTACTCTAAGAAAGGAAGACGTCAACTTAATTATCGGCGATTTTAACGCTAAAGCTGGCCAATCAGCTCTAGACAAAATAGTCGATAAATATGGTCTGGGAACTAGAAATGAGAGAGGCAACAACAAATTCGTAGAATTCTGCATAGAGAATGAATTTGTAGTTATGAATACTTGGTTCAAAGTGCCAAAAAGGCAGCTATACACGTTGACTACACCCAGAAACAACGTAAACAATATCATCAAAAACCAGATAGATTACATATTAATTAACCAGCGTTTCAAAAATATTGTGACAAAGAGGAATTATGCTGCTAAATACTGTATACAAAATCTTCTCAAAAATATTGCACTCTAGACTCAGCGTAAAAGCAGAATCTATCCTAGGTGAATACCAATATGGATTCCGCCCAAATAGGTCAACGATAGATCAAATATTCACCATAAAACTAAATCTAGAGAAATGCTATGAATACAATACAGATTTACACTTGCTTTTTATAGATTTCAAACAAGCTTTTGATAGTGTCAGAAGTTCCGAAATACCTATGGTACTCCGATCCCTAGGATTTCATCAAAAGTTGATCAATTTGACAATGATAACGCTATCAGATACAGAGAGCAAAGTCATCGTACAAAATGAAATGTCAGATAAATTTATGATAAAAAATGGTGTAAAACAAGGTGATGTACTATCTATCGCAATCTTCAAGCTCATGCTGCATTACGCAATTAAACAAATCGACAGGGGTGGTAATATCTTCGGTAGATCGACGCAAATCAATGCTTACGCGGACGATATAGCAATGGTAGCCAGAACACAGCGGGCAATGACCGAAGCATTTGTAACTTTAGAAAAACAAGCTAAGAAAATTGGATTGAAGATAAATGAAGGCAAAACGAAGTATATGAAACTATCACGATCCAATGCAAGACGCAGTCCACAAAACATCAGCTTCTACGAAGATCCTGCAAAATATGTATGTATAAAACATTATCAGACCAGTTCTAACTTACGGTGCTGAAACTTGGGCACTGTCCACAATAGATGAAAACAATCTAAGAATTTTCGAAAGAAAAATACTTAGAAAAATTTATGGTCCAATCCAAAATCAAGATGGACAATACATACATAAAAATAACTTAGAATTCTTAGAGCTCATAGGTGGTGAAGACGTAGTACGATTCATAAAAGCGCAGAGAATCAGATGGGCAGGACACGTTGCTAGAATGGATGCACATCGTCAACCAAAAAATCATCTATCACTAGCACCACCAGGCGTCACAGCAAGAGACAGACCTCGTATCCGCTGGCTAGATTGTGTTGAAAATGACCTAAGCAAAATTGGAGTGGGAAACTGGAAGTCAACACACTGGAGAAGAATAGTAAACCAGGCTAAAGTTCACCCCGAGCTGTAATGCCATATGATGATGATGTTTCAAAAATGCAGTGAAAACTTTGAAAACTTACCCAAGGGCGGACATCAATTCTGACCACTTGATGCTGGCAGCTGGATTTAAAGTTACATTAAAGAAATTAAGTAAGAGTAATTGCAATAAAAAACATAATGTATCGATTTTAGATTCGCCAACAATTAAATCAGAAGTAGCCAAAATACTAAAGATTTGGAAATAGCTACAAACACTCAAATAAATAATAATTTAACAGTAAGCAAAAATAAAGATTGGATGACAGAAGAAATCTTGTTGTTAATGCATGAAAGAAGCACGTATAAACAGTTTAATCAGTCACAGTACAAGACCATAAATATATTAAGAGACATATTAACGAGACAAAAACGATAAGATTATACCATATCCTGAAAAGAGAGTTGAAAGATGGGAAGCAAGCTCGTCATGTTATAACGACTATCGCACAATTAGTTTGATATCCCACTCGTTAAAAATATTTTTGAAAATCATACACGAACGAACAGATTTCAGTAAAACGAAATTGGGTTTTCGTAATGCGCTTTCCACATGAAACGCTCTGTTCATGCTCAATTCAGTAACTCGAAGATTTAGAGACATGAATGTTAAAATCCATGCATACTTCATCGACCTGGAGAAAGCGTTTCACAACGTAAACCATGATAAAATGTTGACAATCCTGAAAAATAAAGGTTTGGCCGATAAAGAAATAAGAATCATCAAGAACCTGTACTGGAAACAAACGGCAACTGTGCAAACACCTGATGGGGCTCAACTAATTATATTGAAATACTTGGAAAAAGTGTCAGAACTTAAGTATTTGGAAACTATTATCGAAAATAATGCGAGCAAGAACAGAAGTGGTCTGCAGAATAGAGCAATCTAGGGCAGAGTTCAGATCAATGTACAACCTATTATATAAAACCGACCTCAACTTAAAATTAAAGATCAAAATGATTTAGTGCTACGTTTGGTCTATTCTTCTAGATGGGTCAGAAACGTGGACGCAACGTAAGATAGATACGTAAGATAGAATTGCCATAAATTAATTGGAGAACATATGTCCACGGCAACGTTGTTGAGATCAGTCCAATCAAAAGAAATAGTTCAGTCGATGATAACCAACATCTGGAACGGATAGGAACCGAAAGAAGAATAATTTTGAACACTTTAATTATTTTTGAACACTAATCATTTTTGAAACACTTTAATTAATTTTGAAACACATTAATTATTTTGAAGAATTTACACTTAAATTATTTTGATGTTTTGTTTTTGAATAATTAATATTTTTTATTGTATTAACTTTTTTTTAATTTATTTCTAATAATGTTCAAGTTGGCTAAATTTCACACTTGTAACGAAATTATAATTTAATATGTATTATTTGTATTATATTATTTTATGAATTTAGGGAAAGCGTTAGGAAATCAATATCAAAATCAAATCAATGAAGCCGTATGTGTCTGCACAGCTAAGGTATAGGCACGTAGACAACGTTCCATTATACCACCTCCACAACATTCTCAGCAGGGTACTTTCCTTCCAGCCAGTTATCTGTTATATAATAGCCGTTAGATATACTTGGCTAGTATAATGCCGATTATCTCATATGCAGTTGGTTTGTCAATGAACAGTGTAAGCCGCATTGAGACACCAGCAATGTGGTGGTAATCCCACGAGACCGATGAGAGATAATAAAGTTCAGAACCGATGCTGTGTCCAGCGATGGCAAATCCATCGGGTCAATGAGGTATGCACCCAGTGTACGCAATGAATTCGAATAAAGGCCGGTCACATACAAGAAATGCTCAGCGGACCCATTATCTTCAAGACAATTGCTGCACGTTGGGGGCGCGGAAACCCCTATCCTATGGAAGTGTTTATTTAGTGAGTAATGGCCCGTTAAAATTCCAACCATATATCTGAGGTCCCTGCGTGACTTGCCGAGAAGAAACCTAGTTCTTTTTTGTTCAGATCCGTTTTTTTATGCCAAGCTGTTCCAAATGGTCTAACCATTAAACTACTTTTTTTTTTGTGATTATTATACGTTTTTTAATCTTGATTTAATGCTATTTGTTAATTTTAAACCTATTCAAATATTTTGAGAAATGTTATTACAAAAACAAAACCAAAATTAACAGGAGAGTTAAATAAATGTGAATATAGGTACACTTATATTATTGTATAATCTTATAATAATATAAGATATGAAATTATTTAATTATTATACTTGTTAGGATACAGATAAAACGACTAATTATTACTTGTAATATGTTATATTTTATCTACCACTTTGATTTGGTTTGTTTGACAGAAATGTCGTCTAATCATTGCACCACATAATAACTAATGTGGATTTCGATTGGACAAAAAAATCAATTTTTTTTAAAAAAAATCAATCTTTTTTTTATCTAGATCAATTTTGGTTTTCGATTGGACAAAAAAATCAATTTTTTTTTTTTTTGGTTCAATTTTCAAAAATCTGGATTTTTTTAAAGATTTACCCCTCCATTCACTAATACCATAACATTTGTATGACAGTGACATAAAATATTTACCCCTCCTTTCACTAATACCATAACATTTGTATGACAGTGACATATTTCCATAGATAAAAAAAATGGATTTCATAGATAAAAAAAATTGATCTGTTTTTACGTTCGATTGGACATAAAAAAAATTGATTTTTTTTTAAATTTTAATCTGTGCCAATCGAAATTGTTGCAAATATCAAAATATGCCATTTCCGTAAAATATCCCACGTAATCTAAACAGTGTAAATCTCTAAAGGGTACTTCCCTCATATTAGGCCATAATTAGAGAAAAAACTAATTCTTTACCTTTCATTTTCCTTTGAGATTAAAAGGGGTTGCACACTTTTGGATATTGTGGGATGAATGTTGTCTGAAAAAGTCGAACGAGTAAAAACTAATACAATTATCCTGTTTTAGGGCCAATATAGGTTCGTTTGTGAATGCATATGCGCAGCTTACAGGAATATGACGAAAGTATCTTCTAGTAATGAGTGATGCAAAGGAAAACAGGAAAACATCATCTATGAATGAGTAATTACTAACTAACATAAAATGTTTTTGGATAGCATACTCTTTATACATTAATATATTAATATATAAAAATAAATTGTTTTTAAATATTCTATACACATATATAGTTTTATTTTAGACTAAGTTTTTTAATACGAATTTATCATTGTAAAACGTAATATCCTAAACAGTATTGGTTTTTGTATAAATAAAGCCCAGTGAGAACGTTTATACCAATTTCGGCCCGACTTATATACCAACGCGTATGCAAACACAGACGTTGGGACTGACGCGTAGGTATCATGTTGGGTGTTGTAGTTTATCTACTTTACAGCCGGTGGCTCAAAGAATGGTCATATTGGAATTTGATTTTTTTTTATTGAAAATAAAAAAATTGAAAATATAATAATTTTTTTATTATTTACATTGCATTATTATTTTATTTATAGGTATACTTTTACATTCGATATATAGTGTTGAGAAATGAAGAGATCGAGAATATTAACTAATAACGGTACCATCGTACGATAATGAGATCAATTAAAATTCTTACCAATGCAAACAAAAATGCAATAAAAAAAGAAGAGCCCTCCATGGAAGCTGTCTCCATTTTGACTCAGAAATGAAGTTAACTTTATATGGGGAACTTCGTTTCTGATTCGCAGTTTTGTTTCAGAAATGATACATTTCTGACTCATCCGATGTATGGAAATTGAACTGAGGAATTCGTTTTTGAGTATATAAATCTGAGTCATTTACGAATCAAAAAATAGTATCAGAAACGTAATAAAAAAAGCGAAACGTTCTGAGACAAAATGATCATTTCGTGCGCTAATCAAAAAAGTAATAACCGAAACGTATCAGAGAAAGCGAAATGTTTCTGAGACGAAATGAGTGAAACCTATTGAATTGGAATAAAAGAGATTTAGATTGTTTTGTAGATGTTTTAATAAAAGAAATTTAAAAATTATATAAAATATATTAACATTTGTATTACATTTGGTTTCTTAATGTGCCTTTACATTATCAGATTTTTCATAAAACATTTGATGCGTTTTTTTGTGTAATCAAAAAGTGAACGTAAAAATACCTAGTCTCATGCGATGTTTTATAAATAATACTAATCTCATGCGTTGTTCTATGAAAAATCTGACGGTATGTATTTTCATAAGATTTTTCATACGATTAGTCTTATGAAAGGTCTGATAATGTAAAGAACCTTTTAACATTATTTTAAATAACACAAAAAATTTCACAAGATATATCACACATAACTACGGTGACCATATTTTTCGACAAAAAAAAGGACATTTAGAAATTAAAAGTAGTAAAAAATTATAAGTTCAAAATAAAGTTTATTGTATAGATAATATTCAAACTATATTACATTAGCAAGTAGTACTACTAAAAATATAGTTATATTATTGTAAAAAAAAAGAAAGAAAATAAAGCCTTCTAGGTAATCACATAACGAAATTAGGTACAAGTCGTTTCTTGACTAAATATATTCTTTGGAACAGTATAAAACAAAATCAGTTAACCATAGGGTGAATTCGTAAATGTCAATTAGTTTGCGTAGATTTAGTCAATTTTTTTGTATACTTTTACGAATGCAAAATTTACTCGAAGTAGGCGCCCACTATGCATTCTTTAATTTGAATTCGTAAACGTAAAAAATTGATCAAATGAAATTTTACAAAAAATAGATAAAAAATTATTAGTGTCAATAATAATCCAAGCTACTTTGGAAACACAAAATGTACAAGAAAATATACATTTTAATTTTTTACATAGTATAAAAAAAAGAGAAAAAAAGGATTACAATTATTATTCCAAAAACATTATAATAGAAGGATAATTCAAAAAAACAAAAATTTTGTAAAAACAATACAAACTTTTAGTGATGAAACTTGTCAAAGTTATTTTAGAATTAAAAGAAGTACTTTTAAGGTAAGGTCTCAAAAAAGTATTCCCCCAAGCCGAGAAACATCCAACCTCCACAAACCCAAACCCTAGTTGCGCATCCCTCAAACAATATTACATCGAAATCACAAAAAACGGACAGCAAATATCCCAAAATTAAGGACTTAATATATAATTTTTTTTCTAAGTCAAATATATTATATTCGAGTTGGAATAAAGTATTAGTATTAAAACTGAAAGACTTTTTGAGATTTCACTCTCAATCTTTAACTAAGACAGTCGGACACAAGCTATCTGAAAATCTCCTTGGAGTGAAATTAATAATAGTAGCAAAACTACCTTCACGGTATTAAGCCTAACACAAACTACTAAACCCAAACATTAAAATTTTAAAAATTGTTTAGGAAAATTGGGATGAAGTTTGAATATATACTATATATCGCTCATCTTTTTGCCCTTTTTCCTTAATAGAAATAAATTAACTACATTTCTATTAAAACCTTATACTTTATTCTTCTTATTTTTTTAATTTATTCAATTTTAATTTTTTTTAAATTATGTATTAAGTCCCCAACTTCAAGATCCCCACCATCCGCCCTCCTGCAACTTCGATTACATGAAGGATACGCAAACAAAATTCAAGTTTGCAGAAACTAGATGTCCCCCAACTTAAAAGAATACTCTATCTTACATTTTTGTTCTTTGTTTTCTTTATGTGCAAACTAAAAAATCAGTCTGCCAATTTGACTTCAATTTTACTTTGGTTTTACATTTACGGACAGTCTATTCACCATATTGTAGTAAGATTATTAAAAATATGACAAAACTTTTCATTTTTGTTCTTTTTTTCGAAATTTATAGTTTTCCCAGTATGCACAAATTAGACTGTTCGTAAATGTCAACCCTCAAGATTGACTGCAGATTTACATTTACGAATTCGGGAATAATATAAAAAAACTAGAAATAATTCAAAAAATTTATAAAAATCCTATAACTATTTTTGATATTTTTCTGCAGAATGTATTTTTTTTAAGTATCATTGTTATTTGATAAAAACAATTTGAATTCTGCACAGTTCATTTGAAAATTGCACTTTGTTTTAAAAAAGATTCTAAAGTATAACAACTTTTAATTGGGACTTTTCCGATGTCCAAATATTATTGGCCAATGAAAATATTCTTTCTGTTGGCGCATTTGAAACCGGAAGACACAAAGAAAAATCTACAAACTTTAATAATATTTTTACATTCAATAATTTTTTCATTGAAGAAGCTAAAAAGTTCCACCCATTTTTGACCCACTAATGTATCATCTTTCCTCCACTTCTAGTTTTTTTCGGCATATGCATAATTTTTAACGCAAGCTACTTCATCAAATATTTCCTCATTATTAAATTAAAATATTACAATTTTAGCATTGCTACATAGATTATTATGATAAAATTATTTATGTATTAATTAGAAATTGGGGTTTAGTGGAAAAAACGGTTACAAATTATGTAAAAAAAGGACAAAAACAGGACAATTTTAAAAAAAGAACAATTTACTGTCCTCCTCTTGGAAAAAAATATGAAAGGACATCGTGTCAAAAAAAAGGACTGTCCCTTTAAGAAAAGCGAACCGTAAACGAACCGCTGGCGAAGTCATTTCTTCTTACAAGACTTCGCCGGCGAACCGCTTTGGCGATTCGCCGGCGGACCGTAAACGTAAATTTATTTATTTATTTATTTTTTGTTTAATTCAAACATTTTTACAGAGCTTACAAAATAAGTTAATACAATCAATTGAAAATAATAAAATTATATCTTAATTATTTACAATAATTACAATAATTATTCTAAATAGAATATTGTCATTTAAATGATATTACTAAAAAATTAAAAGTAGTATTTGAACTAAAATATAATTAAAATATAATTAACATATATGTAAGAATTTAAAAATTAAATTTAACACATTTAATCTAGTCCTGGAATATTAATTTTTTAAATTGTTTTTGGATGTTGAAATTGTTATACAATTTTGGTATTTATTGCCTAATATTCGCATCCTATATATTGGCTCAAACTTCCCATACAAGGTTCTGTGAAGAACTAATTTAAACAAGTTAGGTGATCTACAGCGTTGGTTATGATTGAGTTCAATATTATTCAACACAAATATAGAATCAATATTAAGATAAAGCACTTCAGTCAGAAAGATTACGTCAGCCATTTCACGTCTTTTTTCAAGAGAACTCAAATTAATGAGTTTTAACCTATTTAGATAAGGTGGCAGAACTAGTGGGTCTACCCATCGAAATTGACGGAAAGCGAATCTAATAAAATTTCTTTGGACAGATTCAATACGACGACTATGTAAATCGAAGTAAGGATTCCAAACTTGACTGGCATATTCCAGGTTAGGACGCACGAGACAAGTGTAAAGTGACTTTAATATATATGGTCAAGAAATTCCTTCGACCATCTTTTTATAAAACCTAACATAGCGTTAGATTTATTAATAATATAATTATAGTGTAATTTAAAATTTAATTTAGGATCTAAGTAAACACCCAAATCCCTAAATGACTCAACTACTGGAACAACCTCATCAGTCAACTTGTAATTAAATGTGAAAGGAAGTTGTTTACGCGTAAACGTCATTATAGCACATTTACTAACATTTAATTTTAAAAAAGTAAAATTACACCATATTGAGAAACGATTTAAATCTTCTTGAAGATAAATAGCATCATTCAACGAATATATTTTCCTATATATTTTCATATCATCCGCATAAATACTAATATTACTGTGTTTAATAACAGATACCACATCATTAATTGCAATAATAAATAACAGGGGACCAAGATGGCTACCTTGAGGTACTCCTGAATTAGCCTCAAATGGCGAAGATATGATTTCTTTAAATAAGATACTATAAGTCCTATTAATCAGATAAGATTTAATCTATTTTAAAAAGTATGTAGGAAAACCTAGTTTCTTAAGCTTAAATAAGATAACTTTATGTGGAAGAAGGTCAAACGCTTTACTTAGATCACTGAAAAGTACATCAGTTTGACACCCAGCTTGTATAATTATGGAATAATAATGGAAGTTGACTCAACCAAATTCGTCACCGTAGATCTGTGTTTCATAAAGCCATGTTGATTAGGAACTAAGAATTTTGTACAGTGTTCATATATATTATCAAATATTATTAATTCAAAAAGTTTAGGTATGGAAGATAATTTAGCTATTGGTCTATAATTAGATATTTCTTTTTTAGAGCCTTTTTTATAAATAGGTTTTATATATGATTTCTTCCATATATCGGGAAAAGTACCGGTAGATAATGAGTGTCTAAACAAGATAGCTAGAGGCAAAGTTAAAGAACTAGAACATTTTTTTAAACTAATTTCGGGAATACCATCAGGCCCAGGACATGAGTTATCTCCTAGCTTGTCTAAGTAAGACTTAATCTGAGACTAGTCAAGGTTTATGTCCTGGAGGGTAGTTTTTGGAAAGTTATCCATATGTTCAAAGTATGATTCATTAATTTCAAAATTAGAATTAGAATTAAGATAAGAGCTAGAAAAGTGATCCCGGAAATAATTAGATATGACAGTAGGATCATTACTTAAATTTCCATTATGAGTCATAAAAGTATGAAAGCGATCAGATTTTCTTTTATGATTTACAAAATTCCAAAATAGTTTTGGCTTATCAACAAGTTTAAAAGACATATCGTCAACATTACTATAAGTTAGTTCAACTTTTTGTTTAAATATGTTAAACAAATTTACAAAGTTAGTATAATCAATGTCATTTTTAGACTTGAGATATTTACGCCAAGCTTTATTTTTTAAGTTTCTTAGCTTTTTAAGTTCAGGCGAAAACCATGGGGACTATTATTAATTCCTTTATAAATAGTTTTCGGGACAAACAAATTAAAACCATAATTAATGACATTATAAAAATTCTCTATAACAGAATTCAAATCTACATTTTGAAGCAATGTATTATAGTCCAGAGAATTTAAAAATGCATTGAGCCCCTGAAAATCAGTTTTTTTGAAGTTAAATCTATAAGAATTATAACAATAAGAAAGTGAAATTGGTGGATGATATTGATCGACATTAACTAAAGATGATCCAAACTGAGTAGTCACTATATTATCCCAATCAGAAGTAAAGATTAAATCTAGTTGCTTTGACTAAAAATTCATGATATCAGATATTTATTGCAAGTAATTAGCATTTAAATTATCACAGAAAGAATACTCTATTTCAGTAATTGGATTATTTGGAATCAAAAAAGAATCTTCATCATGTTTCACCCATTTAATATTGGGAAGGTTGAAGTCCCCACAAATAATAATTTCGTCAGAAGAACTGAGTTCAGCTGAGATTGAGTCAATAGCCTTATTAAAATCAGAATAAACTTCTAAACTTGAACTTGGTGGAATGTAACAATTAATAATTATAAGTTTTTTAGATTGCAGATTTATTTGAACCCCGACTATCTCAAGAGAGTCAGAAAAAGGTATAGAAATATCTGAAACATTATAGTATGATTTAATAGCAATTATTACTCCATTACCAGAATGTGGACTTTTTCCTTTCTTGTGATGGAAGGGGACGAAAAAACTTGTCAAAGTCTTCTCTAGATTTTTGCAGATTTATAATTCTTTTAGAATTTAAGTGAGAAGCATAAGCTTCTAAATCTTTGGTAACTTCTCGCTCACCTATACCCAAATAATCGTGATAACGGACGAAGATATTTTTTAAAGTATTATATGCTATAGGAAATCCTTCCTGTTGAATTAAAACTTTAATATTTGTTTTTGTTTTACCATCAATACATACCGTGCTATTTTGTTTATGTAAATAAGCAAGATAAAGTCTGATATTATGAAATGTATTATAGTCTCTAAGACGGGATAGTATATAGTGACCATTTTCATCGGATGCTGATGTGTTAGTTAATTTAACTACAGGTGGTACAAGTGGGTCCAGAAGTGGCTCTGATTGTTGGTTTTTGCATGATTTTGTAAGATCATGTTGAGAAGAAGTTGATGTTATAATTTTAAAAGTAGATGGTTGCAATGTTTGTCCTTGAACAAAATTAGTATATTTGTTATTATTACTAACGCTATTGCTATCACTAATCGATGGATCTAGGTCAGCTTTCGGTTGGCTAATTATAATAGGCGTTAATATTTGTTTGGAATGTGAAGTAGTAGGACATGTATTATTGTTATTAGCAGAGGCTGGGTTTGGGTTTAGTAGAATTTGTGGTAAAGAATTAGGTTGTGGATAATTTAAATATGAATTGGTGGAATATAAATGATTATTATTATTATCTCCCTGAGTTGTAGTATTATGGCTGTTAGGAATGTAATTATTCGTATTGGAAGTGGGATTATTATTAAGTGTATGCGAATTATTAATATTTCTAGGATTATTAAAAGGAGGTAAAAATCTAGCATTATTATTAAATGTGTTATTTTTTATATTATTGTTACTGACGAAGCTATTAATAACTAAATTACTAGAAGTATTACTGCTAGTTTTCTTATTAACATTACTAGATTTATTATCATTATTTTTATTTTTGACTAAATCATTATTACTATTATTACTAATTATATTACTATTAGTTTTATTAGTTTTAGTGTTATTATTAATATTTCTAGTCTTAGTGTTAGTTGATGATGATTTATTCTTACTATTAGGTGACCTCCATCGTGAAAGCGTCATATTTTCCCATTTGAAAGCATCATTCTCACCATTTAAGAGCAGCCATTCATATTTTATAGGCATATAAAATTTGAAAGTCTTCCTTTTAGAGTGTGGTTTATAGATATCACATTTTGAATCAGCTATCGAAAAAGTATTTTTAAAAAATTCACAAATCCATGATGGGTCAGCGTGGGAGGGAGCGCCTTTAATGTAGTATGTCCCATATTGTGTATCATCTTTTCGTTGCAATGTAATTTTACTAGCTTTATTATTTTTTCTATTTTTTTTTTTTATTTGCACTTGGTTCTACTTTATCTATATTAGTTGAATTAGCTACATAAATTTTAGATACTCTATCATTCCATTCAGATTCGGACCAAAAAGTACCAAATTTATATATAGATTTGTCCGTGAGTAAAACATTATTCCCTCTTTCGGTACTTACAAGTGAATCAGTTTGTGTTGAAGAGTCTTTCATCTTTAAGGACTTATTGTTGTTATTAATTAGATTATTGTTGAATTTGGTATACATTACTATATCTGTTTTTTTCGTTAAGTCGTTATTACATTCGTAAATGGAATTTAGTTCATCAAAAACAGAAATACATGTATCATGGTTATTACGTGAGTTATTAGGACTACTACTTTTATCTGCACCGGAGTTATTAGATTCATTTATTAAGTGATCCAATTTACTTTCAATATTGATTATATTATTTTTTAATGAAAATAATTCAGTAATTATAGGGTCACTAAAATAATTTCTACTACAATTCTCAACGGCGTTATGAATAGCATTAATAAACTCATGTTGTGTATTGTCTTTATTTTTTAAAATTGAGTTAATTTGTGAAGACATTTCTTTTAATAAGGCATCACTTTTACTCACTGGAATAGCGGAGCAATCTTTGTCATTTTTTCGTTGAAATTCAAGTTTAAGATCATATAGAATATTCTCTACGTCACTTTTAAATTCTTTTTTGAATTTCGTTAGAGAATTTTGGATTACGTCATCCTGATATTTTTTAGGTCAGACAATGTATTATTTAATGCATCAAAACTAATCCCCATATGAGTGAACGTGTCAGCATAAGTTTTGAATTCTGTAGCATTTCTGAGAAGTGTATTGGCGTTGCTTTCATGGAGATCCTTAATTCCCGTTACTAAACTGTCATGCATTTTATACAGAAGTTTTTGGTAATCTAGGCAGTCCTCACATATAAAGTATTTGGATATGACGGATGTGTTTTCTCTTGTGAAGTTTAAACAAGCTGGATGGAATAATCGCTTGCAGAGACCATTGCAACTAATTAATTTAGTTTTGTTGTCAAAATTTGAACAATATTCGAAAGCACATTTCATATTCATTTTGTTAGTTATTATTATTTGATAATTTAATAATTTATTGAAAAGTATGAATATGATAATGAAAAAGTATTTAGTAATAAACTTTAAAAATTTTGTAATAAGCTTTTAATATTTAATATAATTTTTTTTGATTGATTGTTTTTTTTTTGATTATGACACAGTTTTTTTTTTTTTTTTTAATTACTTAATTATATCGACACAGTTTAATTATGGTTGATTGACCGATATATATAAAATATAAATAATTAAATTTATGATGACACTAAGATATTAAATTTGTTTGTAATGAAAGGCTGTGTTTATATTTAAATTTATTTAAAACGAATTAGGTAAAATTTTATGCTTATTATTGTTATTAATAATATTATTTGGTAATTTAATTATTGAATAATTATTAAAATTAAAATTAATTTTAAATTTTTTTGGTAAACAATTTTTACGGAGCAAAAGAAAAGCACGTCAATACACTTTGAATGTTTAGAAATATTATGAATGAATGTTTAAAAATACTTTGAATGTTTAAAAATATAAATGTTGGAATAAGAAAATTAGAAAAAAAAACGAAGTGGTGTGTATGTATTAGTACGCCGTCTAGACTACATTTTAGCGGTTCGCTGGCGAATCGCCTAGGCGGTTCGTTTATGTACTGATTTTATCCATATAAATAAAAAAATTGGAATTTTTTTTAATTAAAAATAAAAAAAAAAACAAATATTTTTAATTTTTTGGTTGAAAATGTATATTAAAAAAATAATTAATACAAAAAATCAGGATTTAAATTCTACTTTTTTCTTGGACTTTAATATTAATATTTTTATGAATAACACTAATATTCCTAATTTCACGGACGACTTCATAATATATATTTTTTTCACTTTCACATTAAATTATTTTTAGCGTATTAAATACTTTTAATTTTACTTATCATAAATTAATAAAATCACGACTAATTGTTAGAATAAAATTAAAATTGTGCGTATATAAATGACTATACTCACAAAAAAAAATATTTTATTACTCTTCTACATAAACTGGTATTTTGTGAATGTATTGGTGAAAAGGCGGTTCAGAAGCGGTACGTTTTGGGTTCGCCAAAAGAACTTTTCTTAAAGGGGTCCTCTTAAAAAAGGACGAATGGTCACCGTACACATAACACAAAACTAAATAATCAGTTAATTTTCCCGTTTGTTTTTATGTCATTAAATAAATAAACAATGATGGTTTCCAAAACGCAGAATTATGTTTCAGTTTTTGCGAATCAAAAATGAAACGAGAACGAAACGCAAATATAAGAACGAGCTACGAAATACTTCATTTGCGGAACAGAAAAATCGATGCGCTATTTGCGAAACTAAATTGAGATTATCACGAAACGTAAATATGGATTCGTGTATGTCGAATCTAAAAGGAGATTATTACGAAACTTATTTTTTGAGTCAGATTTAGTGAGCTAAAAATGAGACAAAAATGAAATGGAAATTTAGTAATGTCAAGAAAAATGTTGAGTCCGTTCTTAGTAAATTTGGACTCAGAAAAATTGAGCTGGGATTTTGCATGGAGGAAGATCACTCGTTTACGGCAGTTCACTCGATTAACAACATCTAAATTGGTTCTCGTATAAGAAAATTTCAATTTTTCAATAATAAAAATAATTTGATTCGTATAATAAACAAAACGTAAATTAATAAGTAAATTGTGTAAATTCAAACAAAACGTAAATTAATAACCAAATGTTGAAATTAAAAAATATGAAAATAATTTATGTACAAATAAATTTAAAAGAAAAGGAGCTCTTAAAACTAGAATCGTAAAAGTTATAAATTTAAAATAATAAATTAAATAAAAATTAGTACAGCTTTTTTGTTTGATTCAAAGTTGTTTTATTTCATATTAAGATTCCTAATCAAAGGACAAACGTTAAAAAATAATTTTCGTTGGTGCAATTCTGAACATATAGTAAAATTATAATACATATTAAGATTTTCTAAGCTTAAGCTTAAGGCTTTTCAATTTTATGATATATTATTTCGTATAAATACAAATTTATATTTAACTACAATACATAATTTTAACACATCATATTTACCACAATTATTCATTATAAAATTAGTTATATTAATTAGTAAACATTCCATAAATTCTTTTTTTAAATTTGATTACAATTTTGCAACTCAGCTTCTGTTGTGGCATATTAAATTAAATAGTTTCACTATATAAATTTTAGTTATAAATAAAAATAATTATTTGCCAATGAGCTCGCCCATTATCCATTTTGACAGTCCAGTGTTTTCCAGGTTGAAAATAATAATAAATTTCAGATATATTAGAATTTCAATGCATTTTTTTTTATTATAAATTAATAATAATTTTTTATTATACATTTTCATAAAATACCAAAAGAAATTCATCTGCATTTCCATGGAAAAAGGTTATTTTTAATTAAAAATACTATTACAAATTAAAAATACAATTTAATTACAAATTAAATATACAAAATACAAACTTTAAAAATACTTTACAATCACCATATAAAGACACAATATTGGTTTTCTCTGGCATTTTAATTTTGTTTGTAGAGTTATTTATTATCTTCAATTTCACTCGGACATTCTATTTTTATATATTGTTATTTCGATACCACCTACTCGTTGGTATATACATCAGTTCTCAGTGAGTAATTAAAATATAATTAACAATAGATATACAATCAATGACCAGCAAGTTATTCATTTTAAAATAGCTGAAATTGTTATTACAAAGATGACCTAACAAAAATGAAATTTTTCTATGCTTTTTTAATTTCGTTCACCGACAACGAGAAAAGTCCTAAATAATGAAGTACGTATATGAAGAAAATTATTTTTAAATCGTTTTTTTATTATAAAAAATATATAACTTGATAAGTAGCAAATTTATAGCTGGTAAAATTTAAAAGTTAAAGTTTGTTCTTACTTTCGCGTAAGAATCATTGGTCCTTCGAAAACCATATTTTTTTTGTAAAAAAATAAATAAATTTTTAACTTAAGTGATTTAAAAAAAATTAATATTAAAAACATATGTTGACCAAAATTTAAATTATTCAATGGTTTTTTTTAAATGCATTAAAAAAAAATTTCATTGGTGTTAAGTGCATATATATATATATATATATATATATATATATACAAAAATGTTGCAATTATTTTGTTTCCTTTATATAAAATGTTGTAAAAATAAAACAGCAAAAAGAAAAATTCAACAAAGTTTTCAAAAACATAAAAAAATCATTATTTTCAAAATTTAAATAAAAAAAACAGTAATTGTCATCCATTTCTTAACATAAATGTAATAAATTTAAAAAATATGCATTGCAACGGTTTTGTGTGTTACCCTAATACTTATAAAAATCGTGCATATTTCAAAACCTTGTGTATCCTCCTTTAGCAGAAATGCAATCCGCAATGCGTACTGGTAAGCTGTTAAAAATGCCGTTCAATTCAGCATCTGTAATGCTATACCAGTGTGCGACTCCAGAGCTCATCTTGTGATTCTGGATCTGTACCATATTGGGCCAACTTTCGCTTTACCAAACTCCACACGTGCTCTATGATATTATGGTCTGGTGTCTGGGGAGGCCAGTCCAACACTTTAATTTTATTACTCTTGAGCCACTCAATGGTTTTTCTTGCCGTATGCTTCGGATCTCGGTCTTGTTGAAGTGTGATAGTATCCTTTTGAACACCGAACATATTCAAACTTTCCAGAAATGATGTTTGTAATATTGTAATATAATCATCTGCTGTCATACGATGGTCTATACGATGAAGTTTGCCTAATTTCGTGCCTAATATGCACCCCCAAATCATTATGTTGCCGCCGCCAAATTTTATAGTGCCTTGAACACATCGGGATTCAATTAGTCTTGAGGGTTTTCTCCATGTCCATTTCCGTCCGTCTGATCCAAGTTTATTAATTTTATCTTCGTCTGAAAATACAATTTTTTTCTAATCATTTAACGACCAGTTTCTCACAGATTTTGCGTATTTGAGGCGTAGCTGCATATGACGTTTTGTTAATAAGAGTTTCTTTACTTTAGCTCTACCATGAAAATTGGCAGATCTTAGACTTCTTCTTAATTTTTCAACACTTCCTTGGTAACCGGATGTCGTGAAGATGAATCTGTGCACTTGTACTGCTGTATCAGCCTCCCTTATTGGACCAACCTTACTATTCGTCTTGATGTTTCGGGATTTATCAACTTTGGTCTTCCTCCAAAAGTTTTTTGTAAAGTTGGTAGACAACTTTTGCGTACCCTACTGACGGTAGAAAAATGTACTCCTGTTCTGCCGACAAGAAAACCAATATTATCGTAAAACAATATTATCGTAAAACAATATTATCTTTTTTTTCTTTAGATATTTTTTTTATTTTTAATTATATTCAGGAATTCTAAAAACAAAAGTTTATGCCTTGATCCTTATTTGAAAATACACAAAAATTACCGCAAATTCAAAAAACTTACTAAATATTGCTCCCCCATGGATCTCTGCCTTATCGTGGCGGGGGGGTTTGCGTGCTCCAATGAATCCTAGGGCGCGTGTCGGCGGTAGTGTGCTACCGGTAGGTTTAACCATGCCGAATTGGTCTAGGAGGAGGTGCCTGACTAAAGGGGTCCAAAACACTCAAGCCAAGGTGTACAAGCATCGTGCCGAGGGCTGCATGGTATCAGGTGTATAAATGTGATATCGCTAACGATCTCCGTAGGGTACCAGGCGACCCCCTGCGGTAACTAGCCTTGCATCCGTAAGGGAGCTCTGCGGATGTCGACTTCTATTTCTCGCCTTACTCGTGGGTTCAAAATGAAACAATCAAAGAATAAAACAAAAACAAAATTTTCCGTTGAGGAGAAATCCTCCACAAACTCAGTGTCGTCCAACCTTTCTGTACCTAACTACCCGTCCCCGTCAACCTCATCCCAATACAAGTCCGTCCCTCCTTCGCCGTCAACGTCCATGGCATCCTTCAATGTTTCCTTACCCCCTTCCTCTCCTCAGTCAGTTGGGACCATTGGCTCTCGACTTGACTTCAGCCGGATACACCTGGACTCAGATGAATTTGAGGAAGATCTGCTGGGGGGGTCCGATGAGTTGAACGTGACGGTGATCCCGGCGGTGCCCGAAGGTGTGGAAGCAACTTCCGCTTCTTTGGAAAACACCGCTGGAATCACCGATAACGAGAAGGAAGTTCGCAGTGGTGCGGTTGCGGGTACTACTTCCAGTAACTCTGCGTTAGAATCTAACGCAGGGTTCTGTGTTGTGGTGAGCAAGCGCACCAAGGCGGACCAAATTCGCAACAAGCGGAAGCTTTCCAGAAGAGCGATTAAATCGTTTGGATCCAGGAATCCGGAGGATCTTAATCCCGCAGAAAAGAGGAGACTCGACTGGGCGAGGACTTTTCTTGCTGAACACCCCGCTGGACCAAGTTCCGGCGTGGTATCCAATCCACCATTGGCAAAAGCTAATGTGGAAGGCGTTCAGAAGAAGAGAATTCGCTCAGCCGATGACGAAAAAGTCGAGCCTAAAAGACAGCGTAACGTACCGGTAGCTACCTCAGAGAATTTGCACGTTGCGATCAGAGATCTTAGTGACCAGGATCACAAGATCTCACCAGAGCGTTGGTTGCTAGTTGAAGCTGCAATTACTGAACAGCTATTGGCAGACCCAGCAGGCTTCTCAGAAGTGGATTCGTTCACCATCATTGCACGAGGATGGTACAAGGGGGTGCGGACCATGATCTGCAAGAACGAGTCCACTCTTGGGAGGCTTGAATCCTATATCTCTCAAATCGGAGAGCTATGGGATGGGGCGAGGTTTGATGTGGTCACCAGGTCGACATTAATCAAGCCTCAAACCTGGGTTACTGTTCTTGCACCGGTATACGGGGACCAAAAGATCCTCGACCTGCTTCGTAAACAAAATGCAGGAATACCAATGGCTGGTCTGAAAATAGTCCAGAGGGATCCCCCGCAAAAAGGGTGGCAGCGCATTCTTCTTGCGTGGGATAAAGAAGCAGTCCCTATCCTAAGGGAGAGCAATTGGACGCTGTCCTTCGGTTGTGGCACCATCATTGTGAAGATGCCGCAAGTGGAGGCAGTAGAAGAAGTAACTGATCCTCAATGATGAAGGTTACCCAAGTTAATCTTCATCATTGCAAGGCTGCATCGGCAAATCTGCTTCGAGTATTGGTGGACAAGCAGATTGATGTAGCCCTGCTACAGGAACCTTGGATAAACAACAACCAAATCCAAGGTCTAAAAACACCAAACTATAGACTGTTTTACTCGGATACAGGTAAGAAAAGAACTTGCATCTTAGCTAAGAAAAATATTAACATGTTTCTATTGAGCAATTACAGCAATGGAGACCAGACCACAGTAAGATGCGAGGGGACTGAAGGTAGCAATCTTATCTTCACGTCCGCCTACTTCGCATCTGACTCGGAAGAATCACCACCACCAATTGGGTTCTCCAACTTGATTAGGATGGTGGAACAGAAGAATCCAGATATTGTTGTTGGATGTGATGCCAATGCACATCACTCCCAATGGGCCAGCACAGACATTAATGTAAGGGGTGAGTCTTTATTTGAGTTTCTTTGTACTACTAACCTACTAATCTGTAACAAAGGTGCAGAACCTACTTTTGTGATAAGAGGTAGAAAAGAAGTCTTAGACATTACTCTAATATCGAATTCAGCTAGATTTAAAGTTGACAATTGGTTAGTATCGGACCTAGAATCTTTTTCTGACCATAGAATAATTCTCTTTGATGTAACCATTGGCTTACACCAAGGAACCATGTTTAGGAATATTAGAAGAACCAACTGGGATAACTTCGTCGAAACAGTCGGTACGAACATTAACTCACTCATGGGGGGTGAGTTAAATAGTACAGTTGACATCGACAAAGAAGTTACCGGCTTAACGAATATTTTAATGAACGCATACGAATCGTCCTGTCCCATCTCTAATAAGTCTAGGAAAGATGGACCAAAGTGGTGGTCCAAAGATCTTGAGACTTTGAGAACTAAGGCAAGGCGGTTGTTCAAGAAAGCAAAAAGAACCGAATCAGAAGAGGACTGGGACCAATACCGTCTCAGTCAAAAAGAATTCAAATCTTCCCTTGCATACGCTAAGCGAAGTTCATGGAGACGCCTCTGTGAAGATATTGAAAACACAAATGAAGCCTCTAGGTTGCGGAAAATCCTAGCGAAGGACCCGGAAGTTTCAGGTTACCTTCAAAGGGACGACGGAACCTGGACTGAGACAAGTCAGGAAAGTCTAGATATCTTAATAGAAACTCATTTCCCAGGGAGTACCACGCATCTTGAGATTGCTAGCTCTCAGGAAGGTCCTCTTAACTTGGAAAATGACTTCCCAGAACGAATAATTACCTTGGAAAAAGTTAAGAATGCCATTATGTCGTTCTCCCCTTTTAAATCTCCAGGGCCTGATGGTGTGGTGCCCATCATGCTACAAAGGACCATGCCACTAATTGGTCCTTCCCTGGTGAGGATCTTTAAAAGTTGCTTATATCTGGGATACATCCCGGAACTATGGCAAGAAGTTAGGGTAACCTTTATTCCGAAGGCAGGTAAGCCAAGTCATACCGCGCCGAAGGACTATAGACCCATTAGTCTTTCATCGTTTTTACTGAAAACTATGGAACGACTATTGGATTACCATCTCAGAACGATTCTAGAAAAGAAAGGATTTTCAAGTGCACAGCACGCTTATGTCAAGGGAAAATCGGTAGAGACTGCTCTGCATGAGGTGGTCTCTACGGTAGAAAAATCTCTCTTGTATAAAGAATACACCCTAGCAGCATTCTTGGATATTGAAGATGCCTTCAATAATGTAAGAATGGATGCAACAGAAAAGTCGCTAGCAAAAATGGATGTAAATCCATTCGTAGCGCGATGGATCACATCAATGCTCAGTTTTAGAACAGTTAATTCTTCCTTGGGAACAGGGAAGATAAGAATTAGGACTACTAGAGGCACCCCTCAGGGTGGGGTTTTGTCCCCACTCTTATGGCTTCTGGTGGTAGATGAAATCCTTCAGGCACTACCTGGCCTTGGTGTAAAGGTAGTCGCCTATGCCGATGATATAGCTATATTTGTTTGTGGAAAATTTCTAGAAACACTAAGCGAAATCCTTGAATACGGTCTTAAGGCTTTATGTAAATGGGCCGAGAAATGTGGATTAAACATTAATCCACAAAAAACAGAATTAGTTCTTTTCACAAGGAAAAGGGGTAAAGAATTCAGACATCCATGTCTGAATGGCGTACCGCTTCCCCTATCGGAAGGTGCCAAATACTTGGGACTGTTCCTACATACCAAGCTAAATTGGAAACACACCATTGAAGATAGAGTAAAGAAGGCATCAAATGCCTACTTTGGTTGTAAAAAGATGATAGGGAAAACATGGGGTCTTAGTCCAAGAATTGTCCACTGGATGTATATGTCCATAATAAGACCAGTTCTTACTTATGGCTCGTTGGTCTGGTGGAATGCCCTAGAAATTAAGTCTAATGCCATGTCCATGACAAGATTACAAAGAATGATTTGTATTGGGATCACAGGGGCAATCAGGACTACGGCCATTAGAGCTATAGAAATGATGCTTCATATACTCCCGATAGAAACATATGTAAAATCCATAGCACTCAAGAGTGCTCTCAGACTTAGGGAATCTGGGTTATGGAAGAGTGGGAACAAAGGGCACGGAAAAATACTGATGGACGCCATGGCGTCGAACCTACCCCATATTACAGATTATATTACTCCAACATACGACTTCGATCTATCGTATGAAATAGTTATACCAACGAGGGAGTTGTGGGCCCATAGTAGTGTCACGACAAACTCTGAGGTGGCTGTTTATACGGATGGATCGAAAATGGAAGAAGGAACGGGGGCGGGTATCCACTCTCTAGAAATAGGACTCGATGAATCATACCGGTTACCTGATAACTCGAGTATCTTTCAAGCGGAGATCTATGCTATTCAAAAAGCGGCTCAAAGCTGCTTGAGCAAAACCTGAACCGGCATAAGATATCCATCTATGTTGATAGCCAGGCGGCCATCAAGGCAATGGGATCTTTTGTCACTAAATCGAAACTAGTTAAAAAATGTCAAGGGTTCCTAAATCAATTGACACAAAGACACTCGGTTAGAATATGCTGGGTTCCAGGACACTGCGGAATTGAAGGTAATGAAAAAGCGGATTTACTTGCTCGACAAGGCGCGGCGCTATCCTTGGTCAATGTTGAGCCGCAAATTGACTGTCCAATTGAATTCGCGAAACGCTTAATTGAGGAAGAAGCGATCAGAATAGTTAACAACACTTGGGAACTATATCCTCAGTGTCGTCAAACCAAACTATGCTGGCCGCGGCTATCCAAGAAAAGATCGGAATTTGTCCTATCCATGAATAGAACAACCTGCAGAAAACTGATCGGTCTCATTACTGGTCATTGCTTGATCGGTACACATGGTACCTATTTAGGGTTTCCCATGGTTGACTTATGTCGCTGTGGAGACGAAACGAAAGAAGCCACACTAGAACATCTAGTGTGCGAATGTGACAGCCTTGCACGCATCAGGTACAAATACTTGGGCCGAGACTCTTTAGATAACTTATCGACCCTTTCAACCATACCTCTATGGAGAACGGTTCTCTTCATAAAGGTAAGTAGAATCTTTGACAGGATTAGTGCTTAGTTTTGGACCACGCGCGGGGACCACAATGGATCCACCGAGATCTCTCGTGACGTGTGTTGACCAAAGTTCAACACACACCCCTTTTTAACCTAACCTAACCTACTAAATATTGAAAACACTTAAAGAATATGTGAAATAACTTTTTTTTTAAACTCAAGTTGAAAGATATCACAAAACTGTTGCAATCGCAATAATAATAATAACTAGTCGCAAGAATTTTTCTATTAAACCTACAAAAATAATCAAGACATGTTTCGACAGGTTAATGTGTGCAGAAAATATTATCAGTAATGACTAATTGGAAAACAAAACACAAAAACCTTTTTTTTATGGCTGAACTCTTATTAGAGAAACATTGCAACACTTTTGTGAGTCACTGTATATTATATATAATTTTACTAATTTTTTTTATCGTTAAATAAAATCATTGGTACTAACTATATTGTTAACAAAATCTATGGTGATAAAATTCAATTATATACTTAAGTGGTAATAGAATCATTTAATCATTGTTTTTTTTTAGACACTGTACTCAAGAAAAAAAATCATTGAAAATGGAGTGGTATACAAAAAAAAGCGTGTAGTGTAGTCGACGAAGACTAAGGTAAACAAAAAAAATTGTGTTCAAATATATTAAATTAAAGAAATTGAATTATTTAATAAATTAAACGGAACGTCTCAGTAAAATCATAATAATAAAAAAACGGGTATGCCGCAGTAGAATTATAATAAAGAACAAGAACATTGGAGAACATTATTGAATTATTATCGTATGATTTTATATATCGTTGTTCTTTATACACATTATTATTTATTAACAGTATAATCAGATGATCGTTTGATAACAAAAATTGACTTTAATTGTTACAGTAATTACTCTTCTTTATTTCGTAAAATATTATTACAATTTAGTCTTTAAGTTGATTTTGTATAATAAACATGCTTTAAATTCGAACAGGTTATGGGCCCAGGAAAACTTTGTGTCATATAAAGAAATTTAATTAAAAAAAAATTAAGTATAGTTTTTACATATTTTTTTTATTTGGTATATTTCGTGATAATAAAGAAAAATATATTTCGAAATGAACATTTCGAGTTTAAATAATGTAGAGAAGCTCGATGAGAATAATTATGACACATGGAAATTGAAAATTAGAAGTATACTAGTTTTCAATGATTTTTGGAATTTCGCAAACGGCGAAGAAAAATGTCCAGCTCCAGAAGCTGAAAAAAAATCCTGGGAAATTAAAGATCAAAAAGCTTTGGCATTAATATTGTTGTCACTGCAAGAAAATCAACTGGCTCACGTAAAAAAAGCAAATACATCCCAAAAATGTTGGAAAAAGTGTATGCTTCAAAAGGACCTGCTAAAAAAGTGATGCTGTATAAAAGATTATTTATGATGAAGAAAAGTTATGACCAAACAATGAGTGAACATTTAAGAGATTTCATGAATTTAATTGATAATATGGAAGAAATGGGTGTGACGATACCCAAAGAATTAATTTCAATAATGATGTTGAATACATTGCCCGATGAATATGAAAATTTTTGTGTCGCCATGGAAACTCGTGATAACTTACCAGAACATAATGAGCTTCAAATAAAAATTATAGAAGAAGAAAGTAGAAAGAAAAATAATAGTGAAAAAGATGAGATAAATCAAAATGCTTTATTTTCATGAAATTTTAAAGGAAATAACAATACTGTGAGTTATAAAAATTTTAAGAAATATAACTACAAAAACAACTATTCAAATGAAAATAATAGAACTACAAACAATAAAATTCTTCAAGACATACCTCTCATGTCTTTTTAATTATAATAAAAGTTTTGATGCAATTTGTTTCAATTGTAATAAACGTGGTCATAAATCAATTGACTGTCGTACAAGATCAAAACAAAAAGATTTAAAAAATGAAAATACAGTGATGGCTTTAAATGTTAATTTTTCGGAAGAAACGAAAAATAAATGGTTTTTGGATAGTGGTGCTACTGCACATATGTGCAATGATTTAAAAATGTTTTGTACGTTAAAAAATATAAATCAAAAAAAGTTTTTTAAAAATACTTTCCCTTAAAGAAATATTCAACTAAAAAGTAATAAACAAGCAAATAATACCACATCAATGTACTTTCCCGTTGAGTTTTAGCCACTGTCAGCAATAGTAATTATAATAAAAGTTTTGATGCAACTCTTCAAGACATACCTCTCATGTCTTTTTGAATTATGGGTCCCACAAGACCCAGAGTACCTCTCGGAGTACTCAACACGCTGTCCTCTTCAAGACCTTTCATTTGATACCCCACACGATTTTTTGTATGATGGGGCCCCACATTACCCCGTTTTGGGCCCGAGATTACTCAAGGCGCCCTCCGGATTACTGCCCATTGAGATGTACTGTCGGAGACCTTTCATTTGATACCACATGATTTTTGTATAATGGGGCCCAACATTGCCCCCGTTTTAACCCCTACATGACTCATGGCGCCCTACGAAATACTCCCCATTGAGATGTACATTTTAAAACCTTTCATTTGATACCCCACATGATTTTTTGTATTACAGGGCCCAACATTGCCCCCGTTTTGGTCCCGACATGACCCACGGCGCCGCCCAGACTACCGCTCAATGAGATGTACTCGTCAAGAGTACAGAGTTTCATTTTGATACCCCACATGTTTTTTTGTATAATAGGGCCCAACATTGCCCCTGTTTTGAGCCCAACATGACCCACGGCGCCCCGGGCTACCGATCAATGAGATGTACACGTCAAGACCTTTCATTTGATACCCCACATGATTTTTTCTATTATGGAGCCCCACATTGCCCCGATTGGAGCCTGATATGACCCACGGCGCCCCCCGGACCACAGTCCAATGAGATGTACTCGTCAAGACCTTTCATTTGATATCCCACATGGTTTTTTTGGTACATTCAAAAATTAAACGGCCCTCCGAGCGCCCTTCCCCCTCATCAAAAATTTATATGGTACCAAGTATTTGATGACACGAGCTCAACTTCCAAATTTGAGCTGAATCGGTCAAGCCGTTTAAGAGTTATGGCCAGGTGAGGAGATATATATATATATACCTATATACTGGAAGTGTGAATTCATAAAAGGGAAAGTAAAAATAAAACAGTGTCCGTAGTTCAAACTGCTGGAAAACAACTTCTTGAATGTTTAGGTGTTGGTGATATTCATATTGACGTTTTAAATATAAATAATATTAGCAAAATAATTCTTCAAAATGTCATGTATGTACCAGAACTAAAACACAATTTAATATCAGTTTCCAGTGTTACTGATAATGGTTTTAATGTTAAGTTTTTTAAAAATAAAGCTATTTTCAAAAAATATGATAATTCTATGACGTTTTGTGTAGATAGAAAAGAAAAACTATATATTTTAAATACAACAACAAATATTTCGTTTTTATCAACAAATTTAAGGAATAATAATTTATTAAAATGGCATCAACGTTTTGACCATTTAAATTTCAATTATGTGGTCAACCTGAAACAAAAGAATTTAGTAGATGGAGTTAATGGGAATTTAAAATCAGAAAATATTCAATGTTTAGTATGTGAAAAAGGAAAAATATGGGAAAAGTAATTTAAAAAATCTGAAACAAAATTAAATGATATACTAGAAGTTATACATTCAGACGTATGTGGGCCATTCAGAGTGAATTCCCTAGGAGGAACTCGTTATTTTGTTTCTTTTATTGACGGAAAATCCAGATATATTCAAGTGAAATTTTTAAAAAGCCGTGGTGATGTATTTCAAGCACTTAAAAATTATCAAATTTTTGTTGAACGTCAAACTGGGAAGAAAATAAAATGCTTAAGAAGTGATAATGGACGTGAATATCTATCTAAAGAATTCAATAATTATCTATAAAATAATGGAATCAAAAGAGAATTGTCAATTGAATACACACTGCAACAAAATGGTGTATCCGAAAGGGCGAATCGGACATTAATGGAAATGGCTAGGTGTATGATCATAGATTCTTGTGTTCCAAATAGTTTGTGGGCTGAGGCAATTAAAACAGCTGTATTTATTCGTAATAGGTGTCCGTCGAGCTCATTAAACAATCAAACACCTTATAAATTATGGTTTGGCTTTAAACCAAACCAAAAGTTGATTTCTTTCGCACGTTTGGTACCAAAGTGATTGCACTTTATAAAGGACCTAGAAGATCAAAATTGGAAACCAAGGGTGATGAATATACATTTGTAGGATATTGTCCAGAATCCAAAGGATATCGACTTTGGGATGGTGCAAAACAGATAATAAAACGGAGAGATGTAAGGTTTTTTGAAAAAATAAATTCAAATAATTATTTATTTTTAGATATGATACGTAATAACTATGAAATAACAAATAATAACGACAATAAATTGCTTGATGTTGAAAATGATAATAATGATGTTAATAATAATGTTCCTTACAATGATAATAATAATGAAAATAATATTGTTGATGATGATAATGAAAGTAATGGCAGTTATACAAATGAAGTATTTTATGGTTATGATGAAAGTGATACAGATGATTTATTTTGTGATTTTTCTGACGAACAAATTGAGAATTTAAAAACTGAAAATGATGAAAACAACATTAACACAAATTTGAATAAAGATGAAAAAGAATCAGCAGAAATTATAAAAAGAAAAGGTAGACCTAAAATTGAAAGAACGGGTAAAAGAGGAAGACCAAAAATAATACGTCATGAATCACACTTAACAATATCAGATAGTCCAACTTCGTTCAAGCAAGCTATGAATAGTGCCAATAAAAACGATTGGATAGAAGCCATGAATATAGAATTATAATAACTAGAACGTAATAAAACTTGGATTTCAGTTGATCGTACTGGGAAAGAAAAAGTTTTGACGAATAGATGGGTTTTTAACATCAAAAATGGTTTAAATGGTTTAAAATACAAAGCACGGCTTGTAGCTCGTGGCTGCGAGCAAGAATGTGGTATCGATTTCGATGAAGTTTACTCTCCAGTAGCACGATATCAAACGTTGAGATTATTATTTAGTTTATGTGCTAAACATCAATTACTTTTACATCAAATGGATTTTATATCAGCTTTTGTACAGGGTGATCTTGATGATATTGTATATATGGAACAATCATTAAATCCGAAAGAGTCAGCTGAGGATAATAAAATTTGTATTCTGAAACGACCACTTTACGGTCTGAAACAAGCAAGTCGACAGTGGCACAAAAAATTAAACGGTTTTATGGTCAAATTAGGAATGAAACAAATATCAGCTGATCAATGTTTATATATTAAAGTTAATGGTTCAGAATTAATAATTATACTCGTCTATGTTGATGAAATTTTATTGGCAACTAATTCTGAAAAACTGTTAAATCAAATTAAACGACAATTAACAAATAAATTTTATATGAAAGATCTGGGTGAAGTAAAAAATATTTTTGGTTTTAACGTAAAAAGAGAATCCGGTAATGGAGACATAGAAATAGGTCAACAAAAATATATAGAACAGTTATTGGAGACATTTAATATGTCAAATACAAACCCAGTTAGTACACCATTAGAAAATAACACTAAATTACTTCAATTTGATGGTGAAATATCTGAAAAAGAAAAAAATGAAATGAAAAATAAACCATTTCGTGAGTTAATTGGCTCATTAACATATTTGTCCAATTCTACTCGTCCTGATATAGCTTTTAGCGTCAATTTTCTAGCTAGATTTAACAATTGCCAAGAATAGTACACTGGGAAGCTGTAAAAAGAATTCTGAAATATTTAGCTGGTACAAAGAGCTACAGAATAAAGTACAAAAAAGACGGTCAAAATATAGAAGCATTTAGTGACTCAGATTGGGCAAATGATATAAAAGATCGAAGATCATGCTCAGGTTTAGTAATTATGATGACTGGTGGTCCAATTAGTTGGAAATCACAAAAACAAAAATCAACAGCTTTATCAAAAATGGAAGCAGAGTATATTGCACTTTCGGAAGTTGTCAAAGAAATTATGTATTTAAGAAATATATTAAAATAATTGGAATTCACAAAATATTATGATCAGGCAACTATGGTATATTGTGATAATCAAAATACTTACCATAAATCTAAACACGTCGATATTCGTTATCACTTTTGTCGTGAAATGAAAAATTTGGGTAACATAAAGGTAGAGCACATTCCAGGTGTTGAGATGCCAGCTGACATGTTTACAAAAAGCCTACCAAAAATAAAACTAAAAAGCTGTGTCAAATTAATTAATATGAACTAAATTAAATTCTTTAATTGTAATGTTAAAATATTTTTGAATTGAATTTTGAATATCGTAGATTATATAATAAATTTTTATATCGTAACGTAAATTTTTGAATTTTTTATAATGCAATTAATTATGTGTGTAAAAATCATCGATATGGGGGAATGTTGAATTATTATCGTATGATTTTATATATCGTTGTTCTTTATACACATTATTATTTATTAACAGTATAATCAGATGATCATTTGATAACAAAAATTGAATTTAATTGTTGCAGTAATTACTCTTCTTTATATCGTAAAATACGATAAACAAACCCCGGGTTTGTCAAAAGCACATTTCCTCAAAATCTCCTCCTGTAGAACTATAAGCTATTCTAAAACAATGGGAATTCCTTTACTTGTATAGTATTTTTTAGTAGTTTTTTCAATGTACTATGCATAGGAAAGATAAAAAATGATATGGTAAATATAGGTAAAAAATGTGTCCCTGTTCGATTTTATTAGTATTTTTTCCTTCCAAGGTTATTATTCCAGGAAAATATTTATAAACTTATCATTTAAGTTTTCTGTAATTTTGCTTTTAATTGAACATAATGTGATATGATATAATATCCAATATTCCATTTACATAGCTCCTAAAAATATGCAAAATGTTCGTTTTTTGCAAAATTTTACATGATTTAGCATTTTGATTGAATATAAGTGTGAGGCAAATGATTATAATTTATTAATTAATGCACTTTAAAGAAATATGATTTTCGAAAGTTTTCTCAATATTTGTTTTTAAAAATATTGTGCAGTTATAATTTTACAAGTAAATTAAAAATGTAATTTTTTGATTTTGGAAGGGCCACAACGGAAAGGGCAGGGGAGATACGGATACAATTTCTTCAGAAACTCTAGTTATTTTTTGGATATTTCTTTGGTACATAAATTTTAGCCTTCCTTAATGAGCAGTTTGGGAAATACAGGGTGTTAAAAAAACTAAAAAAAGTTGTATGAAGATAACGGTATTTTTATACATCAAAGAATTCAATTTTAAAAAATTTGTTAATTTCACAATTAAGATAAAAGATTTTCCTATCTTATAGTTTTTACAGACCTCAAAAATTTTTATTGGTTTTAAAGTTATGAGATGTTCAATATGGGCAATTTTCAAACTTGGAGGGGGAATAACTCAGAGGGGAAAAGAGATAGAAGAAAATTTTGTTCTACTGGACCTATTATTTTATTACTATATATATATAAATTTTAACACTCTATCTTAATAGATGTAGAAGTTTGTGTAAACGGACGGACGGACAGACAGACGGACAGACGGACAGACAGAGTGAAACTAATATACACATATCTTCCAATTTGGTTGGAAATGTGCTAAAAATATTATTACAATTTAGTCTTTTAAGTTGATTTTGTATAATAAACATAATTTAAATTCGAACAAACATTTAAGTACATTTTTTATATTTTTCAATATTTTATCATTATCTAAATAAAATTAAGTTTATAATATTAATATATACTTATTTCAGTATAAATAATTTATTAAAATATTTTTTTTATAATTTTTTTTAATTAAGAAAATCACAAAACAAGAGATTTTACGTATATACGTATATTCAGTTGAACTTGTTACCAGCAGCCCTAATTGGCTAAAAAAAATTCTTACACAAACATATTTATGGCCATACAACAATATAGTTGAGAAGTTAATATTAAAAATTGATGATCTTTAAAAATGCTTTTTTTTGAATTTTTTTTTTGTCAAAAGATTAAATTAAATAACCAACCATTACCGAAGCTTAAATAGAATAAATATACAACATCATAATTAATAAATCATCACAAATTTTTATTCGTATTCAAACTAACAATTAATACATATATTAATGAATAATAATAAAATCAGTATTTTTACATACTAATTATTAATATTTATATTTATTTATTTATTTGTTTAGTTCAAACAATTACAAAGATTTACTTAGAAATAGTTACACATTTTCTTAGATTTTTAATACTTAGATATAAATTATAAATATAAATTAATTTAAGTAATATAAAAAAGAGTAAACAATTATTTTTGTCATTAATTTAAAATAAGAGTAAACAATTATTTTGTCATTAATTTAAAATAAAATAAAATAGTACATAAATAAAATGTATAGTACATAAATAATAAAATTTATTTATTGTGACATATAGACAAAGTTTTATTTACTTGTTCTTTAGAAAAGGACAGGCTGAAATAATCCTTATAGTTATTGGAAGTCATAAACATTCTCTTTATATTTTATCATTGTAGACCTGTACAATAAAAACAATATCTGCTACTTCACGTCTAGATTCTAAAGGCCGGCGCAGAATTGGGGCTTTAATCGATAGCGTTAACTTTAACTTTTATATTTTGTATTTTGCCAAGCTTTTGCCTAAAAAAAATTGATTTTTCACCAATATTAAAATAGTCTAGCGCTGGTGTTCATTTTTCAACTTGTTGAAAGCCACCTCTGGCGTTTTTTTCGCCTAGCGTTAACTGCTGGTGTTGTGTTCGCTTACATTGTTTTCCATATGTTGAAACTTTTTAGGGCTTTTTTTTAAAAAAAAATCCCTTATGCTAACGCTTTTGTCCGTCTGTCTGTCCGTCTGTCTGTCCGTCTGTCTGTCCGTCTGTCCGTCCGGTGTAAACAATAAAAACCAGTTATTTCACATGGTTAATGTACACTCAGGTATATGATAGATAAACCGATGGAAAGCTTGATTTATTGAGAACGAGATGCAATTGATAGAATTTCAAAATTCGGCCGGTAGGTGGCGCAATTTGCATTTTGCCAAAACCTCTTTTCCGAATAAAAACTATAATTTTATATAGTAAATGTGCACCAAAAATGAAGTTTGACCACTCGTTTGAAAGGTATTTAAAATATATAAAATGTTAATTTTTAAAATGTGATTTTCAATAGTCAATAAGCCCCAAAAATTAGGTTTAATGTTGCAACTGAAAGGTAGTTAGTAGTAATATAAAACCACAGTTGTTATAATTTTAAATTCTACCACTAGAGGGTGAAACATATAAATTATATTGTTTTTTAAAAATGTTATTCAACTTGGTGAATCTTTACCAAAAATGAAGGGAAAGCAAGCGCTGGAAAGCTAATATAAACTAAAATAAATCAGACATATTCATAATCTGATTTTTAGCCACTAGAGGGCAGTAAAATACAAGTAAAAAGTTGTAATTTAATATAGTAAATGTGCACCAAAAATGAAGTGTGACTACTCGTTGGAAAGATAGTTAAGAGTAGAATACGATGCATTTAAGTAGTAGTATAAAATCACGAATAACAACATATACTCCAAATATGCATTTAGAGTAGTTGAATTTAAAAAAAGCCCGTAATTATAAAACTACTGATCAGTAGTTCGGCTGCGCGGCATTTTTTAAGTTAACGCTATCTTAAAGAAGTTAAACTTATAAGCTGCAGACGATCCCTATATGGTGGTAAAATCATTGGATTGGACCAGGGTAAATTACTCAACGCAAACCTAAGAAATCTTTTTTGGACAGCCGCGATTCTATTAATATGATTCTAATAGTACGGCGACCATACTTGGCAGGCATATTCCAGATTATGCCGGACAAGAGTAGTGTATAAGGATTTAAGAATGTAGGGTCATCAAATTCCTTTTAGACCATCTCTTAATGAAACCTAACATGAAGTTCGCGTTATTAACTATTACATCAAAATGTTGCTTAAAGGATAGTTTATCATCAAATATCACCCCCAAGTCTTTAAATTGTGTAAACCGTTTAATATTTCTTGTTGTGAAAGTATAATTTGCAATGATTGGTGCGGTACGTCGAATGTAAGTAACTAAAGCAAATTTATCGATATTTAACGATAAATTGTTATAATTACACCACTTCTCGAAAGCATTTAAATCTTCCTGAAGCTGAATATTATCATTTGGTGTTCGGATTATTTTATGGATTTTCATGTCATCTGCATATATACCGATTTTACTATTCACGATTATGGATGAAACGTCATCAATAGAAGCAATAAAAATTAATTGGCCAATTGATAGATAACAGGAACTCCACTTAATTAAGAAAGAAGGAAAGCCTAGTTTTTTTAGTTTAAAAATTATGACACTATGAGATAAGAGATCAAAGGCTTAGAGTTATTTGACCAATCTTACACTATTTTTAGGAAAGATAGACATAGTAATACTTTAAATCCAGTTGTGACAAAAGGTGGTTGTGTGCAACTTTTATTTTATGTTTTTCTTCTTGATAAAAAAAAAAACTTTAAAAAATTAAAATACTTTTATTTTATGCTTTCAAAAATATTTATTAATCAATTAAAAGTTTTAGATCTTTACTGTTCTGCTGCTAATTTTGAACTAACTAAACTTAATTATTTAATTATTAATGATAACTCTGATAATGTTGTAAATGAATTTATTACAGGTGAGCAAATAAGTTTATGGGAACTTATTTGTTCAAATAATTTATAATTTCTTTATTTCCCATCAAATTTTGCATATGTTGCAATTTTTACTTACATTATTATTTTTCATTTCTCACGGTTGATAATAAATTTATTAAATTTATTTTTATGTAATATGATAATATAAATTTTAAAGGAAATAAAGAAATTAGAGAAGCTTTAAATTTAATTTAAATTACTGAAAGAATTTATTTTATATATATTTGATGATGACGGATATGTAACTCCCCCATCATTAAGTTGGACATTCTCCTGAATGACCTGTTCAATAACATGATCTTTATTTTTACTTTTACAGTTTTCTTGTCTTATTTTACACATTTTATGAAAGTATTTAACAATAATTATATAAATCAAAATTAATATTATTACTATAGAAATAGTTGAATAGGTTATTATTGAATGATTTTGAACTTTCGTTTCAATTTTCTCAATTTTTTCAATGTTTTCAACTTGTTTAATATGAATATCATTTACAATTAAGGTTGAATTTAAATCTTTAAGCTCCAAATAGTTGGGCATCATTATGTGATTAATAATAATTTTTTCTACACTTTTAAATACAAAATAATATAAGTTTATGGTACAATTACTAAATGTTACAAAATTATTTTTTGTTAATTTATATTCAAAATTATTACAATTATTTGTTAGACTTACATTCTTAGCATTTTTAACTAATATCATATTCGTTGAAATTTCTGTTATTTCATAATTTGCATTTTTTCTTTTCGTACAATATTGATAATTATTAGACATTAAGTTTTTTACACATCCATTGATCTCTTTTAATTTTTGAATTTGAGTTATTTTATTATTTAAATAAATTTTATTTTTGAATTTTAAAACACTAGTAGGTTCAATGTTAATTTCCTCGAAATTGTTATTTGGTATTGGTATAACTTTGTAAGATTCGGCAATATCTTTAGAAAAAGTTGGGATCATTATAATGAATATTATTTGAGAATCTAAGCTTAAAAGAGAACTTTTTATATCTTTATATTTAAATACATCTATGTCGTATTCATCAATTTCTTCAATTGATAAGATTGAATGGGACATCACTCCATGTTTAGCGAACAAAATGTTCTGTTGAATTCTGTCGATTTCAGAGTTTAAGAGATTAATATTAGTAAGAATAGATAAAAATTGGATATTTTTAAATGCTCGGGTTATCGAATCTGAAGATTCTTTCAAAACGAAGTTGGTAAGTTCTTAATTTTCTTTCATGCGTTTTTGTAAAATTGCTAGATTTTCTTGAAGTTGATTGTTAATCTTTATCTGTTTATTTGTGGTTTGAATTAATTGTTCACTATTAAGGTCAATATTTTTAAGGTGTGTTTCTAATTCGTTTTTGTCGTCATCGTCTAAATTTCCGAATAGATATTTTATAAGTTTGCCACCACCGTTTATTAATCCTCTTTTGTGTCTATGTGGAATTAATGTTTTAATATTATAACGAGTTTTACTTATTTGAGCTTGAAGTTGTCGTACCAAAGAAATATCTGGCTTTTGGGGAAAAGTAATCAAAACATTATTCTCTATTTCGTTTAACGTCATTTCTAATTCACTAGGGTTTATTATATGAATGATTTTTGAATAATTTTCTATTAATAATATTACATCTTGTTTGATTATTTGATACCCCCCCCCCCCCCCAGATTGTCTGCTTTTTCTAATAGTATTGATCCCGAATTGAATTAAGAATAGCTAACAGTAAGATCCAGGTGAGTTTGATGATGTTAGGATTCTGATGCGGTTTCTGTCGCGGAAGTGCTATTAGGTTTTGTGTTGTCCATTCCTGTCCCGTTTTTGTTTCCTAAAAATTTAAATTTTCTTTTAATTCTTGTCGGATGTATATTTTTATTTCTATTGTCTAAAAGTTTATTGTTAATGAGTTTAGTTTTTATCTTAGTGTATTTCTTTTTATGTTTATATCGCGCGCCTTCAGGGTTTTCTATTAATATATCCTTTTCATTTTCAGGATTAAAGTTTTTACGATTTTTATTTAATTTTTCTATGTTATTTAATTTATTTATTTTTAATCTGTCGCGGATTTCCGTAATATCTGGTACACGATTGTGAATGAAATCGAATGGTTTAATTTTTGTCGCGGAATGAATTGTATTATTATATTTCTCAGTCGAAAACAAAATCCTTTCTACAGAGTTTAATTTAGATTTTTCAGCGTCTAGTATTCGAAGGTGTTCATTTATTGTTCCGTGAACTCTTTCTACCGTAGCGTTACCAGTAGGGTCCGGATTCATAGGCGCTAAAAAATCTATTTTAGGCACCTAAAAAGGCGATATAATTTTCCAAAATAGGCGACCAAATAAGCGTTTTAAAAAGGCTATAAAATGAAAATCATTTTTTTTTTATTTTTGGTGATTTATTAAAAGAACAAATAAATCAAATAATAATTATTTATATTATATACTTCACTAAAATATAAAAATAAATAAAATTAATTTAAATTATTGCAAACATAAAAATAAAAAGTAAATTTAAAAACATTAGTTGTTGCAATTTACAATAAAATAATATTTCAAATTCTTGAATTCAAAATTGCAGCGATTATCCGCTAAAATTGTCTTATAACGAGAAAAGGATCTTTCTACATCAACCGATGTCAGTGGTGCATATTTGTAGCTTTGAATTTCTGCACTGGTGTCTTCACTGACATCATTACAATGGTTGCCATTTAGTATGTTGAATATTTGTGTTATCTTTTTTAAACCTTTATTTTTATTGCAAATATCGGTATATCGTTCTTCAATTCTTTTACCATTACATCCGCTAACTTCAACGAGTTTTTTTTTAATCGTGGTAAGTTCTTCAAATGTATCTACCAACAAAATATTTTTATGTTCTAATTTTTTGATAGATTTATCCAAAAAATAATAGTTAGCAGAGATAAATGCCAGATCATTTTTTAAATTAGCTTTTTTTTAAACTTTTTTACATTTATAAATTGAAACGGCTTCCGTTTCGTCCAAAGATTCTTAAACATTTTCAAATACGTCAACATTTTCCGAATAATAATATACTGCTTCCAACCATGTACCCCAACAAGTTAGAATAGGTTCTGGTGGTAGCGGAATAGAAGGAGCTTTTTCTTTAAAAATTTCAACACGGCCTGGTGATTTAAGGAATATTTTTTTACCATTGCAAATTAATTCGTCAACATTTTTAAACATTTTTCTTATTGTTTCAGCTAAATTGTGCAGTCCATGTACAATACACGTCACGTGTATAATTTTTGGATACAACTGTTGTATACATTTACCAGATTTTACCATATATGGAGCGGCATCAGAAACAAAAAGTAGTACTTGGGTACGATCAAAATTTTCCCCCAGTAACTTCATTGAATCTTCGAACAATGTTACAATGGTATTTGAATTCGCTTTTTCCAAAGCCACACAATTTAGCAGATAATGTTTTTGCACTATATGTTCATCTAAAACTAAGGCACCTACGATTACATTTGCTACAAATCAGCCCATTTTGTCAGTGGTTTCGTCAATAGAAACCCAAATTTTTTTATTGGTAAGAGCTGATTTTATTTCTTCAATTGTTTTTTCATATAAAATTGGTAAATAATTTTTCCGGATAGTTGATTCTGCTGGTATTTTTTTGTAGTATATTTTTCCAAAAAGGATTTAAACTTAATATTGTTTAATTTTTCAAACGGAATATTTGCACTGAAAGTAGTCCCACTGGCCGACCCACCCTGGCTGAACGGTAGGTCGTACAGCCTTATGTTTGGGCATGTTGTAAAGGGCAGAGTTGGGCGCAACTTTTGAGGTGCATGTCGACCCCATAAGACAGAGGGGGCTCAAGGACCCAATTTTTTCTTTTGGGGCCTAGGCCCTCCCTTTATAAAAAGTTAATTTTTTTTTATACAGACTTACTCCATAACTCCAGGGCTTTCATTTGTTACCCCACTCGAGGCCCCTCCCCCCCACAAAAAAAAGTTTCATACAAACTTTAGCCCCCCCTGGGGGCCGTATTTGGTCCGACCCCCCCAAAATTTTTAGGTGAGGGGGTGCAGATACCCAGGGGGAAGGGGGGGCGTTTTTTTTTTTTTTTAAATCCAAAATGCCCTAAAGTGCATTTCAGCCAAATATTTTTTTCTGTTTTTCTTTTGAGCAACTCCTGGTGAGTATTTGTTGCAATATGCTGATCTACGTTTGATTTTTTCCCAGCAGTTATGGCTTTGGAACAAACCAAACAAAACAAAATGCTTCCATCAGTCTTGAAAATCTCTGTTCCATATATAGAAACATAGCCTCTCAAACGTGCAGCGGTGGTACCTAATACTTTTGGCATACTTTGCTAGAAAAAGCCAGAAACGGATCAAATATTTGAATACAAATCTATATATAAAAATTCTCATTTATACTTTTGCTACAATAATATAAACATTGACATTAGTCCCTATAAACAGAGTGAGCAGAAACGAAAATGTATCCCTTTAAACTAAATTTTCTTAAACCACAAACTATAATTAAAACGAATAGTTTTCAAAATACGTGTATTTTAGTTGTTTTGGCTAAAATAAGCATATTTTAAGTTTTTATCACAAAATAGGCGATAATAGGGCGTTACCAAATCGATGCCAAATTTGACATAATTACACAAAACGAGTTTCTATTAAAATATTTTTTGTCAAAAAGTTAAAGGAAAAAATAGGAGATCGCTTACAAATCCGGACCCTAGACCAGTATGACTCCGCGGTGAAGTAAAGTTAACTTAAATATTTTTCTTTCTTAGATAGTCTTTGATGTTGAGGTTGTTGAATTGATTATCGAAAATAATTTTTTTGGGTTTACCTAAAATCGAGAATCTATTTCTAAGAGCTTGTATTATTGTAATCGCATTCCTGTCATTTAGGCGTTGAATCATTAGATGTTTTGTGAATTTGTCTATGAGGGTGAGAAAAACCTCTTTATAACAGTAAAACGTGTCACCATGAACGATTGCATTTGGCTCGCTCGGGTTTTCCGAAATTTCATATTTGTATTTAATAGGGTTTCTATCATATTTTGCTTTGCGGATATTACATTTGTTTATATATTTGTGCAAAAGTTCTTTTAATTTTGGGAAAAAGAAAATATCTTTTATTTCGTTGTAGTTTTCAATTATACCTATTATGATTCGTTTCAATGTGGATTTTCTCGATAAGTTTGACAAACTTCATCCTCATTTTCAAGGTCCTGAGCCTTTTTTGTACACTTTAAAAATTTAATTTTTTTGTTATTAGAGAAAAGTTGGACAAGTTTTGTTTGTAGTATATTGAATTTATTATCGTCTAGTTCAGAATAAATACCCGTTTTACCATTTTTTATGTATCTTCTTAGAATATCATTCAAATATTGGTCATTGCCTAAATCATTTTCAGATATAAAAATTCTTCTAAATATTTGGTATTTTATAATAATTTCGTCTCTTTTATTTTTAACCAAGAATAACTGTGAAAAATATTTATTTACTATAGAATTAGATATATTGATATGGTCAGCTTGATCTTCAATTCCACTATGAATTGTTGATAACGTTGACGAATCATTTTCAAAATGATAAACGTTCCTATTTTCAATTTTTTCAACAGATTCTAAATTGTTTATTTCATTAGTTTCGAGATTAATTCTACTTAGAAAACCGGCTACTTTATTTTCCTTTCCCTTCACATATTCTATGTCAAAATCATATTCATTTAACTTTATTCTCCATCGCTGCAATTTAGAATTTGGCTCCTTTAATGAATTGAGCCAAACTAACGGTCTATGGTCTGTTTTAATTAAGAATTTTGTACCATATAAGTATGGCCTGAAATATTTTGTTGTACAAACTATAGCGAGAAGTTACTTCTCAATCGTGGAATAATTGATTTCATGACTATTAAGCGTCCTACTTGCGTAATTAATAGGGTGTCCTTCCTGAGCGAGGACTGCTCCTATAGCGAAATTAGAAGCGTCTGTAGTAAGTAAAAATTTTTTCTTATAGTCGGGGTAATGTAAAATGGGGTAACTGGTGATTATTTTTTTTAGTTTTTCAAAAGATTCTTTATACAGTGGATTATTGAGGTTAATTTTATTATTCTTTTTTAAGCAATTAGTGAGCGGTTGAGCTACTTTGGTGTAGTCCTTGATAAATTTTCGATAGTATCCCGTAATACCTAGGAAACTTTTTATTTGTTTTGGTGTTTTAGGTAGATTAATTTTAGTTATGGTATCTATTTTCTTATCATTGGGTTTAATTCCCTCAGGAGTTAAAACACGTCCTAGATATTCGGTTTCTCTCGCGAAGAACTTACATTTATCTACCTGAATTTTTAGATTGAATTCTCTTAGTTTACATAAAATTTTATTTATAGCAACCAGGTGTTCATCTATTGAAGTAGAGAAAATTAAGATGTCGTCAAGATAGACAACACAAATTTTTCCGATAAAATCCCTCAAGATGTGGTTCATCATCCGTTGAAAGGTGGAAGGAGCGTTTTTCAACCCAAAAGGCATTCGAACAAATTCATAATGTCCTTGTGGTGTTGAAAAAGCTGTTTTGCTCCTGTCTTTTTCGTCTACCAGGATTTGATGAAATCCTTTGGCTAGGTCAATGGTAGAGAAATATTGTGCCCTACCAAGCTTATCTAGTATTGCATCTATATTAGGAATGGGAAATTTGTCTTCAAACGTAATTTCATTCAGTTTGCGATAGTCTATTACTATTCGCCATTTTGGAACCCCTGAATAGTCGAATTTTTTGGGAACCACCCAAATGGGGCTATTATATGGACTGTTAGATGGTTGTATAATATTTTGTTTCAGCATTTCATCAATCTGTTTGTTCACCTCCTCTTCATGTATTTTAGGAAACCGATATATTTTACTATAGATAGGTTGTGACGATTTTGTAATGATTTGATGCTTCATTCCCTTTGCACTTGTCAAATTATCACCCTCATTAAAGAAAAGATCTTTATTTTTTGATAAAATTTGTTTTAGGTAAGTGGTTTCTTCGGCGTTCATATTTTCGTTTTTTAATTTATCAAATAATTCGATATTATTGATTTGTAGTTTTTCTAATTGATAGATATCTTGGAATGGGCAAGCTGAATTAAACTTAATAGTTCTGTTATTGACCTCAATTTGTTCATTGAGTAAGTCTACAACAATTCCTAAAGGTTTAAGAATGTTTTGCCCAATCAGAGCATCAAAATTTTTATTATATAGTTTCATGATTTTCCATGACATAGTAGCATTCTGATTGAATTCAATAGGTAGTTTCGTTATAATTTCTTTGTCTATAATTTGATTTCCCGTTAGTGTTCTTAATTCGATAGGTTTTTGTAATTTTATGAATTTATGATTTGGAAAAACATTTTTATTAATAATAGAGGTAGCTGCTCCTGTATCAATCAAGACATTCAGCACCTTATTATCTATTGTGAGTGATACTATGGGTAGTGCGGTATTTGGCTGTCCCAACGAAAATGTTGACATATTTCGGAATTATCAACTTCCATGGGTAGTGGGGGTTCGACATTTCTATTGTTTCCATTACGAAAATTTCCAGAATAATTTCTATTTCTAAAATTACTGGAATTTTGAAATCTTGAATTATAATTGTTGAAAATGGTTGAACCTATTTGTATTTGTATTGGGATATTTTTGATTTTGATTTTGATTACTATATCTTGGATTTTGATTTTTTATTATATTTCTATTTTGGCTATAATTTTTACTATTATTGTTAGCGTTAGTTTGGTTTGAGTTCCTATTAAAAGACCTGTCGTCTTCATACAAAGTTATGCCAGTTTGAACTAATGTTTGATAAGCCTCCTCTAGAGACGTTACATTTTTGGTTCAATGCAAATACATTGAATCTACGCGGTTTAGTTTATTTAGAAATTTTTCAAGAATAGATTCTTCGTTATTTTCGGGATTAAATTCTATTGGACTATTATCATCCAACTCATATTTTAAATTTAAATCGTTCAATAATCTACTTAAATTACTATATAGGTAACTTACATTTTTTGATTGAACTCGATCTGCTCCTTCTTTCAATTTGAGATAACTTACGTTCACTCCAAATGATTTTTTTAATTGTAATTTGATGTTGGCCCAATTATTAGTTCGTACTTTACGAATAGAAACAGCAGCTGGTCCTTGAATCTTTCCAAGTAGAATTCTGTAGATATATGATTTTCCACTTTCATCATTTGCCATGGCTACTAATGTTTCTACTTCCGTGATGAAGGTTTTCAAAGAGAAAGTATCATTACCCGTGAAAACTGGTACAGCTCGAGCTTCATTAATTAAGTCTTTAAACGTTATATTCGTAACCGCCATTATTCAATTTTATATTTTTAGAACAGAAAAAATTTAATTGATTCTTTTATTTATTGATTTTTATTTTTGATAAGTTTGTGTTTTAGATACCGATTAAAAATCTTTGAAAAGATTCTTTGTGAAATGTTTTTTTCTCTTTTAAACCCGAATTGTCAGAGGCGATTTCAGTTCACCAACCTTACTTTTTAATTCTTTTATAAAATCATTTTCGAATTTTCTTATATATTTTAATTCTGAAGATCTTATTGTTAAGTTAAAAAATTTTTTGTACGAATAATTAATAGTTTCTTCTTCGTTCATTAATCACGTATTTAATTTTATTAAGAATATATTTTTTTTTTATTTAATTAAATTATTTGAAAGATTGCAGCAGCCTCACTGCAATAGTTGATTGTAAATGGCTTGATACTTTCAAATTAAAATTAAATATATTTATCGTTGTTTTATTTTAGATTATTCACTTCACAAAGTCGGTATCCTACCGACTGCGCCACTTTTATTTTATGTTTTTCTTCTTGAAAAAAAAAACTTTAAAAAATTAAAATACTTTTATTTTATGCTTTCAAAAATATTTATTAATCAATTAAAAGTTTTAGATCTTTACTGTTCTGCTGGTAATTTGGAACTAACTAAACTTAATTATTTAATTATTAATGATAACTCTGATAATGTTGTAAATGAATTTATTACAGGTGAGCAAATAAGTTTATGGGAACTTATTTGTTCAAATAATTTATAATTTCTTTATTTCCCAATAAATTTTGCATATGTTGCAATTTTTACTTAAATTATTATTTTTCATTTCTCACGGTTGATAATAAATTTATTAAATTTATTTTTATGTAATATGATAATATAAATTTTAAAGGAAATAAAGAAATTAGAGAAGCTTTAAATTTAATTTAAATTACTGAAAGAATTTATTTTATATATATTTGATGATGACGGATATGTAACTTGCATATCCGTATAAAGTTCAACAGTGCATATAAAAATAGAGTATACGAGCACTATGTTACCGAAGGTATAGCTTTAATTAACGAAATTGAGATAACCGCAAAAAGGGAGTTTTGGAAGGTTTGCGATCTGCAGAATTAAGACAATGCCTCTTATTTAAAAACCCCAAAAATGTAAGGGTTGCGATTGGAGCAGCGCTGAGCGAAGCCCGAAATCTAAGGGGTATTGCAAGTTCTATTACTGCAGGTAGTAATCAAGCTGTTGTAAGTGACCAAATGCTGACTTTATTGACAACTATGATGAAAAAATTAATTATAACACTGGGTATAGAAACAACTATGACAACACAACTGTAGTAAACGATTTTTTAACACTCAAAACAAAAAGAATAAATAATAGTAGTGGCAGCCCCCTAAAAGAATAAATTAAATAATAGTAGTGTTCAATGGGAATAATTACTCACATAATTATAATCATAATCATAATAATAATAGTACTAATAACAGAAACACAAATATTTCGTGCAAAGGGCCCAATACAAATCCGCTTATTAAATGCTTCAAGTGTGGCAAACAAGGCCATCACGGTTGGTACATTCCCTATCGCCGCTCTTGATGGTGGTAATAACAACGACAGGCCTCGTGCCGATTATAGAAGGATGGAGAACTATCATATTCAGAAAATAAGAAACAATATATAAAAAATTATTATATAATCAAATATGAATTTGTATTAAAAATTATTTTTTTTTTAATTATGTATTAATTATTAACTTCATATTGAATATTCATTGATGAATTTTAAGAAAACAAAAATTTTGTATTAAAATCAAAACAAAAAATATATATTGAAAAAATAATTATGTCGTATTAAGAATAAACATTTGAAAAATAAATTGTTTTACAATATGTACTAAAACAAAAATATTGAATATTAAAAGACATGCAACTATAAATCATAGAAGTGAAAATATTTTATTAGGGTTAAAAATCTAAGATTTACAATAAACAAAAGTCATTCAGTATATTCAGAAATACTTCTTGGTACTATTTATAATATATAAAAATATATATATTTATGGGCTTATTCTCAGAGTCGTGTCGTATTTGACGCCCAATAAATATTTCGTTTCGTACCGACTCTAAAATGGTATTCCCAGAGACGTACGAAACGACAAATTTATTGCCAACGTGAAAACAGAAACATAAAATTCCCAATAGATGGCTTTGGGGAAAAAAGTCGTTTTTATGTTGGTACCGCCAGTTATTTTGACAATCAAAATGCAATGTTTACAGTTTATCGGCTAAATATTGAGTTATAAAAAAAATCAATTGCACGGGAATTTTTTTGCAATATTAATTAGTTTTATTATATACCTTTATTAAACAGTGAATTATTTATAAATGCATAAATACGTTTACTTAAAATATAATTAATAGATTAGGGTAGATTAACTAATGAATTGGTTACCAAAATAAAAGTAGCTTCTGCCCAAGACGAAGTTGTACCAGATTTCATACAGAACTTTATTTTAACAAATATCCAAAAAAGATGCGGTTGAAGCAATTGTTGAAAAAACGTCTCAAGTTGTTGTCTCATAAGAGTTCTATTTTATCATCATTCCAGATGTTATTTCAGATAACAAATGACTACATTTCCATTCATGTTTTTAACTCTCATATTGGAATAAAAAATATATATACATTTATAAACTATAAATAATTAGGGTTTTATTTATCATTTTGGATCATTCCAATCTTGATTTCCACAATAATAATATAATACTAATATATTTCCACAATTATTTTTATAATAATTGTGGAAATATTTATTGTATTATTATGGTACAAAAAACACACCTTACTTTACGATTTTCTAATTTCGTAAGAAAAATTGCCTATGAAATTTTTTTTACTTTTTTGACATTTCAAAGCGTTTCGTAACGACTCAGAGAATACTAGTTTTTTTCATCTGTGTCGTATTTTAACGGCATCTGTCGTTAAATACGACTCTCGTAATACCATTTTCTCTAAGGCGTGTCGTACGAGAGAAAATACGACTGTCAGAATAAGCCCATTAAAATTAATAATATTGTTTATATACCAAAATGGGGCAAAAGATCTCAAAACAAGATGAGGTTTTTATAAACAATAATACTGGTACAACTACTAACAACAGTACAAAAAATTAGCTCAGCATATACTTTGACCTACAGTTAGAATAGAATAGAATAGAATAGATAAGGGGTCGAAAAGGCACTAATGCCACTCAGCACTGCGACCTAAAAGATCTATTGTGCAAAACCCTGCTATAATTAGTGTCAGTCGATTCCAAGACTTTTGTAAAAGCTTAGAATTTTCCTGATTGGTGAGTCTTTAATATCCTGAGGGTTCAGGAAACCCCTTTCTAGATATGTTAGCCTCTTCCGCGCAATCGCTACGCAGGAGCAGAGAATGTGCTCCGCAGTTTCTGGCTCCGTAGAGCAGAATCGGCATATGTAATCAGTTGATTTACCGATTTTATGTAGGTGATATCTGAGTGGGCAGTGGCCTGTGAGTAGGCCAGTTACAACTCTTTTTCGAAAAATCTATAAATAGCTTAGCTTGTCGCATGCCAGGAGAGTTTCTCCAAGTTATAGATTTCAAGTTAGTTTCCCATACCCGTATTTATTCCATAAGGTGGCTTTTAGAAGTCCCACAGAAGGGTTCTGGTCCTATAAATGGGCGGCTGGCGCCGTTTCTGGCAAGTTCATCGGCCATTTCATTGCCGGAAACTCCCTCATGCCCTGGTACCCACATCAGAGTTACTCTGTTGAGGTTGGCCAGCTGCTTGAGTGAGGATAGACACTCCCATACAAGTTTGGATTCTATAGTATAGGAATCCAAGGCTTTGAGGGCAGCTTGACTATCTGACATAATTATAATATTCGCACTACGAATGCGTCTATTGATACATTCTTTCACACATAGTTCAATAGCGTGTGTCTCCGCTTGAAATATTGTAGGCGATTTACCTATTGATTTGGAGAGTCGTAGGCGGGGTCCGAAAACTCCAACACCTACCCCGTTGTTAGTTTTTGAACCGTCCGTATACCAAACCATCGAATTCCTATCAAGGGAGGGCCCGCCTTGGCTCCATACGGTGCGGTCTGTTAAGACCACTTTGAAGGGTTTATCGAAGTTTAGACGTTTTTCCATGAAATCTGACATTTCCGTAGTCATATATAACTTTTGGAAATCCGAAAGGATTGCAAGGTGTCCAGTAAGGTCACCTGGTTTAAATGTAGTTGTTCTGGATAGCCTTAGCGCCCCTAGGGGCGCCTCCTTCTTTACCTGCAGGTGCAGCGGGAGCAAATTTAGTAAGGCTTCCAGTGAAGTAGTGTGACAGGTTCTCATTGCACCTGTAATGCCCAGGCACGCAAGCCGTTGCACTTTTTGCAACCGAGTCTGCGTTTGCCTTTGATTGGTTTTAGGCCACCACACCAGGGCAGCATACGTAACAATGGGTCTTACTGCTGTATATGACCAGTGTGCTATTTGTGGTTTTATCCCCCATGATTTACCTAGAAGACGGTTGCAAGCCCAAACTGCCCTAGTGGCTTTTTCAACCGTCTTATTGACATGTGGGATCCATGTGAGCTTCTTATCTAGCAATACTCCCAGATATTTTACCTCATCCACGAACCCAATGTGAATACCATTTATTATGGGAGTTTTTAAATTAAGCTTCCTTCTTTTAGTAAATGGTATTATGTACGTTTTGCGCGTATTAACACTAAGACCCTCATTCAGGCACCATTGTAGCACTGTGTTTAGGGCACTCTGCATTAGTTCCGAGATAATTGTGTCATGTTTACCCCTGATGATGATTACAAGATCATCAGCATAACCTTGAACGCCAAAGCCAAGGTCGGATAGTTTATGAAGTAGGTCGGGGACCATATTACTAGGGACCATAGAAGTGGTGACAATACCCCACCCTGCGGACAGCCCTTATTGGCATTTACTGTGATTGATTCACTACCCATGTTAGCCGTGATACAACGACATTCCAGCATGGCACGTATCCAGCCAGACGTCGGGACCTCAACCCCTTTTCGATGTGCCGCGCGTTGTATGGAGTCAAAAGAGGTGTTATCAAAGGCCCCTTCAATGTCTAGAAAGGCACAGAGGGCCACCTCTTTGGAATTAATAGAGCTTTCCACTTTGCTAATAAGCATGTGGAGGGCTGTAACCGTGGATTTTCCAGCTTGATAAGCAAACTGGTACTTGTGTAGTGGTGCTACCTTAAGAGCTGTTTCTCTTATGTGCAGGTCTATTAATTTTTCCATTGTTTTGAGAATGAAGGACATAAGACTAATGGGACGAAAAGACTTAGGCTGGGCACATGATCGCCCGCCAGTCTTTGGGATAAAGATCACATTAACCATCCTCCAAGCTGTTGGAAGCTATAGCTAGCCCTGAATATATTGGAAGCTATAGCTAGCCCTGAATAGTTTGACTAGTACTGGTAGAACTTCTTCAAGCCCTTTCTGTAAGAGGGCAGGGTATATACCATCTGCGCCAGGCGATTTGTATGGTTTAAATGAGCCAATGGCCCATCTAATTCTGTTGGGAGTAAACAGCCTGCCCGACAGACTTTTTATTCTATTCGACGGTCTAATGTGGGCAGCACTATTGCGTGCATCTACAGGGTCGTCTGATAACGGAGTATTTAAGCAGTCAGGAAAGTGAGTTGCCAGAAGCACCTCTAGAGTTTCCTTTGCATTGCTGGTACAGCTGCCAACCGGTTTTCCAGTAGACCAATACCGTTTGAATGATCCCTCGAGAGCACTTTTTGTAGACGAGCTGCGGTCGGTATCTTATCTACCCCTTCACAGAAGTCTTTCCAGCTCTTTCTTTTGGATTTCCTAAGTTCCTTGTTGTAGCTCGTAAGAGCTAGATGATATTCATCCCATTCGTTGGTGCGTTTGGCCTTATTAAAGAGCTTACGCACACTATTTCGAAGCTTACCTAACTCTTTGTTCCACCAAGGCACATCCCTATTTGTGACCTTCTGTTTACTAGGACAGTTATTTTCATAAGCTTTTATTAGAATATGTTGTAGCTCGTTAGCTACTAATTCTAAGTCAGAAATGGACTCTATGTTATTGTTTAGGGAGCCTAACTCAGACGCAATTTGCTCTTTGAAGGAGCACCAATCTGTTAGTTTAGGGACCCTATTGTTGAAAGTCTGTAGACATGTACCCTCTAGCCTGTATCTTATATGGCAGTGGTCAGACATAGAAGCTTCATTGGATACATGCCAATTTAACAGAGAAGGTGTTATTAATGGACTGGCTAAGGTTAAGTCAAGGACCTCTCGCCGAATCGCATTGATAAAGGTTGGCTTATTACCCTTGTTAGTAATATCTACATTGTTAGCAATTAAATATTCTAAAAGACACTCACCCCTTTTGTTGACATCAGAGCTACCCCATACTGTGTGGTGTGCATTGGCGTCACAGCTGATGATGAAGTTTTTGTGTTTGAGTTTGCAGTATTTGATGAGTTTCTTGACCTCTTCAGGAGGTGTATCATCGATATCACCAGGAAAGTAAGCTGAGGCCCAGATGACCTCTTGCTTACCACCTTCAGTCGGCACCTCTACTAACACTGCAACCAAATCATGATGTGTTCTGAAATGGGAAGAAAGTTTATTCTTTTACTGAGCAGCATAGCTGCTCTTGGTTTTTCATGTTTGTTATCAAAAATCAACTTACATGTTTGGGTAGGAAGACCCCTAATTTGACCATTTAGTGTCCAAGGCTCCTGGATGAGCGCTATGTCAATTTTACTTTGGATAAATCTTTCGTAAAGCACGGATGTAGCAGCGGATGTAGCAGTGGTGAAGATTTATCTGGATGCAGTCAATATGACTGCTATCCATTTACCTCTTGGCTTTAGTATTCTCCCCTCTCCTTGACCTGGGTTCCGTGCGACCCTTTTTGGAGTAGCCATGGCTGTTCCTGGCGGGTTTCTCAGACCCGTGCTTGGTTGTGGTTTTGGAGATGGGGACCTTCGCTCTAGGAGATCGGCTACTACTGTCCTTGGAAGTGCTAGGCTTCGGAGAAGAGTCTATAGCGGGTGAAGCTATGGAGCTTCCAGCCAGAACAATGTTCTCTTTGGGCTCAGCACTACCAGGAACAGCAGTAGCTCCATCTGGTGTCAAGGCACTCCTAAGCCTTAATTGAAGCAAGCCAAACCTGAAGTTTAGCTTGAAGTTCAACTTCTTCAGCTGCTCGGCCGACTGGTGATCGATGGAGACGGTGAGTTGTACAGCGGTGTTATGTACCTCTCTCCGAATCACCCTCCATCTGTCGGAATACACTTCAGCATTTTGGCCCTGGATGATGTCCAGAATACGCTGGTTAGGCGTATCCTTACAAGCTGGGAAGAAGCCAACGACGATCACCTTCTTCGGGATCTTGTCCTCTTCAGCCGCTATTAATTGCGCATTTTCCCATGGCACAATGCTTGATATTATGCCCAGTACCCAGTTTACAGTTGCACTGTCAGCACAATTCAGCACAAGCCATCCTGGTCTGAAAGTTGAGCCAAGGAACTTCGGCTTGGTAGCCGCATCCTTTTGCTCAACAATCTTGTCCATGATGGCTTCCTGAACGGCACTCATCTCTTCCGTAGTCAGGAGGATGTCAGGGTAGTCCTTGGATAAGATTCCCAATCTTATGCCTTCGACTACTTCCTTGTAACTCAACTTTTCCTTTGGAGGTACAGTAATGCTACCTTATCTGAACCAAGAGTGGTGGTTGGTTTGTTAGTGGATGTTGAGCTGGTGGTACTAGTGGAAGGAACTTTTCTCCTTTTCTCTGGTGCATCAGGAGTTGACCCATCAGATCTACTCCTTTTGGTGGTAGATTTTGCCTTTAAAGGTTCGGAGACCAATTTTCGTGCCTCTGCTAACTGATAGCCATGGGCTAACAGCCACTTGAGACGTTTGCGTCCAGCACCACTTAGCTTGACCCGCTCACTGTCAACAAGTTGGAGCTTACTAGTACGCTCCTGTAATTTTGCCACTTCTCCTTGTGAAAGGGGAGGAATTTCTTCCTCATCCGAAAGTGGAGTAATATAGCCATCCGAAGCTGGAGGACTAGTATCCTCTGCTGTTTCAGATGAACTAGGCACAATTGCCTTTGTTGGTGTTTTTGATGCACTTGGAGCAGCATCCATCTCTTGATTTTTTATATTTAATTGGTCCATAAGAATCCCACGAGTAGCTAGGGAAAAGAGGTCACCTGTGCCAGAGCCCCGCATTACCACAGGAAGCCTAGAATAAAACCAGAGGTCGGCAGGTATCTGGAGTCCGCTTACTAGCGACTAACCACCCCGTTAGCCATGCATCCATCGGCGTAAGCTGTTCCACCAATATTGGATTGGGATATCTAGTACTACATTGGCAGATACGTCATAAGACAGAGGTATCCTAGCGAGAAGTACACGATTGAGCTGGTTCGCGGCCCTGATTTCACGAAAACTAACCTCATATAGAATGAGATTCCCTAGTTATTTGTGAAGATAAGTAGAGAATAACATTCACAGACGCTGTTAGTTTTACGCTACTACAGGACTCACTGCGGACGAGAAAAATCCTAAGATTTTTGCACCGCAGCTACCACTATCCACCACCTGTGGACGCGCCCGATAGGGAAGCTCACTCCACGGGTGACCTACAGTTAATTATTATTATTGTTGTAATAGTTGTAGCATTATATTTTTTTGTGGACTAAAGCCAAGGAATACCTTGACAAAAAGATAAGGAGACAAATTAATCTCTCTACCATTTCAACAGCTTAGCTTGAAAATAATTTAAAAAGAAAGAAAAAAAAAGAAAAAAAGAGAATATATACATTATATATTAAATATACAAAGAAAAAAAAAAGAAAAAAAAAAAAAAAAAAAAAATTTATAAAATATTTAAATGATAAATGAGTAATATAATGTAAAAATTTTTTTATATAAAGTAAACAAAAACAAAAATTTATGTAAACCCTTAAATTAACGCATTAGCATAAATGAGAAAATAAAACAAAAGAAAAAACAGAGAATGATAACATATGTGTTTCTTAAAATTGAAAGAGAAATATTTATGTGTATCTGAATTTATATTTTATGTTAATTTGTTAATTAAATTTGTTATTGGAATTTTTTGTATATAACTAAAATAAAGTAAATATATAAAAAGAGAAAAAGAATAATACATTAATACGCATACATACAGTTAATAATACATTAATACACTATACAGTATACACTATATACATTTTAATACATTTTGAACTATATCTCTTATATTTATTTTTAAATACTTTACAGTAGCGCCAAAAATTATGTTTTTAAAATTATAGGAATAAAATTTTGTCCATACAAATAGAGAAAAAACAATATTTCATTAACAATAATAATTTCTTTTTATATATAATTATGGGAAAATTAGTATTGCCATAGATATAGAATGATAAATATATTAGAAACAGAAATAAATAATTTGCAAAAGTTAAATAAAATTTTAATAAAACACCGAATCGGAAATACACTACGGGATTAGCGTATGTTGAATTAGGGTATGTTGATAAAATTAAAGAAACCTGTAGCAATGCTTGGCAGGAATTATATAAGGGAGATAAAAATTTAGCACTAGTATATAAAAAAAATGTGAAAAAGTTTTCATAGCCGTAACGAATTGTTATAATACACTCCACTTTACCATAACTATGCTTTATTCAAATACCTAAAATATTAAATTATATTATTTCCTATCTAAAAGTTTACACGTTTTGAAATTTTAATTATTTCATTTTCAATAATTATTGAAAATTAATAATTTAAACTTACCTTTTGAAATTGATGCGTTAAGCATTTTCAGCTTGCGCGTGTAAAAAAAATCAATATGAAAAATTAATAAATTAAATTTACCTTTTAAAAATGATCCAGTAAGCACTTAATTACATTTAATTATTTTAAAAGGTAAATTATTTTAAAAGGTAAGTATTCGAAAATACAATATATATATATATATATATATATATATATATATATATATATATATGTGTGTGGGGGTACGCTGTGATGGATTCTTATATCAAATAAAATACTATATTCCACAGTCCACATTTATTCTTAATTTATTAACCTTTTAAATCTTAACATCTAAGTTTTTTAAATCTTAACATCTAAGTTTCATGTTTAACTAATTTATTTAGGAATTCATTTATTTATTTAACTATTAATTCATTTATCTATTCAGAACTATTTAATTATTTTATTTTATAAATGTTCCTTGACTCTCATAATGGAAATAATTTAGGAGTAAAATTCCATTTATATTTAATTTATTAAACAATTATTGTGTTCAATTGTCTATTGCCGCGACTGTACTTTAGATCGGAATTTACTTTTTAACAAAAATATTTTTTATGCACACGACTTTACTTAATGACTGATCAATTAATTCTATCTTAATTTTGTCTTATTGATAATAATGATAGCTCGCACTCATTATTATATAAAATTATTATTGTGTGTGTGAAGTAATATCGCATGACATCGTAGAATAGAAAATAGAATATAGTTTATATAAAAGAATAGTTTGTTGCTACGCGGTAGGAAATAGGAAAGCTATAGAAAGTAGAAATTTCTGGAAGAACAATTACGCGGGTGGCGTGACGCTACATCACCCCCTTCAAGTCGATCGAAGAACGCCGGTTTGAGTCGGTCAACTGACACTGTAACGTTCTTGTTGTTCACGTTGATGGTGTAAGTTTTTCGTAGACTTCGTATTACTTTGTGTGGTCCAGTGTACGTTTACGTAATTCCTGATTTTATTGTGTCCGTACGTAGGAATACAAAGTCGCATGTCTTTAAGTCCTGCGGAAAATGTACTTTCTGTGTGGGAATTAGACCATCCTTAGACCAACTCTTAATGAAACCTAACATGGAGTTCGCGTTATTAACTATTACATCAAAATGTTGTTTAAAGGACAGTTTATCATCAAATATCACCCCCAAGTCTTTAAATTGTGTAAACCGTTTAATATTTCTTGTTGTGAAAGTATAACTTGCAATGATTGGTGCGGTACGTCGAATGTAAGTAACTAAAGCACATTTATCGATATTTAACGATAAATTGTTATAATTACACCATTTCTCGAAAGCATTTAAATCTTCCTGAAGCTGAATATTATCATTTGGTGTTCGGATTATTTTATGGATTTTCATGTCATCTGCATATATACCGATTTTACTATTCACGATTATGGATGAAACGTCATCAATAGAAACAATAAAAATTAATTGGCCAATATGACTGCCCTATGGGACTCCTGAATTAGCAAAATACGGTTCAGATACAGCGGATCTAAAGACCACACTTTAGCTTCTATTTGATAGATAAGAGGAATTCCAATTAATTATGAAAGGAGGAAAGCCTAGTTTTTTTAGTTTAAAAATTATGACACTATGAGGTAAGAGATCAAAGGCTTTACTCATATCCGTATAAATGACATCCGTTTGGAATCCTGCCTCCATTGGGTGTAAGAATTGTAAACAACATTCAATTAAGTTTGTTACTGTTGATTTACCATTCATTAATCCATGTTGGTTGGCATTTAAAATACTCGAGCAGTGACTGTAAATTGAATCATACACTATAAGTTCGAATAATTTTGGAATACAAGAAAGTTTGACAATCTGGAAGGGGGATGAAATGGGGAAAATTTGCTTCATCTACCTCGAATGAAGTGTTACTATAGGAACTAGAAAAAAGTCTTCAGAGTTATTAGAAATGATTATTGAATTATCTGAGATTTGGCCATTAAAAGACATGAAGTTTGGAAATTGATCAGACTTTCTCTTTAGATATACAAAATTCCAAAATGATTTACGAATATTTTTAAGTTTCAGAGCAACTTCATTAAGGTAATCATTGTATTTAGATTTTACTAACGATTTAAAGGTATTGAAAAGGTTAATGAAGTTGATGTAAGTTTCGTTGTTTTTGTTTTTTAAATACCTTCTCCACGCCTTGTTTTTTTTATTTCTTAGTTTCTTTAGGTCCTTATTAAACCATGGCGGGCTAGAATCAAAGTCTCTTTCTCGGACTTGAGGTACATACATATTAAAACCATGTAATAACACCTCATAGAATTTTACTACTGCGTCGTCAATGGTTAAATTTTGAAATAAACTGTTAAAATCGACAGATAATAGGTAAGTGTTCAAGGAAGAGAAGTCCGTTTTACATCAGGATTAATATAACAGTATGAGAAGCTAAGTGGAGGATGAAATTTGTCAATACTGACTAACGGAATGCTAGTGTGAATATTAGTGAGATTAATCCAATTTGTAGTATAAATGAGATCCAGTTGTTTGCTTTGGAAATTCTTCACCTAAGATACTTGTTGTAGATAATTTGAGTTGAAACCATCAATTAGTACACATTCTAAATTGGAAGCAACTTAACTCGGAATCATAAAGGGTTCCTCCTCATGTTGATTCCAACATAAATTCGGTAAGTTAAAATCACCGCAAACTATCATTTCATCGAAATTATTCAGTAGAGATGAAATGTAGTCAATAGCCATAATGAGTTTATTATAGATGCTAACAGCTGAATTTAGAGGTATGTAGCAACGAATGATGAAAAGAGATTTATTGTTGAATTCTATTTTTATTGCAATAAGCTCTAAAGCTGGAAATTGAGTTAGACATACCTCATTAGAGTTGTAGCTGTTTTTAACAGCAATAAGCACAAAACCATCTTTTGGCACAACTGGATTTAAAGTATTACTATGTATATATTTCCTAATAGTGTAAGATTGGTCAAATAACTCTAAGGAATTGATAGAAGGCATCAACCAAGTTTCCGTCAGTGCAAAAATATCAAAATCTAAGGTTTTGGAGTTAACGGAAACTTGAGACGACTTAGTACGTAGTCCTCTTACATTTTGATAGCAAATTGACAACTTTTAGGGTAAACTAGGTGGTAGGTTATTGGGGTAAATTAAATTATTATTATTGTTGGCGTGTGGCTTACAAGAATGGTGATTGTTTCTGAGGTAAGGGACGAAAAAAATATATTAATAAATTATAAGCATATAATAACTAGAGATATAATTACACATACTAATAGATATAATAAAATTTTAAAAATAATATTTCCTACGAAGTTTTATCAATAATTAAACAAACCACAAATAAATATTTTTATATTAAATATAAATAAATAAATTCGATATGCCTGGAATAATAAATAAATAAATTCGATATGCTTCTATCCCTTCAAGATAACAAAAAATCGTATGACGAACCCACTGAGAAAAGGAAGCTCTCATATTGATTCCGAACTCAATGACCTTGTAGCCAATTTCAAGGAAGCTAAAACATTACACTATGTCATAGTTAAAGCATTAGAGTTCTAAAAATAAAAGCTTTCATCAAATTCAAACCCTTTATTTTGATTTCGGGAGGGATTTAAAAGATGATCGTGATGAAATAGTAGTCAAACTAATTTACCACCTGTGTCGCATGATTTTAAACCTCTACGTCGTACCTTCCTTTAATGGTACATATGAAATGGTACATATGAATGTTGGCCATCATTTAAAAATCGATTAGACGCATATTACCAACAATATCCCACTAGGTCCAATGCCCAAAAACTTAGTTTGAATGCAGCCTCATTAATCCAGCACTTATCCATTGAATACAGTGGTCTTCAATCAGCCATGATAATTCTACGTGAAAGAAAATAAACGGGTACTAGTTTATGCACAATTAAAATTCTGTGGGAAATTGCCAAAACACTAACACACCATGAATGCAGTGTGCAATACCGGCTCCCACCCTATATAAATTTCAGAGTGTTTTCTTTTATTCATTCCGAATATTCCGAACGCGCCTAAAATGTCAAAAAACGTTCTTTTATTCATTCTATTCTTTCCATTCCGTGTTTTTTATTCAGTCGGAATATTCCGAATACTACTTTTGCGTACTAAGTACAAATGTAGATTAAATGGAATCTTGAAGTCCTGCGCAAAATGTACAATGTCTAAGTCTTTATTGTAACCTCAAATTTTGAAGGAAAATGAATTCTTTATAATTTAAACATTACTATTATAATAACAAATATACTTGAAAACTATATAATTTAAATTTATCCTAGCATATATAAATATGTAAACAAAAAACATTTAATTTTACGTATGACAAAAAATATAATTCCTTTTTCGTTCTTTTAATCGAGTGCGTTTGGAATATAAAACATACTCAATAAATTTTTATAATTAAATGACAAGCAACGTTTTGAGTTAGTAAAAAATTTATTGGCTTGGAAAAATTGTTTAGCATACAGCCACAAAGTAACGTTTTGCCCAAGCAACAAAAATTGCATCCATTGTAATAAAAGGTTCCATTGTAATCTCCATTACACTTAATTAAGGCAACAGATAACACCAATAACCAAAACCAATCAACCCAATATAATAATTCTACAAGATTTAACACAACAGTCAACATCTAATAACCAACAAAAATTTAACACAAATAATTCAAATTTGCAGACACATAACATCCCTGTACCACACAATCACAATAATCCAACACCAGAATTTCACTACCCAACAAAGTTCAACAGTGGTCCTTGCCGCAGTCCTAGTGTGTGCAACCTCCAGCACTGCTGGGAATTTCAAACTTCAATACCTCTTATTTAAAAACCCTGAAAATGTAAGGGTTGCAATTGGAGCAGCGCGTTATTATCTGAGCGAAGCCCCAAATCTAAGGGGTATTGGAAGTTCTATTACTGCAGGTAGTAATCAAGCTGTTGTAAGTGACCATATGCTGACTTTATTGACAACTATGATGAAAAAATTAAATTAAAATGGGCTACATACAGATAAACCCAATAACAACAAGTTTCATAATGGAAATAATTTTAGGAGTAATAATAATTTCAGGGGTATTCAAAATGGTAATAACGTCAGCAATAATTATAACACTGGGTATAGAAACAACAATGACAACACAACTGTAGTAAACAATTTTTTAACAATTACAACAAAACCCCTTTTAATAATTATAATAAAACCCCTAAAAGAATAAATAATATTAGTGGCGGTCCCATAAAAGAATAAATTAAATAATAGTAGTGTTTAACGGGAATAATTACTCATATAATTATAATCATAATCATAATAATAATAGTACTAATAACAGAAACACAAATATTTCGTGCAAAGGGCCCAATACAAATCCGCTTATTAAATGCTTCAAGTGTGGCAAACAAGGCCATCACGGTTGGTACATTCCCTATCGCCGCTCTTGATGGTGGTAATAACAACGACAGACCTCGTGCCGATTATAGAAGGATGGAGAACTATCATATTCAGAAAATAAGAAACAATATATAAGAAATTATTATATAATCAAATATGAATTTGTATTAAAAATTTTTTTTTTTTAAATATGTATTAATTAAAAATATGTATTAATTATTAACTATATATTGAATATTCATTAATGAATTTTAAGAAAAAAAAATTTTGTATTAAAATAAAAAAAAAAATCTATATTGAAAAAATAAATATGTCGTATTAAGAATAAACATTTGAAAAATAAATTGTTTTACAATATGTACTAAAACAAAACAAAGACATTTTTCTTCAAAAATATTGAATATTAAAAGACATGCAACTATAAATCATAAAAGTTAAAATATTTTATTAGGGTTAAAACCTAAAATTTACAATAAACAAAAGTCATTCAGAAATACTTCTTGATATTTATAATATATAAAAATATATAAGCCATATAAAAATATATATATTTAACATTTATAATATTGTTTATATACCAACATGGAGCAAAAGATCTCAAAACTAACAACAGTACAAAAAATGAGCTCAGGATATACTCTGACCTACAGTTAATTATTATTATTGTTGTAATAGTTGTAGCATTATATTTTTTGTGGACTAAAGCCAAGGAATACCTTGACAAAAAGATAAGGAGACAAATTAATCTCTCTACCATTTCAACAGCTTAGCTTGAAAATAATTTCAAAAGAAAGAAAAAAAGAGAATATATAATGTTTAAATTTATAAAATATTTAAATGATTAATGAGTAATATAATGTAAAAAATTTTTATATAAAGTAAACAAGAACAAAAATTTATGTAAACCCTTAAATTAACGTATTAGCATAAATAAGAAAATAAAACAAAAGAAACAAAAGAGAATGATAACATATGTGTTTCTTAAAATTGAAAGAGAAATATTTATATGTATGTCAATTTATATTTTATGTTAATTTGTTAATTAAATTTGTTATAGGAATTTTTTGTATATAACTAAAATAAAGTAAACATATAAAAAGAGAAAAAGAATAATACATTAATACGCATACATACAGTTAATAATACATTAATACACTATACAGTATACACTATATACATTTTAATATATTTTAAACTACATACATTTTGAACTATATCTCTTATATTTATTTTTATATATTTTACGGTAGCGCCAAAAATTATGTTTTTAAAATTATAGGAATAAAATTGTGTCCATACAAATAGAGAAAAAACAATATTTCATTAACAAGTTTCATTAATAATTACTTTTTAGGGCTTTTTTTAAAAAAAAATCCCTTATGCTAACGCTTTTGTCCGTCTGTCTGTCCGTCTGCCCGTCCGGTGTAAACAATAAAAACCAGTTATTTCACATGGTTAATGTACATTCAGGTATATGATAGATAAACCGATGGAAAGCCTGATATTGAGAACGAGATGCAATTGATAGAATTTCAAAATTCGGCCGGTAGGTGGCGCAATTCGCATTTTGCCAAAACCTCTTTTTTATATTGTTTTTTAAAAATGTTATTCAACTTGGTGAATGTTTACCAAAATTGAAGGGAAACCAAGCGCTGGAAAGCTAATATAAACTAAAATAAATCAGACATACTCATAATCTGATTTTTAGCCACTAGAGGGCAGTAAAATACAAGTAAAAAGTTGTAATTTAATATAGTAAATGTGCACCAAAAATGAAGTGTGATTACTCGTTGGAAAGGTAGTTAAGAATAGAATACGATGCAGTTAACTGTATTTCAAATTTCTACCGCTAGAGGCGCCAAATACTAAAATATGGAAAAAGAGTTTTCAAAATGTGTTTTCCAATTGTGAATAAGCTCCAAAAAATAGGTTTAATGTCGCATCTGAAATTTAGTAAGTAGTAGTATAAAATCACGAATAACAACATATACTCCAAATATGCATTTAGAGTAGTTGAATTTAAAAAAAGCCCATAATTATAAAACTACTGATCAGTAGTTCGGCTGCGCGGCATTTTTATATATAATTATGGGAAAATTAGTATTACCATAGATATAGAATGATAAATATATTAGAAACAGAAATAAATAATTTGCAAAAGTTAATTAAAATTTTAATAAAACACCGAATCGGAAATACACTACGGAATTAGCGTATGTTGAATTAGGGTATGTTGATAAAATTAAAGAAACCTGTAGCAATGCTTGGCAGGAATTATATAAGGGAGATAAAAATTTAGCACTAGTATATAAAAAAATGTGAAAAAGTTTTCATAGCCGTAACGAATTGTTATAATAATAATACACTCCACTTTACCTTAACTATGCTTTATTCAAATACCTAAAATATTAAATTATATTATTTCCTGCCTAAAAGTTTACATGTTTTAAAATTGAAATTATTTCATTTTCAATAATTATTGAAAATAATAATTTAAAATTACATTTTGAAATTGATGCGTTAAGCATTTTCAGCTTGCGCGTGTAATCAATATTAAAAATTAATAAATTAAATTTACCTTTTAAAATTGATCCAGTAAGCACTTAATTACATTCAATTATTTTAAAAGGTAAGTATTCGAAAAAAAAGCTGCCAAGTTGGAAGAGTGCTTCATATCCCCTTTTAGATCAACCTAGGCTTTAATAAAAACAAAGAATTAACTAAAAGTTATAATATTTTATAAAACTACATGTTTTTCACAATTTAAAAGTAAATATATTTTATGTTCTTATATAAAACTTATGATGTTATTTATCTATATCGAATGGTTGAATTTATGATATAAGACAATATATATATATATATATATTGCTTCATATATTGTAAATATATTGCGGTCTAAATTTCGAAAATTTTTTTTTCGAGATTTTGATTTTTCTGGATGTTTTAGATGTCAGGGATTCAGAATCAGCATAAAAACATCCGTGTCCGCCAAAAATTTTACCCGTTTCCCTTTTATTATGGGTGAGGGGGTAATTTTATGAAAGAGGCTGCAGCACCTCAGCGGGGGACTGGATTGAAAAAATGAGAAATTATTTTCTTAAAAATACTATCTTACAACTTGTGCCAAAAATTTATTTCCCTACCTGCAACCCCCTCTAAGCTACATCACTTAGAAATGTTACATTTCAAAATTTATTATATAGTTTATGAAAATTGAATATTTTCCCTTTTCATATGGGTGAGGGGGTATATCTATTAAACAGGCTGCTATACCTCAGCGGGGGACTGGATTGAAAAAATGAGAAATTGTTTTGTCAAAAATACACACCTACACCTTCTATACAAAATTGAGACACGTACCTTCAACCCTCTTCATTTTACAGAGGCAAAAAGTTCGAAATTTATAGAATAAACACATATATATATATTACATTTCGAGTATTTAGTATAAATATGGTATTACAAATTCGAGTACTTATTTATGAAGCACTCTTCCAACTTGGCAGCTTTTTTTTCGTAGGTAGGTGGGGAAATCTTTGAAAGAAGGGTCCGCTATAACTATATTTCAAAGCTAATATCTAATCTAAGACCTTTGCGAAAAATTTGAATTTCACGAACCACGTAATATATATAAAATTAAAAGTAATAATTTTTTCAAAACTACCAATGTTGTACAATTTGAAATTATTACTAAGTTTCAATAAATAAATACTCGAAATTGTATATCCAATATAATATTAATTTTTAAAATGTCGAAATTTTTACCCCTGTAAAATGAACAGGGTTGAAGGTACAGGTCTCGTTTTTATGTACAAGGTGTAGAATAGTATTATGAAGAAACCAATTTTTAATTTTTTTGATATAGTCTCCCGCATAGGGTATATTTCTTATTTCATTAATAGACCCCCTCCACTACTTTAATAAAATGGTGGTTTATAATTTTAAGTGATTTCGCAAGGTTTGAAATTATGGTACCTGGCATATAAGTAAGAAAGTCGTACATAAACTCTGGACCATTTTATAGCCATTTTGAATTTCAAAAATTTTACTTTGAAAATATCGAAATTCAAATACAACTGACATAAAGAGGGTTGACGGGGTGGGGCTGATTTTTTTATACAAGTTGTAAAATTTCATTGTTAAAAAAGTATGTTTTCATTTTTTTAAATTAGACCCCCGCGGAAGGCATGGAGCTTGTTTTCTAAATATACCCCCTCCTCCACCAAAAAAGAGCAGCATGTTAAAATTTGGACTGAGTTGGATTACCACGAACCTATTGCACCCAATTTATAAATTTCAAGTTTATATCTAAACTGTGGCTTATTTTATAGTCATTTTAAGTTCCAAAAATTAAATTTTCATAAACTATATAATAAATTTTGAAATGTTGCATTTCTAAGCGATGAAGAATAGAGTGTGTTGCAGGTACGGAAACAAATTTTTCGCATAAGGTCTAAAATTGTATTTAAAAAAAACTTATTTCTTATTTTTTCAATCCAGTTCCCAGAGGAGGTGTTGTATCTTGTTTTATAAATATACCCCCTCGCCCGTATAAAAAGGGAAAGGGGTGAAAATTTTGAATGATTTTGAAAGATACTAACCTATTATATCTAACTTATACGATAATAGGCCGTATATTAAATGTTTCATATGCTATGATTATTTTAAATACTAAAAATACAATTTTAATAGTCCCATAAAAATTCTTTCACTAGTAAAATGAAGGGGGGTACAGGTATGAGGCTGATTTTTATGTAGAAGGTGTATAATAGTATAATGAAGAAACCTTTTTCTCACTTCTTTAATAAACTTCCCCGCTGATGGGTTGTAACTTGTTTCATATAGAAGCCCCTCACCCACATAAAAAAGGCGGGGAATAATTTTTTTTATATGGAATGGAAAGGTACTAACTTGTTATACCTATTTTAAAAGTTATAATGTTTTACGTGAAATCGTACTGGTTTTATGTGCATATCAATTTTCAAAAATTCAATTATAATATTACCATTAAATAAGGGGGCGGGGGACCCAGGGATCTGAATTTTTCTTATGTTCTTTGTATGGTGTCTATTCATGAAACTGTGAAACAGGGTAAAGATCCGACTATATTAAGGTGTGTTTTTTGACATGGACAAAATTGTGCATTTTTATCGCCCCATGAAGGGGGTTTGCAGGTATATTATTCGGAAAAGGATACCATAAGCATAAAATTCCATCCTTAGTTTACCTTTCTGTAAATTTTTGATTCAATTGAATGTGTTTTAGTACTATTTCTAAGCGATTCAAAAAGACAATTTTTGTTTTGCGTACGGCGTACGACGTACGGCGGACACGAAATTTTTTTTTGCTGATTCTGATTCTCTGACATCTAAAACGTAAGAAAAAATTCAAAATCTGGAAAAAAATTTTTTCGAAATTTGCTCTGCACCACAAAGCTTCATATTATATTTAATATGAAGCAATACAATATATATATATATATATATATACAGTTGCTCACAAAAGTATCCGGCCACTTCTTTTATTCAGTAGAATTAATCTTAGACGTTAAGTTTTAAATATCAGAAAACAAATAATTATTATTTTTTAACATTATTTAGTCTTGTAATTTATAATCCAATCATAGAAATATCAAAATTAAATATACTTCAGAAAAAATCGACAACCAAACAATTAAGTACATAATTCGGAAATGCAATTTTCCTCGAATGACGCACTATTTGGAAACTATTTGGTAACTAAACTTACTTTGGGGAAGTCCCCCGTATGCATACACACTTAGTGGCCGACTTTAGTGTCAATTGTTTTATGAGTTGGGACAGCTATGTAAGTTTTTCTGATAATTAATTCATTTTTCTAATATGTTTTTCTAGTATTATAAAGTGCATTAGTAATGGCTTTTTATAGCCAATATTAAAAAAAATACTTAATTGAAAATTAAGTGAAAAACATTAAATATTTTGAACCAAGTAGGGTGGCCGGATACTTTTGTGAGCAACTGTATATATATATATATATATGGGGGTACGCTGTGATAGATATTCCACAGTCCACATTTATTCTTAATTTATTAACCTTTTAAATCGTAACATCTAAGTTTTTTAAATCTTAACATCTAAGTTTAAAATTTTTAAATCTTAACATCTAAGTTTAAGTTTAATGTTTAACTAATTTATTTATGAATTCATTTATTTATTTAACTATTAATCATTTATCTATTTAGAACTATTTAATTATTTTATTTTATAAATGTTCCTTGACTCTCATAATGGAAATAATTTAGGAGTAAAATTGCAATTTATATTTAATTTATTAAACAATTATTGTGTTCAATTGTCTATTGCCGCGACTGTACTTTCGATCGGAATTTACTTTTTAACAAAAATATTTTATATGCACACGACTTTACTTAATGACTGATCAATTAATTCTATCTTAATTTTTCTTATTGATAATAATGATAGCTCGCACTCATTATTATATAAAATTATTATTGTGTGTGTGAAGTAATATCGCATGATATCGTAGAATAGAAAATAGAATATAGTTGATATAAAAGAATAGTTTGTTGCTACGCGGTAGGAAATAGGAAAGCTATAGAAAGTAGAAATTTCTGGAAGAACAATTACGCGGGTGGCGTGACGCTACATCACCCCCCTTCAAGTCGATCGATGAAGGCCGGTTTGAGTCGGTTAACTGACACTGTAACGTTCTTGTTGTTCACGTTGATGGTGTAAGTGTTTCGTAGACTTCGTATTACTTTGTGTGATCCAGTGTACGGTTTCGTAAGTCCTGATTTTATTGTGTCCGTACGTAGGAATACAAAGTCGCATGTCTTTAAGTCCTGCTGAAAATGTACTTTCCGTGTGGGAATTCAAGGTGATGTTGGTGTTAGTTTGTTGATGGTGTATTTTAGCTGTGTTGTCAAAGTTTCTTGGTCTATTTTTGGTGTCTTGTCGCTGTCTACGAAAAATTCGCCTGGTAGTTTGAGCTGTGTTATCAAAGTTTCATGGTCCATTTTTGGTGTCTTGTCGCTGTCTACGAAAAATTCGCCTGGTAGTCCGTAAACCAGCTTGACGGGTGAGACTTTTAGGTCATCCTTCACTGAAGCACGAATGGACAGCAAGATGATTGGCAGTTCGATAGTCCAATTCGAATTATTGCATCGCGCTCTCAATGACGTTTTCAGCTGCCTGTGGAACCGTTCCACAAGGCCGTTCGACTGAGGGTGATATGGCGACGTTCGAATTCTGTGGCTTTCCAGTAGCTTCGTTAGTTCACTAAAGAGTTTCGATTCGAATTGCCTGCCCTGGTCGGTGGTGATGCTCGAATGTGTGTTTCGGAAGAGCAAATGTACCCTGTTGACTGTGAGTGTGTCGGTGTATTTTACACTTTTGACACTCGACACAACTTCTTGTCCAGTGGGCGATATCTTTATTTAGGCCGGGCCAGAAGTACCGTGAAGCTATCAGTTTACGAGTGGTGCGGACTCCAGGATGGGAGAGGTTGTGCAAGAATTTGAAGACGGTTCTTCGAAGTGTTTCGGGTATGAACTGTCTATTTTTACCAGTTGAGGTGTCGCAGTAAATTGTTGCGTCTGGGAATTCGAAGCGTTCTAGGTTATATTGCGCTGAGGGATCTTTTGGTGCTTCTAAAACTCTTTAAATTCTGGTCTTCTTGCTAGTGTTTTGCTATTTTAATGAGGTTAAACTCATTTTCGTTGTAGGATATGTCCGAAATGCGTGAAAGACTGTCCGCAACTGTATTTTCGGAGCCTTTCAAGTGAGCGATGTCTGTGGTGAATTGTGCTATGAAGTCTAGGTGTCGCGTTTGTCGCTATTATTTATTAACAGCATAAGCATTTCGTTGTTCTTTATACACATTATTATTTATTAACAGTATAATCAGATGATCGTTTGATAACAAAAATTGACTTTAATTGTTACTGTAATTACTCTTCTTTGTTTCGTAAAATATTATTACAATTTAGTCTTTAAGTTGATTTTGTATAATAAACATACTTTAAATTCGAACAGGTTATGGGCCCAGGAAAACTTTGTGTCATATAAAGAAATTTAATTAAAAAAAAATTAAGTATAGTTTTTAAATATTTTTTTTTATTTGGTATATATCGTGATAATAAAGAAAAATATATTTCGAAATGAACATTTCCGAGTTTAAATAACGTAGAGAAGCTCGATGAGAGTAATTATGACACATGGAAATTGAAAATTAGAAGTATACTAGTTTTCAATGATTTTTGGAATTTCGCAAACGGCGAAGAAAAATGACCAGCTCCAGAAGCTAAAAAAAAATCCTGGGAAATTAAAGATCAAAAAGCTTTGGCATTAATATTGTTGTCACTGCAAGAAAATCAACTGGCTCTCGTAAAAAAGGCAAATACATTTCATGTTGGCTGGAAAAATTTGGAAAAAGTTTATGCTTCAAAATGACCTGCTAAAAAAGTGATGTATTCTGTATAAAAGATTATTTATGATGAAGAAAAGTTATGACCAAACAATGAGTGAACATTTAAGAGATTTCATGAATTTAATTGATAATATGGAAGAAATGGGTGTGACGATACCTAAAGAATTAATTTCAATAATGATGTTGAATACAATGCCCGATGAATATGAAATTTTTTGTGTCGCGATGGCAACTCGTGATAACTTACCAGAACATGATGAGCTGAAAATAAAAATTATAGAAGAAGAAAGTAGAAAGAAAAATAATAGTGAAAAAGATGAGATAAATCAAAATGCTTTATTTTCATGAAATTTTAAAGGAAATAACAATACTGTGAGTTATAAAAATTTTAAGAAATATAACTACAAAAACAACTATTCAAATGAAAATAATAGAACTACAAACAATAAAAAATTTGGTAATTATAATAAACGTTTTGATGAAATTTGTTTCAATTGTAATAAACGTGGTCATAAATCAATTGACTGTCGTACAAGATCAAAACAAAAAGATTTAAGAAATGAAAATACAGTGATGGCTGTAGCTTTAAATGTTAATTTTTCGGAAGAAACGAAAAATAAATGGGTTTTGGATAGTGGTGCTACTGCACACATGTGCAATGATTTAAAAATGTTTTGTACGTTAAAAAATAAAACAGTGTCCGTAGTTCAAACTGCTGGAAAACAACTTCTTGAATGTTTAGGTGTTGGTGATATTCATATTGACGTTTTAAATAAAAATAATATTAGCAAAATAATTCTTCAAAATGTCATGTATGTACCAGAACTAAAACACAATTTAATATCAGTTTCCAGTGTTACTGATAATGGTTTTGATATTAAGTTTTTTTAAAAATAAAGCTATTTTCAAAAAATATGATAATTCTATGACGTTTTGTGCAGATAGAAAAGAAAAACTATATATTTTAAATACAACAACAAATATTTCGTTTTTATCAACAAATTTAAGGAATAATAATTTATTAAAATGGCATCAACGTTTTGACCATTTAAATTTCAATTATGTGGTCAACCTGAAACAAAAGAATTTAGTAGATGGAGTTAATGGGAATTTAAAATCAGAAAATATTCAATGTTTAGTATGTGAAAAAGGAAAAATATGGGAAAAGTAATTTAAAAAATCTGAAACAAAATTAAATGATACACTAGAAGTTATACATTCAGACGTATGTGGGCCATTCAAAGTGAATTCCCTAGGAGGATCTCGTTATTTTGTTTCTTTCATTGACGGAAAATCCAGATATATTCAAGTGAAATTTTTAAAAAGTTGTGGTGATGTATTTCAAGCACTTAAAAGGATATTGTCCAGGATATTTGTAGGATATTGTCCACAATCCCAAGGATATCGACTTTGGGATGGTGCAAAACAGATAATAAAACGGAGAGATGTAAGGTTTTTTGAAAAAATAAATTAAATAATTATTTATTTTTAGATATGATACGTAATAACTATGAAATAACAAATAATAACGACAATAAATTGCTTGATGTTGAAAATGATAATAATGATGTTAATAATAATGTTCCTTACAATGATAATAATAATGAAAATAATATTGTTGATGATGATAATGAAAGTAATGGCAGTTATACAAATGAAGTATTTTATGGTTATGATGAAAGTGATACAGATGATTTATTTTGTGATTTTTCTGACGAACAAATTGAGAATTTAAAAACTGAAAATGATGAAAACAACATTAACACAAATTTGAATAAAGATGAAAAAGAATCAGCAGAAATTATAAAAAGAAAAGGTAGACCTAAAATTGAAAGAACGGGTAAAAGAGGAAGACCAAAAATAATACGTCATGAATCACACTTAACAATATCAGATAGTCCAACTTCGTTCAAGCAAGCTATGAATAGTGCCAATAAAAACGATTGGATAGAAGCCATGAATATAGAATTATAATAACTAGAACGTAATAAAACTTGGATTCCAGTTGATCGTACTGGGAAAGAAAAAGTTTTGACGAATAGATGGGTTTTTAACATCAAAAATGGTTTAAATGGTTTAAAATACAAAGCACGGCTTGTAGCTCGTGGCTGCGAGCAAGAATGTGGTATCGATTTCGATGAAGTTTACTCTCCAGTAGCACGATATCAAACGTTGAGATTATTATTTAGTTTATGTGCTAAACATCAATTACTTTTACATCAAATGAATTTTATATCAGCTTTTGTACAGGGTGATCTTGATGATATTGTATATATGGAACAACCATTAAATCCGAAAGAGACAGCTGATGATAATAAAATTTGTATGCTGAAACGACCACTTTACGGTCTAAAACAAGCAAGTCGACGGTGGTACAAAAAATTAAACGGTTTTATGGTCGAATTAGGAATAAAACAAATATCAGCTGATCAATGTTTATATATTAAAGTTAATGGTTCAGAATTAATAATTATACTCGTCTATGTTGATGAAATTTTATTGGCAACTAATTCTGAAAAACTGTTAAATCAAATTAAACGACAATTAACAAATAAATTTAATATGAAAGATCTGGGTGAAGTAAAAAAGATTCTTGGTTTTAACGTAAAAAGAGAATCCGGTAATGGAGACATAGAAATAGATCAACAAAAATATATAGAACAGTTTATGGAGAAATTTAATATGTCAAATGCAAACCCAGTTAGTACATCATTAGAAAATAACACTAAATTACTTCAATTGGATGGTGAAATATCTGAAAAAGAAAAAGTTTTTTATAAATACTTTCCCTTAAAGAAATATTCAACTAAAAAGTAATAAACAAGCAAATAATACCACATCAATGTACTTTCCCGTTGAGTTTTAGCCACTGTCAGCAATAGTAAGGGTAAGTAGACCTCCTTATAAGTGGCATTAATTCTACTTTCCCTTACTATTGCTGACAGTGGCTCAAACTCCCTTACTATTGCTGACAATGGCTCATACTTTTTAGTTGAATATTTCTTTAAGGGAAAGTATTTATAAAAAACTTTTTTTTATTTTATATTTATTATTTTATACTTTTTAGTCGGTCAAATATTTATTCATTTGACCGACTAAAAATATTTAAATACTTTGACAACTTGGGAATGATTTGTTTGAGCTCCTCATGGCCCACGATTTGGAATTCCACATGTGGCCGATGTTTTGGGCCTTGCATGGCCCCCGGTGACCCACTGACTAACCAATATTTTTTGTATATGTTCTTTTCAAGTTCTTTCATTTGATGCACCACTTGTTTTTTTTATAACTGGCTCCACATGACCCAGGGTACCGCTCGGACTGTCCAAAGGGATACTCTCTTCATGACATTTCATTTGATACCCCACATGATTTTTTGTATGATAGAGCCCACATTGCCCCCGTTTTGGGCCTCGACGTGACCTATGGCGCCCCTCGAAATACTCCCCATTGAGATGTGCTCTTCAAGACCTTTCATTTGACACCCCACATGATTTATTGTATTATAGGGCCCAACATTGCCCCCATTTTGAGCCCGACATGACCCACGGCACCCCGGACTACCGCCCAATGAGATGTACTCGTCAAGACCTTTCATTTGATACCCCACATGACCTTTTTTATGGAGACCAACAGTGCCCCCATTTTGAGCCCGACATGACCCACGGCACCCCCGGACTTGATACCCCACATGGTTTTTGGTACATTCAAAAATTAAACGGCCCTCCGCACCCCCTTCCCACCTCATCAAAAAGGCCCCAAATTTATAGGGTACCAAGCATTTGATGGCACGAGCTCAACTTCCAATTCCAATCGGTCAAGCCGTTTAAGAGTTATGGCCAGGTGAGGAGATCCCGACATACCGACATATATACTGGAAGTGTGAATTCATAAAAGGGAAAGTAAAAAGACGGTCAAAATATAGAAGCATTTAGTGACTCGATTGGGCAAATGATATAAAAGATCGAAGATCATGCTCAGGTTTACTAATTATGATGTCTGGTGGTCCAATTAGTTGGAAATCACAAAAACAAAAATCAACAGCTTTATCAACAATGGAAGCAGAGTATATTGCACTTTCGGAACTTGTCAAAGAAATTATGTATTTAAGAAATATATTAAAAGAATTGGAATTCACAAAATATTATGATCAGGCAACTATGGTATATTGTGATAAACAATGTACGGTGAACCTATGCAATAATCAACCAAATTACCATAAATCTAAACACGTAGAGGAAGAGCACAATTAAATTCAATTTTTGTTATCATATGATATACTGACATGTTTACAAAAAGCCTACCAAAAATAAACCTAAAAAGCTGTGTCAAATTAATTAATATGAACTAAATTAAATTCTTTAATTGTAATGTTAAAATATTTTTGAATTGAATTTTGAATATCGTAGATTATAAATTTTTATATCGTAACGTAAATTTTTGAATTTTGTATAATGCAATTAATTATATGTATAAAAATCATCGATATGGGGGAATGTTGAATTATTATCGTATTATTTATTAACAGTATATCATATGATAACAAAAATTGAATTTAATTGTTACAGTAATTACTCTTCTTTATATCGTAAAATATTATTACAATTTAGTCTTTAAGTTGATTTTGTATAATAAATATACTTTAAATTCGAACAAACATTTAAGTACATTTTTTATATTTTTCAATATATATAAACTTATAATATTAATATACATATACTTAATTCAGTATAAATAATTTATTAAAATATTTTTTTTATAATTTTTTTTAATTAAGAAAAACACAAAACAAGAGATTTTACGTATATACGTATATTCAGTTGAACTTGTTACCAGCAGCCCTAATTGGCGACAAAAAATTCTTACACAAACATATTTATGGCCATACAACAATATAGTTGAGAAGTTAATTTTAAAAATTGATGATCTTTAAAAATGTTTTTTTTTTTAATTTTTTTTTGTCATAAAAGATTAAATTAAATAACCAACCATTACCGAAGCTTAAATAGAATAAATATACAACATCATAATTAATAAATAATCACAAATTTTTATTCGTATTCAACATTAACACATAATATGCTCAGTATTCTTACATACCAACAATTAATACATATATTAATGAATAATAATAAAATCAGTATTTTTATATACTAATTATTAATATTTATGTTTATTTATTTATTTGTTTAGTTCAAACAATTACAAAAATTTACTTAGAAATAGTTACACATTTTCTTAGATTTTTAATACTGAGTTATAAAATATATATTTTCATAATTTAAGTTTAAAAATACTAATAAATATAAATTAAGTAATATAAAAAAGAGTAAACAATTATTTATTGTTTTTGTCATTAATTTAAAATAAAATAAAATAGTACATAAATAAAATGTATAGTACATAAATAATAAAATTTATTTATTGTGACATATGGACAAAGTTTTCTTTACTTGTTCTTTAGAAAAGGACGGGCTGAAATAATCTTTATAGTTATTGGAAGTCATAAACATTCTATTTATAGGTTTAAACGATGAAGAGGTAGATTAAATATTTGTTCATTACGAAAACGTGTTCGTGAATTCAAATATTTAACTATTTGGTCTCTAATATATATTGAGTTTATTTCATCATTGTAGACCTGTACAATAAAAACGATATCTGCTACTTCACGCCTAGATTCTAAAGAATTTAAGCTTATAAGCTGCAGACGATCCCTATATGGTGGTAAAAATTACGCAATGCAAATTTAAAAAACTTTTTTGGACAGCCTCGATTCTATTAATATGATTTTAATAGTACGGCGACCATACTTGGCAGGCATATTCCAGATTAGGCCGGACAAGAGTAGTGTATAAGGATTTAAAAATGTTGGCATCGTTACATCAGGATTAATATAACAGTATGAGACGCTAAGTGGAGGATGAAATTTGTCAATACTGACTAACGGAATGCTAGTGTGAATATTAGTGAGATTAATCCAATTTGTGGTATAAATGAGATCCAGTTGTTTGCTTTGGAAATTCTTCACCTAAGATACTTGTTGTAGATAATTTGAGTTGAAACCATCAATTAGTACACATTCTAAATTGGAAGCAACTTAACTCGGAATCATAAAGGGTTCCTCCTCATGTTGATTCCAACATAAATTCGGTAAGTTAAAATCACCGCAAACTATCATTTCATCGAAATTATTCAGTAGAGATGAAATGTAGTCAATAGCCATAATGAGTTTATTATAGATGCTAACAGCTGAATTTAGAGGTATGTAGCAACGAATGATGAAAAGAGATTTATTGTTGAATTCTATTTTTATTGCAATAAGCTCTAAAGCTGGAAATTGAGTTAGACATACCTCATTATAGTTGTAGCTTTTTTTAACAGCAATAAGCACACAACCACCTTTTGGCACAACTGGATTTAAAGTATTACTATGTATATATTTCCTAATAGTGTAAGATTGGTCAAATAACTCTAAGGAATTGATAGAAGGCATCAACCAAGTTTCCGTCAGTGCAAAAATATCAAAATCTAAGACAAGGAGTTTTGGAGTTAACGGAAACTCTTACATTTACATTTTGATAGTAAATTGACAACTTTTGGGGTAAACTAGGAGGTAGGTTATTGGGGTAAATTAAATTTTTATTATTGTTGGCGTGTGGCTTACAAGAATGGTGATTGTTTCTGAGGTAAGGGACGAAAAAAATATAATAATATATTAATAAATTATAATTACAAATAAATATTTTTATATTAAATATAAATAAATAAATTCGATATGCCTGGAATTATAAATAAATAAATTCGATATGCTTCTATCCCTTCAAGATAACAAAAAATCGTATGACGAACCCACTGAGAAAAGGAAGCTCTCATATTGATTCCGAACTCAATGACCTTGTAGCCAATTTCAAGGAAGCTAAAACATTACACTATGTCATAGTTAAAGCATTAGAGTTCTAAAAATAAAAGCTTTCATCAAATTCAAACCCTTTATTTTGATTTCGGGAGGGATTTAAAAGATGATCGTGATGAAATAGTAGTCAAACTAATTTACCACCTGTGTCGCATGATTTTAAACCTCTACGTCTAAACGTACTGTGACCTGGCCGGCACATAAAATTTTTTGTTATCACCTGAAAATAGAAAATATTATTAGCAAAGGAAAAAAATATTGATATTTATATATAAGATATATAAAACCAATTCTTATCGTGATGAAATAGTAGTCAAACTAATTTACCACCTGTGTCGCATGATTTTAAACCTCTACGTCTAAAAGTACTGTGAACTGGTCGGCACATAAAATTTTTTGTTATCACCTGAAAATAGAAAATATTATTAGTAGAGGAAAAAAATATTGAAATTTATATATAAGATATATAAAACCAATTCTTAAATTTATCTGGGTGTCCGTCCGCCATTCGTTGTCCGCCTCCAGAGAAAGGGAAAAATAAAAATATAAAGCAAAACTTGACTCTGGTCAAGTTGCGTACATTTTTATTTATATTTTTTTTTCTCTGTGTCGGCGACAAACGTCAATCAAATAACAAGAAACACCAAGATTTTCCCTTCTACCGATCCAACCGCGCAGGCCATCTGGTGCCTAGTACGCCCTACCGGAAAAAATAGTTGTTTTTTGTTGTACTGGCAACACAATCCGAGAAATTCCGCATTTCGGCTGGAATCGGTATGGAACGTTCCAGAAATAACAAAAAAAATAGTAGCGTGATTTTGGTCGTGGTCGAGACAAGGAGTTTTGGGGTATTCGCAAAAAATTAAACAGAGAGAAAAAGTCGTTGTCTGGATGCAGAGGAGATCGGACCTCTGCTCAAAAAAATTAAAAATTTTTTAAAAAAATTTTTATTCCGTTTTTTTTTCTGATAATTTTATATAAAAATCCGAAAAAGTTGGTGCCGGTAAAAAAAAAATTATTATAAAAATATAAAATAATAGTAGATTTTCCGGATTAAATTAAAATTAGAGCCCTCATAATTGTCTTGTCGATTAAAGAAAAATTGCGAATCAGTTAATCGCTGATGAAAAAAAAAAATTTATGTGTGCGGAAATTTGACCTGCCGCCATTTTAGCGGTAAATGAAGAAGTAGGAATTCCGGGAAATTAGTAGCCCGACATCATAATTAATTTAGGGATTTACATCGAGGAATTTTGTGAAAGCAAGAAGAAAAAAAGTGACATAGATGCAGCGGCGAGTCCAGAGTTTCAATTAGTATTAGAGGCATCGATAGTTTAGAACCTGTACCAGAACCAGGAAAAAGAATTAAACACAAAAAAAAAAGGAAAACGTGTAGAATTATTTTCCTGAATGAATTTGTACCTGAAAAAAAAATAGGAAAATAGAAACCAAATATTATAAATTGAAAAGTAGATATGTATATTGTAGGAAATGGCATAAATTAAAACATTTTTTTTGTGGAAGTAGTTTCAATCGCCGTCTAAATATAACGTAAATTCTTTGGAAAAGTAAATTTCTGTAAAAGTTCGTTTTTTTAATTATATTTAAAATAATAAAATTTTCTCATTTTTCTGAGTTCAACACTAGAGTAATTTTACGTTATAGTTTTGTTTAATTTTCTTTATTATTTTGATTTGTTTTTATTATTTTTTTTATTTTTTTTTTATTTTTGATTTTGTTTTTTGATTTTTCTTATCATTTATTTTTTTTGAGTTTTTTTTTGCTATTATTTTGGTTTTTTTTTGCTTTGTTTTGATTTTTATTTATGGACAGTTATAGGTACCATCGCCGGACTTCCTAGACATGTCAAGGCTGTTCCCGGAGGATTAAGAAAATAATAAAAAAATAAAAAAGGTACGTCAATAAAATTTAGTTAATAAAAAAAAAAAAAAATTAAAGTGCAAATGGCAAGAAAAGAAAAGAAAATAAGGAATAAAAGATAAGAAATTATATATGTAGCGTAGAAAAATAAAATTAGAATTGTTCATAAATAATATTAATTTTGTTATGAGTTTGTACCATCGAGCCTTTAACCCTCTACTGCGCAAGAAAATATATTTCAACCAAACTCTTTTTAAATTGTGCAAAATTATATACGGAACAATGTTTGTTCTAGAAATATGCAGGTTTTTTGCCTCTAAAGGACACAATCAGCAAAAAATTCTTTGATGCATTTTTGCATCAATACGCTTTTAGTGGAACATTATAATTTCTTTGAGTGGATAATTACACAAATTCTGAATTTATATAAATAATTTACCATCAAATTTCAACTTACCATTACTTAACATTAAATTTGAAAGTCCCAGAAAAAATCGCTGTACAAATTTCACATATCCACTTACAATCTCACACTACAAAAATCAAATAAAAACTGACAAAACAAATAAGTCCGTAATTTTTTTTTCCTATTATGATTTTGTTCTCAGAACAGAACGATTCAGAAGTGAATCAAATAGGAAAAAACTCAAAATAAATTTTTCCTTAAAAACTATTTAACATTTATTGCCTTGATTCATATTTGCATCATGACACACTAGAGGGTTAATTTAAAAACAAGGTATTAAATAAGAAAGCAAATTTTGTTAAATTGAATTAAAAAAATTATTGCTTATTATTTATATTTTTTTGATATACAATTTTTTTTTGAGAAGCATAGAAAGATGAACAGTTAATAAAAAAAATAATAATTGACCTCGACATGGAGCATTTTCCCTTCCCTTCCTTTTGTTGATTCTTTGTTGTTGCTGTTCGGATGGATTGGTGAACCTACGCTCCACATGACTTCCCTTCCTTTTGTTGATTCTTTGTTGTTGCTGTTCGGATGGTTTCTGTCTGTCTCTGTCTGTCTCTGTCTGTATCTCTCTGTCTCTGTATGTCTCTGTCTGTCTCTGTCTGTCTCTGTCTGTCTCTATCTGTCTCTGTCTGTCTCTGTCTGTCTCTGGCTGTCTCTGTCTGTCTCTGTATGTCTCTATCTGACTCTGGCTGTCTCTGTCTGTCTCTGCCGGTCTCTCTCTGTCTCTGTCTGTCTCTGTCTGTCTCTGTCTGTCTCTGCATGTTTCTGTCTGTCTCTCTGTCTCTGTCTGTCTCTGTCTATCTCTATCTGTCTCTGTCTGTCTGTCTGTCTCTGGCTGTCTCTGTCTGTCTCTGTCTGTCTCTGTCTGTCTCTGTCTGTCTCTGTCTGTCTCTGTCTGTCTCTGTCTCTGTCTGTCTCTGTCTGTCTCTCTCTGTCTCTGCCTGTCTCTGGCTGTCTCTGTCTGTCTCTCTCTGTCTCTGTCTGTCTCTGTCTGTCTCTGTCTGTCTCTGTCTGTCTCTCTGTCTCTGTCTGTCTCTGTCTGTCTCTGTCTGTCTCTCTCTGTCTCTCTGGCTCTGTCTATCTCTCTCTGTCTCTGTCTGTCTCTGTCTGTCTCTGTCTGACTCTGCCTGACTATGTCTGACTCTGGCTGTCTCTGTCTGTCTCTGCCGGTCTCTCTTTGTCTCTGGCTGTCTCTGTCTGTCTCTGTCTGTCTCTGCATGTTTCTGTCTGTCTTTCTGTCTCTCTCTGTCTCTCTGTCTCTGTCTGTCTCTGTCTGTCTCTGTCTGTATCTGTCTGACTGCCTGACTATGTCTGACTCTGGCTGTCTCTGTCTGTCTCTGCCGGTCTCTCTCTGTCTCTGGCTGTCTCTGTCTGTCTCTGTCTGTCTCTGTCTGTCTCTGCATGTTTCTGTCTGTCTCTCTGTCTCTGTCTGTCTCTGTCTGTCTCTCTCTGTCTCTGTCTGTCTCTGTCTGTCTCTGTCTGTCTCTGTCTGTCTCTATCTGTCTCTGTCTGTCTCTGTCTGTCTCTGTCTGTCTCTGGCTGTCTCCGTCTGTCTCTGTCTGTCTCTGTCTGTCTCTGCATGTCTCTGTCTGTCTCTGTCTGTCTCTGTCTATCTCTATCTGTCTCTGTCTGTCTGTCTGTCTGTCTCTGGCTGTCTCTGTCTGTCTCTGTATGTCTCTGTCTGTCTATCTCTGTCTCTGTCTGTCTCTGTCTGTCTCTCTCTGTCTCTGTCTTTGTATGTCCCTGTCTGTCTCTGTCTGTCTCTGTCTGACTCTGCCTGACTCTGGCTGACTATGTCTGACTCTGGCTGTCTCTGTCTGTCTCTGCCGGTCTCTCTTTGTCTCTGGCTGTCTCTGTCTGTCTCTGCATGTTTCTGTCTGTCTTTCTGTCTCTCTCTGTCTCTCTGTCTCTGTCTGTCTCTGTCTGTCTCTGTCTGTATCTGTCTGACTGCCTGACTATGTCTGACTCTGGCTGTCTCTGTCTGTCTCTGCCGGTCTCTGCATAACTGTCTATCTCTGTCTCTGTCTGTCTCTGTCTGTATCTCTCTGTCTCTGTCTGTCTCTGTCTGTCTCTGTCTGACTCTGCCTGACTATGTCTGACTCTGGCTGTCTCTGTCTGTCTCTGCCGGTCTCTCTTTGTCTCTGGCTGTCTCTGTCTGTCTCTGTCTGTCTCTGCATGTTTCTGTCTGTCTTTCTGTCTCTCTCTGTCTCTCTGTCTCTGTCTGTCTCTGTCTGTCTCTGTCTGTATCTGTCTGACTGCCTGACTATGTCTGACTCTGGCTGTCTCTGTCTGTCTCTGCCGGTCTCTCTCTGTCTCTGGCTGTCTCTGTCTGTCTCTGTCTGTCTCTGTCTGTCTCTGCATGTTTCTGTCTGTCTCTCTGTCTCTGTCTGTCTCTGTCTGTCTCTCTCTGTCTCTGTCTGTCTCTCTCTGTCTGTCTGTCTCTGTCTGTCCCTGTCTGTCTCTCTCTGTCTCTGTCTGTCTCTGTCTGTCTCTGTCTGTCTCTGTCTGTCTCTATCTGTCTCTGTCTGTCTCTGTCTGTCTCTGTCTGTCTCTGGCTGTCTCCGTCTGTCTCTGTCTGTCTCAGTCTGTCTCTGCATGTCTCTGTCTGTCTCTGTCTGTCTCTGTCTATCTCTATCTGTCTCTGTCTGTCTGTCTGTCTGTCTCTGGCTGTCTCTGTCTGTCTCTGTATGTCTCTGTCTGTCTATCTCTGTCTCTGTCTGTCTCTGTCTGTCTCTCTCTGTCTCTGTCTTTGTATGTCCCTGTCTGTCTCTGTCTGTCTCGGTCTGTCTCTGTCTGTCTCTGTCTGACTCTGCCTGACTATGTCTGACTCTGGCTGTCTCTGTCTGTCTCTGCCGGTCTCTGCATAACTGTCTATCTCTGTCTCTGTCTGTCTCTGTCTGTCTCTCTCTGTCTCTGTCTGTCTCTGGCTGTCTCTGTCTGTCTATTTCTTCTGTGGATCGCCGGACCACAGGAGGAAATTCCCAATCCATCCTCGAATCCGTTGGACAATCAAATAAATTTTTTTTGGTCTTGTTTTTTTTGTGTGTTCCGCGACTGGTGGTCACCCAAGACCTGGCGCCCACAATCTGCGGATTCCAAACATTTTTCCTTGTTTTTTTTTTGTTTGTTTCCTCCGAAATTTTTCAACGTAGCCTTTCGCTTACATATGGCGCCCAAACATAAGGCCTGCACCATTTGTTTTACATATGGCGCCCAATCAAGTTAAATGTAGCTGTGAAAAAAAAAAAAAAAATTTTTAAATTATGTTGTGGTGTTAGACGGTTGTTCACCCCAACAGAGAACATTTTTTTTCGGTACTTATTGAACAAAAAGAATTTTTTTTTTGTGTCAGAAGTTGGAGGAGATAACAAAGTAAATCAGCAACTTCCCCTTCTTTGGTATTTTCGGTTCGTCCGGTGCGAGTCTGAAAGAGAAAAAAAAGAAAAGATATTGTGAAACGTAATTAAAAATTTAAAAATTGTTGTTCCTGACATTAGAAATTTATATGGTGGTCCATATATTAATTCTGTCAGCGGTTGTTGTGTGTGAGTTAGAAATATTCTGTGGTAGTCCACATTGTAGTCCTCACACGGTAGAGTAAATTTGTGCTAGTTAGAAATTTATTTTGTAGACAAAATGATAGTCCTAGTACACGGTGTGGTAAATGGAATTTTTTTTATTATGGCGGAATATTATATTTTTTTTCTTGATCGGACTTGGTCTGGATGGGTCGAATATCCTGTTGATGTAAACCCATTCCCACCTTTATTCCTGTCCAACCCAAATCCTTTCGCTCCTTTTCCTTAATAAATGCGAAGTGTCGAAGTCAATTTATTTTGAAAAAATTTATAAAACATAAAAAAATTTTTTTTTTATATACTAGGTAACCCGATTTATACTTTATATAATAATAGTACAATTCATAAGAAATTTTATTGAGTATTATTTAGTAAGGGAATATTGTATTTTCGTAATTATTAATAGTAAATACAATTAGAAAAATTGACGAAGTATTAAAATAAGAGTATACTTATACACTGCATATTCATATATATAGATAAATCTTTGACTATATAATATATGGACTGCTAGTAACCAACTTCATTGCTGTAGCTATGACCGACTATGCGCATACCACCAGAGCTGGCGAAAAAAGGAACTAACTATTCCGAATTGCCTTTGGCGACGCTAGCCTTTTTGACGGCCAATAAAATTTATGAGAATTCCATAGATTTTACTTGAGAATTCTACTGGATTTAATTCAGAATTCCATAACTTTAGTTGTTTTATTGGCCATCTCTGGTGCTATGCGCTACCAGTCATAATAGTATTTTTTTCTTTGACAGCAAAGGAAATTATAAGCGATTAGCAGTCCATATATTATATAGTCAAAGAGATAAATATATATATTCTCAGTGTGGGGTTGCCGTCCTGCTCTTATAATAAAGTATTATTATAATAATTTTTTTTTTAACTTATATTTTTTTTTTTTTTTTTTTTGGACATAATTCCGTGGTTCCTATATTGAATTGAGAATAATTGTTGAAAGTATTTGGAGAAGAAGAAACATTGATTCAAATATTGGAATTATATATATATTTCGATTAATTATAATTTTTTTTTTGGGACGTATAAGTATTATTATTTTTTTTATATTGAAAAAAATAAACAACAATATAAAGGCTTGTTAATCAACCCATAGATATATGATAAAATTGAATTATATTGTAAGGAATAAATAGTACTATAAGAAATAAATAAAATACGTTCTAGTACAAATTATATTTTTTCTGAATTTTTATTATTGATTTTTTTTTGGCTGTCTCATTTTGTATTGGACAAATTATTTTGTTTGAAGTAGCATCGGGCATATCGTGGTAGATCTTGTCGCTTGGGGATAGAAATTTGCATTTGGCCGAACATGGATCCGTCATTGCTAGAAGAAGATGAATTGTTATATGCGCGTGAAATTCGTAAATTAAATATAATACCTGGTACGACCATTTCAAAAATTCCTAAATTGCGAATAAAATTAGCGGATGAGCGTCGTGCGCCTCAACAATTATTTGTACTAGAACGTATTAGTACAAATAATCGTCGATGACCAATGGTGGTCCCTGGTAGATCGACTTAGGCGATTACGGAAGGCTAGTCCAACATTATCTTCGACTGTTAGAGGGATTACTAATAGATTAAATGACATTTTTGGAAAAATTAAAGGATATACCTGTGAGATGCAGTGACAAATCGGACGTTCGGGTTTGGGATCTCCGGTTCCACCAGGTCTCGATGAATTGAGTGGAGATGATGAAGCTATTGCTCCGTTACCTACGAGTGAAAATGTTGCTGTTGAAGCAGATAAAATAAAAACACTATTAATGGAAAAAGAGCAAACAATTAATAAAAATATATTACCGATTCTTTCGTTGGGTAAAATTCCGTCAGCAACTCCATCAATTAGTAAAGGTCCAGCTCAACAGAAAAATTCGGATTCTTCAGTAGCCAACAAATTATCGTCGTTGCACCTGGGCAGTAAGCACAGTTCATCTAACACTTAGTCGAATTCCGTTCCGGCCGATCATTGCCTGTGTTCTACAAAAATGGGAACTAATCGAAAAACATACTCGGCACCTGTAAATAGGAATAAGTTCGGTAGTCAACATCAACAACATGGTGATCATGTACATTCTTACCGTCAATCTCAGCCTGCACGTGCGCAAGAGCGATCCATGTGGTATCAACGTCAGCCTGTAGATCAATACAAACATTGGAAAGCCGAAATGTCCAATATGATCATCGAACAACAGCGACAAATTCAAGAGATGCGAGATCTACTAGCAGCACAGTCAGCGTCCGCTCGAATCCAGCCAACAACCAGCTCCGCTACTGTTCCGCGTGCGTCGTCATCCAGATCCTTGCGTGGTGTAGTGCCATCTCAGCAAAGCTCTCGTCCTAGGATTGAACCTGCAAGTGAAATGGAATCAAGTGATGATGACGCAATGGAAATACGTAATGACGCTGCTCACCGCAGGAATCCTTGACGTCATCAAACACTATCATGATGAGCCGTTGGCAGCTCACTCCGGTGTGGATAAAACCACTGAAAAAATCCAACGTTTGTATTATTGGCCAAAAATGCGTGACACCATTAATACTTACATAGCTGCTTGCGACTCGTGCAAAGAATGTAAAGCGCTGTACATTTGTCTGCGTCCTCCGATGGTCATCCAAAGTCCTCCGGTCCGTCCGTGGCAATTCATCAACGTCGACTTATTAGGTCCATATCCGCGCTCTAAAAATGGCAACACTTATATCTTTATCGTGCTAGATCAATTTAGTAAATTTGTTTTATTGAAACCTTTGCGACAGGCAACTAAAACGCCGATAATAAAATATTTGGAATCGGATGTGTTTCATTTATTCGGAATTCCCGAAGTATTAACGTCCGATAATGGGGTGCAATTTACATCAAGAGAGTTCCAGAAACTAATAGCCGAGTACAATATCCAGCACAGATTCACTGCACCGTATCACCCGCAAGCCAACGCTTCAGAACGTGTGAACAGAAACATCATTACGGCCATTCGTGCGTACATTAGGAGCGACACCCACAAAGAATGGGACAAATACCTCAGCCACATTGCTTGTGCGTTACGTAACGTGGTACACGACGCAACTGGTTTTTCACCCTCATATTTAGTTTTCGGGTATCACATGATCTGATGGAACCACCTACGAATTGTTGAGGAAGCTACACGCGTTGCAGGAAAACATGCTAGTGGAATTTCCGTCAAGAAATCCAGCAATAACTAAAACCGTATTAAAAAATTTGGAAAAGGCTCAATTACGACATCAGCGAACTTATAATTTACGAACACGAAAAATTAGTTACGTACCTGGACAAACCGTATTTCGGCGAAATCACGTCCAGAGTGACCAGCAAAAACAATTTTCAGCCAAATTCGCCAATCCATTGGTTAAGTTTCGAATATTGTCTCCTCGCGGTGGGCTGGGGTTTGTTACGATGTGCGGGATGAGCATAACAGTCAAACGCATTTAGTCCATGCGAAGGATATTCTGGATCCTCAGGGTGTGGGACAGCCCCGCGTTGATCGATCTGGAAATTTATCAATAAGTAATGTATAATGGTATGCTAGAACATTGTCGGATATGATTTTTTTTTTAGCTTACCTAGAGAAAAATTTTTTTTTGTTCATATTTTTAATTGGGGTATTTATTATATATATATATATATATATATTAGTTCTTGAAATCCACTAATAGAAGTAGAATTCGTTGAATACAGTATTGTAGGATAATCTTTTAGTCAATTTCAGACTTGTATGTTCGTGAAGAACGACATACAAGCCTGTTTTGTGACCTGGCCGGCACATAAAAAAATTTGTATCACCCGAAAATAGAAAATATTATTAGTGAGGAAAGAAAAATATAGATATTTATATATAAAAACAATTCTTACATTTATTTTTATCCGGGTGTCCGTCCGCCATTCGTTGTCCGCCTCCAGAGGAAGGGAAAAATTAACATATAAAGTAAAACTTGACGCTGGTCAAGTTGCGTCCATTTTTGTTTATTTTATTTTTTTTTCTCTGTGACGGCGGATGACAAACGTCAATTAAATAAAAAGAAATACAAATCTTTTCCCCTCTACCGATCAAACCGCGCAGGCCATCTGGTGCCGAGTACGCCTTACCGAAAAAAATCGTTTTTTTTTTGTTTTACTGGCAACACAATTCGAGAAATTCCGCATTTCGGCTGGAATCGGAATGGAACGTTCCAGAAATAACAAAGGAAAAATAGTGGCGTGATTTTGGTCGTGGTTGAGAGGAGAAAAGTTTTGGGTTTTCGCAAAAAATACGAATGAAAAGTCATTGTCTGGATGTAGAGGAGAACGGACTTCTGCTAAAAAAAAAAAAAAATTAAAAAAAATTTTTCAATTTTTTTTTGTTTGCGTTGTTATTTTTTTCTTGTTAAATAATTAAAAAATCGAAAGGTTGGTGCCGGTAAATTAAAAATAAAAATAAAAATTAATTAAGTTACCCGGTTTAAAAATAAAAATTAAAAAGAAAGCAAACAGAAAATTTGTTAACTGGCGTTTTGTTAATCCAGTTAAAATAACAAAAAAAAAATATAATTTTTGGTGCGGAAAATTCAGTACCGCCATCTTAGGTGAATATTCAAGAAACCATAGTTCACCTCAATAATATGTTAAGGGTTTTCACCGAGGGATATACCCAGGAAGAAATTATATTTTAATGAAAGCCGAGACCGTTTAGGAGACATCAGTAGATTACCAGAAAAAAAAATAATCTTCACCAGAATTCACCAGAAAAAGAAAATAATCTCAGGACGACGATTAAGTGTTTTTTTTAATAGCTATTATGTATTATTGATGTTGATGTGTAAAATTAGATAGAGTAGAAATCTCAGAATTTTAATTTTTTTTTAATTAGTAAGGAGGAATTATATCTGTGAAAAAGTCAAAACAATCAAAAATAATTTTATTATTGACCCAAATTCGGGTATAAGTTTTCCTTATTGATTTTTTTATTATCTTTACAAAAAAAAAAAAAATCGTAATTATTGAATTAACTTCAAAAGTAAATTACAAGATTAATTTTGCTCAATTTTTATTATTAATTTTTCCTATTATTTTTTGATTTTTTTTTGTTATTTTTTTAATTTTTTTTTATTATTTTATTGATTTTTTTTATTATTTGTTTTGATTTTTTTTGCTATTATTTTTGATTTTTTATGGAGAGTTTCAGGTACCGAAACCGGACGTCCTAGACATGCCCAGGCTGGTTCCGGAAAAATTTAAAAAAGGTACATTTGTAAAATTTATGAGAAATGGAAAAAAAAAATTAAAAGAGAGAGAAAGTTAGCCAAGATAAATTAAATAAACCTAGTAAAGATAAAGTAAGAAAAAATAAGAAATAGTACAAGAATAACGTTAATTTTTTGTTGAATTAGTGCCAGTGAGCCAATAGTTGTAAAGCCTAAATTAAATATTAAAGAAGAAAAAAAAAAAAAATATTTTCTGAAAATTTAATTCGAAAATTATTGGTTTATTTTTTTTATTATTACATATCTATATACATTTTTTTAGAGCGCTAGTAATAACAGCAGTTAAGCTCAAGGATAATTTGACCTCGACATGGAGCATTTTCCTTTCCCTCCCTTTTGTTGATTCTTTGTTGTTGCTGTTCGGTGGATTGGTGAACCTACGCCCCACATGACTGAGGACCTTGCCGGACCACAGGAGGGAATTCCCAATCCATCCTCGAATCCGTTGAGAATCAAATACATTTTTTTTGTGTTGTTTTTTTTTTGCGAGTTCCGCGACTGGTGGTCACCAAAGACCTGGCGCCCACAATCTGCGGATTCCAAACATTTTTCCTTGTTTTTTTTTGTTTGTTTCCTCCGAAATTTTTCAACGTAGCCTTTCGGTTACAGTACCTTCCTTTAATGGTACATATGAATGTTGGCCATCATTTAAAAATCGATTAGACGCATATTACCAACAATATCCTATTAGGTCCAATGCCCAAAAACTTTTAATGCAGCCTCATTAATCCAGCACTTATCCATTGAATACAGTGGTCTTCAATCAGCCATGATAATTCTACATGAAAGAAAATAAACGGGTACTAGTTAATGCACAATTAAAATTCTGTGTGAAATTGCCAAAACACTAACACACCATGAATGCAGTGTGCAATACCGGCTCCCACCCTATATAAATTTCAGAGTGTTTTCTTTTATTCATTCCGAATATTCCGAACGCGCCTAAAATGTCAAAAAACGTTCTTTTATTCATTCTATTCTTTCCATTCCGTGTTTTTTATTCAGTCGGAATATTCCGAATACTACTTTTGCGTACTAAGTACAAAGGTAGATTAAATGGAATATCTTTATTCTAACCTCAAATTTTGAAGGAAAATGAATTCTTTATAATTTAAACATTACTATTATAATAACAAATATACTTGATACTTATACTTGAAAATTCTTCTTTTTTGGAACAACTCGACCGCGTTTTGTTGAAGGCACATTCGCTGGACTGATTTCTTTGCCTCGTTTCCAGATTTTGGCTAGTTTGAATACTCACATGGTATTTAGCTGCAATGGAATTGTATGCACCCCTCTTAAGAATTCCGTTGTCACTTTCACTTAGCAAATCCTCATATATTAGCCTCCTTAGTTCATTGGAAAGTTCACGTTTATTTCGTTCCATATTTATGGATAAAAATTTGAAAAAATTAAATTTTTATGACGAAAAACTGAATTGGTGTTTACAAAAAAAAACACAAAAATGAAATGTCAAAATGATACGGGATGTCCAGTAATCATAAAACATTGTTAAGTGTGAACAAATTAGTTTAAAATTATCGTTACTTTCTTTAATTCTTGACAAATTATAGAGTATTTTAAGCTTTTTGTGAAAACTATCCAGTAATATGGGACAACGACTTTTGTAATTTTTGACCTTTTATGAAATAATGATGAAATAAAACAAGAAGATACGGTTATATTTATGGTAAATTATGTTTTTTTAGAAAGTCGTATGATTGATTGAACTCATAAGAAAATAATATTGAGGTAGAGCCGTTTATTCGCGATAATCCGCGGACACGAAACGAAAACTATCCAGTATTATGGGACAGAGGGAGTATATAATTAAAATTTATCCTAGCATATATAAATATGTAAACAAAAAAACATTTAATTTTACGTATGACAAAAAATATTCCAGTTATTCCTTTTTCGTTCTTTTAATCGAGTGCGTTTGGAATATAAAACATTCTGAATAAATTTTTAAAATTAAATGACAAGCAACGTTTTTAGTTAGTAAAAAATTTATTGGCTTGGAAAAATTGTTTAGCGTACAGGCACACAGTACAGTAACGTTTTGCCCAAGCAACAAAAATGGCATCCATTGTAATAAAAGGTTCCATTGTAATCTCCATTACACTTAATTTAGGCAACAGATAACACCAATAACCAAAACCAATCAACCCAATATAATAATTCTACAAGATTTAACCCAACAGTCAACATCTAATAACCAACAAAAATTTAACACAAATAATTCAAATTTGCAGACACATAACATCCCTGTACCACACAATCACAATAATCCAACACCAGAATTTCACTACCCAACAAAGTTCAACAGTGGTCCTTGCCGCAGTCCTAGTGTGTGCAACCTCCAGTACTGCTGGGAATTTCAAACTTCGAGCTCTAATATATCCTGGTTCAGAAGCCCCGTTCATTACTGGTAGTGAGAGTGTGTCGGAAAAATTAGCGGCATATGAAAATAGAGTATACGAGCACTATGTTACCGAAGGTATAGCTTTAATTAACGAAATTGAGATAACCGAAAAAGGGGTGTTGTAGGAGGTTTGCGATCTGCAGAATTAAGACAATGCCTCTTATTTAAAATGTAAGGGTTGCAATTGGAGCAGCGCGTTATTATCTGAGTGAAGCCCGAAATCTAAGGGGTATTGCAAGTTCTATTACTACAGGTAGTAATCAAGCTGTTGTAAGTTACCAAATGCTGACTTTATTGACAACTATGATGAAAAAATTAAATTAAAATGGTCTACATACAGATAAACCCAATAACAACAAGTTTCATAATGTAAATAATTTTAGGAGTAATAATAATTTCAGGGGTAATCAAAATGGTAATAACGTCAGCAATAATGAAAATAGAGTATCGAGCACTATGTTACCGAAGGTATAGCAATAATTATAATACTGGGTATAGAAACAACAATGACAACACAACTGTAGTAAACAATTTTTTAACAATTACAACAAAACCCCTTTTAATAATTATAATAAGACCCCAAAAAGAATAAATAATAGTAGTGTTGTGGTTATGACTCTATATGTATTTATATTCACCTGAAATATTTGGTTCTGGCCTGATCGTCTTCTTATTTTTCTTTTCCTGGTTTTACTTCTTCAATATAATACTTTTAAAATAAAACAATTAATGTTTAACGTTTTAAGAGTTCTTTCTTTAGTTCTTTTACCGTAGGCTAAACCTGTTCAGCATAAGACTTCAATATTTGAACTCCCCGAAATTCCATTTTTTCGCCGTTTATATATTCTAATATTGCTCCCGCAGCAATATTAGAATGTGCCAATAATAATTGATATATTTTATTAATTAAAGGTAAAGTTGTGCAACCAATAATTCATACATTAGTTATGTTACCATTGCCCATTTTGCTGATGACGCATTATACTTTATTATTATTAGTAAAGCTTATGTGCTTTCATTTATTTACTTTAGGTTTATTTACCTTTTTTATTTATTCTTTATTCTACATTTTATACATAATAACTTAAGTGTGTCATTATGGTTTGTATTATTTGTATACAATAATATTTATAATACGATGACGTATTTTATTATTGTTTTGATTTAAACTTTGATATAGTATAATGCACTGCCGATATAATGCATTTTTAGGCAATGACGACATAAATGTATGAATGTTGTCACACAACACCTCCCTTTCCCAAGATAAAAAATATCTATATTTTTTAAGTTAATAGTATTTCAGAGTTTTAGAATATGAATTTTTCAATTTAGAACATTCTTTATTTAAAAACATTATAAAACGTATAAAACAATTCTTAATCTTAATCTAGTTAAATTTTTTTTATAATTTTCTATTTTCAACCAATTTGATTTTATATAATATTTTTAAAAAAAACCAATAGTAATTTAATATTTTTATAATTTTATTATTTTCATAATTTTAATATTTTAAGTATTCAATAATTTGTCTCCCAATTTATCGTTAATATTTTATATATATGACCTTTTTTTATAATTTTTCACAATTTTTCATTTTAAAAAGTTTATTTTTTTTTTTTAATTTTTCAACTTAATTCTAGTTTAAAATATTAAATTTTTTTTTTTATTAATTTATTGATTTACAATTTTATTAATTTGATAAATTTAATTTATGGTATACAATTTTTTTTTTTTAACATTTTTATATATGTATATTATCATAAATTTTCTCATTGTGTACAAATATTACGAATTACAATTTTAATGTTATTTTACATAAATTTTTACTTTCACAATTTTTCAATATTATATAATTTAATAATTTAATTAATAATTTAATATTTATAATTTTTTATATATTTTTTATTTTATTTTTATATTATGTATACATTTTATTTTATTTTTATATTATGTATAATAGTATACCTCCCATTTTTTTTTAAATTAAATTTTCAATTTAATTTTACATAAAACAATTTTTTTTTTAATATTATAAATAGTATATTCTAAATTTAATAGTTTATTTGTTCAAATTTTTGTTTTTCATAATATACTAACAAATTTTTTTTTTATTTTATTATCTTCTCTTTTTTTTTATTATTTTAATTTCTTTTCTCTCCAATTTCGCAAAAAAAATCTTTTTGATTTAAAATTTTACCTTTTATTTTATTACATTTTCGTAGTATAAGTTTCTAAACAAAAAATTCCTATTCTTCTCTCCATTTTGTTTATACCCTTTTTTAGCTGGTGTTAGTAAAACAATTACTCCTAAATGTATGCTAATATTTAAATGCTAAAAACTAATTATTAGTAATTTGATTTTCTCTAACCTTTTCCCAAATAATATTTCGCAAAAAAAAAGTAATCTAAATTTAGAAAATGTTGAACATTTTATATTATTGTAAAATCATTAGTTTTGATTTTCTTAATTGAAAATTTTTACTTCTACTTAACGTATGATATATCGCGAAAAATAATTGTTCTATATAATTTGTTTTTTTTTTTTTATTTACGGAAGTATTTATAGTTCCGTTGTTTTATAACCGGGAACGTACGTACATTAATATCTTGTATAATTTTTTCATTATTTTCTAAATATTTTTCAAAACATTGCAATGTTTTGGTTTGCAATAATTGTCCTTGTATATTCTCTAGTCTATTAACAGTAACCACATTTGCATATAAATGAGCCGGTATTTCAAGTTCGTTAAAAATTTTATTGGTTTGACCTTCAATTTTATTATTATGTACTGATTTTAAATTACTGATTTCAATTAGATTATTTTCATTATTATTAACTTTGTTTAATTCAACATAATAATTTACTTTATTATCTTTAAATACTTCAAATTCCTCATTACGAACTTCATTTTTTGTTTCATTTCTTATTTCTTTATTTCTTCAATATCTTTTATTTCTTCAATATTTTTTTATCTTCCTTATATACTTCAATTTTATTATTTAAAATTTTTTTTTCTTTAAACAAATCGTTAATTTCTAATTTCATTTCTACTAATTTTGTATCAGTAACATGATTAGTAAAATTTGTTGTTGTATTAATTACCGGAACATCAATTTTCCCATTTCGTCCTTTACTTAATAATTCTCCTTTTTCTTCTATAATTTTCTCCGCTCTTTTAATTACATTTTTATTTTCTTCATTTAATTTTCCATTTTTCCCTTGGAAATTCTCAAGATCCGCAAAACTGTTGTCTGCTCCTGATGAATTTTCCTTGGATTGCTCTTTTCCATTTTCTTTTGGTAAAATTGGTTTTTTCTCGCTGCCTAGAAAAAGTTCAAGATCCGCTGCTCTGTGGTCAGCTCCTGATTTTTCGTTTTTTGAGTTTCCACCTATTTCAAACCCCTCGTTAATTAGTATTCTATTATCCTTTTTCCGTTTTTCAAAATTTCCTTTTTTAATTTCATAATTATTTTCCACAGTTTCAAAACGAACTCCTTTTTTAAGCACAGTTTCAAAACGAACTCCTTTTTTAATTTCATCATTATTTTCCACAGTTTCAAAACGAACTCCTTTTTTAAGCACGTTATATCTCTCTATTTTACCGTTATCAGTTTTATCAAAATTATCAATTTTATTTTTAAATTCATCATTTCTCTCTATTTTATTATTCTCTAATATTTCAAAAAATACGCTGTCTTTAAATTCACTATTTTTGTTTACTTTACTATTGTTTATATTTTCAAAACCATTAATTTCTTCAATTTTACACACATTCTTTATCTCCATTTTTCGTAAATTAATTTCTTCGAATTCCCTATTTATTTCTGCACTATTTCTAAAACTCGTATTACTCTGATTATAGAAGGGAATTGAAACTTCATTTTTATTATTTTTCTTATAAATTTTGTAAATCCAGTATCATACGATCTCCCTCTCCGCAAAATGTTGGAATTCCCTGAAAAAATGTTTTATAAGTTTTTTCTAGGGGCAATGTTGCATTCATTGGAGCTGTCATACCGAAATCATACGTATTGTCCTTGTTTAAAAAATTTGTTGATCTCCTATGGTTATTTTTGTGCCCTGATCCGTTGTTTTGTTAAATCTTATTAAATCTTCATACAATCCGTTAGGTATGAATTAAATCTTCATACAATCCGTTAGGTATGTGTAAGCCGCTGTTTGTGCGTTGAATTGCTCCTTGCATACACAATCTATTTGTATCCATTTCTAATTTGTCAAAATTTTTATTAATATTAATCAAAGTTTCGTTTCTTTCCTTATTTAAATTATTATCTTCTACTGGTATGCCTCCTACGGCACCTTCTTCTTCGCTCTTGCTGCTATTACTTTCAGAATTTTCTCTAATATTATTTGAATGTATGCTTAAATTCATTCCGTTTAAATTGATTTCTGTTTCCGACCCGATTTCGTCTGAATTTTCAGGCGCAAAAGTTACCGACCGCCTTCGCTTTGTTAAATTGTTTGGATTACCCTGTGGTGTAGATTTTATCAGTGATAATTCCGCAAAATTAAGATTATCCGGTAAAATAGTAGAATCCCCTAGTATTTTTTTTTGTCCGGGAGTAGTTGGTGCCATGTGTTAACTGGTACCAAAAAAAAATAATTAAACTAGTTTTCTAACAAATTATACTTCTAAACTTCTACTACTTGGTCATTTAAAAATATATAGCTATGCTTTCGTCAAAAAATGATACCGAAATTATCAAAACTCAGTATTATTAAAAAAAAAATTACCCGCATTCAACTTTTTGTTGAATCAAAAAAAAAACTCCCTTTTGCTCTACGCCTATGGTTTTCTCAATACAAAACATATATACTCTCAAAAACGACCATTTATTGTATCGCATACATAAACATGAATATAACACAAAAAAAATTTCTCTCATTAATTATGCATATAACATATGTATGTGTTATGCACAAAAGCTTTAAAGTTTTTTTTTGTGTATTATTTTGTTTATGCACAAGCTTAAAGAACGAAATTTAATATTGCGAGAGAAAAGAATTAAAGCTCAAACCTTTTAATTTTTTTTTTGTGAGCGAATTTAGAATTATTTTACTTTTAATTTAAACTCTTTACTTATTATAATTTATAATATAATGTAAATTGTAAATCCCGACAAAATTTTCTCTTCCAATACTGTTGTATCATATTATAAAATAAAGTTAATTTATAATATAATTACAAATAATTGTATTTTATTTCGAGAGACAACAAGTGAAATTAGAAAACGACAAAAATTCCTAAGAGAAAATAATACAACAAATTCAAATTTAATACAAATTTGATAAGAGAAGAAAAAAAAATTTAAAATACAAATATAACTTTGTTTTTTTTTATTTTTATTAATTAGTCATTGTATTTTTTAAATATTATTACATTTCCTCTCTCAAAAATCAATATTAAATCTTCTGAAAAAATAATTAAAAGAAAATATAGCCTCATGTGGCTTGAAATTTTCATTTTAATATTATGTATATTCTCTATTTTTGTATTTCTATAATATTTTTTACTTGGAATAATATTTTAAGTTACTTTATTTTACAAAATTACAATTTTTCTTCTATTTCCTCAACTGTTTTAATGCAATTTTCAAACAGCTGATTAAATTTTTTTTTTTTTTTTTTTTTTTGAAAAAAAAGAAAAAAAATAACGACGATAAATTTTATTCAATAATCCGGTCCGGTTTTTGGAGCGTAGTCCAAAAATTGGTCATGGCACCAATGTTGTGGTTATGACCCTATATGTATTTATATTCACCTTAAATATTTGGTTCTGGCCTGATCGTCTTCTTATTTTCCTTTTCCTGGTTTTACTTCTTCAATATAATACTTTTAAAATAAAACATTTAATGTTTAACGTTTTAAGAGTTCTTTATTTAGTTCTTTTACCGTAGGCTAAACCTGTTCAGCATAAGACTTCAATATTTGAACTCCCCGAAATTCCATTTTTTCGCCGTTTATATATTCTAATATTGCTCCGTCAGCAATATTAGAATGTGCCAATAATAATTGATATATTTAATTTATTAAAGGTAAAGTTGTGCAACCAATAATTCATACATTAATTATGTTACCATTGCCCATTTTGCTGATGACGCATTATACTTTATTATTATTAGTAAAGCTTATGTGCTTTCATTTATTTACTTTAGGTTTATTTACCTTTTTTATTTATTCTTTATTCTACATTTTATACATAATAACTTAAGTGTGTCATTATGGTTTGTATTATTTGTATACAATAATATTTATAATACGATGACGTATATTATTATTGTTTTGATTTAAACTTTGATATAGCATAATGCACTGCCGATATAATGCATTTTTAGGCAATGACGACATAAATGTATGAATGTTGTCACACAACAGTAGTGGCGGTCCCCTAAAAGAATAAATTAAATAATAGTAGTGTTCAACGGAAATAATTACTCATATAATTATAATCATATTCATAATAATAATAGTACTAATAACAGAAATACAAATATTTCGTGCAAAGGGCCCAAAACAAATCCGCTTATTAAATGCTTCAAGTGTGGGAAACAAGGCCATCACGGTTGTGTAATGATGGTCAATTTCTCATGAAATTCCTAATCATAAAAAACGATAACGATAAAACGATAACGATATAAAAAATACACATACTTAAGAATTTCACACGAAAATTCTTAAAATTATTGCATCAAAAAATTATTCAAAAACTCGAATTGGTTTCCCACACAATTCGAATTATTTCATGAAAAATCAAATTACAATTTATTACAAAAGTCAGGCCAATATTTCCAAATTTCAAGTGCAAACGCACTGCAAAGAAAATATATATGCTCATATTACTAAAAAATAATTATTAATTTTGTTTTCAATAATTATTTTTTATATTTTCAAATTTCAAGTGCAAATGCACTACAAGGGAAATATACACGATCACATTACATGAAAATAATTATTAATTTTGTATTCAATAATTATATTCAAATAATATATTGACCGGCTCTAATTACATATATTTTTTGTATGCACAAATATTTTATTTTGCTTTCTCTCCCGATTTTTAATATATTTTGCCTTCTCTCTCGAATTTTACGTTTTACGAGAACGAAAATTCTAATTACTATATTCTAGGTCAAATCGGGACCTGATTGGTAGACAGCTAACTAATCGATAAAACTAACGAGTACGGCAACTAAATCAATTTCTTTAATAAATTAATGATCCTAACGATCAGGAATTCAATTCAGATCAAGCCTTAGAATCAATCAGTCAGTCAATCCTAATATTATAATCAAATTTAATATTATATTAAATAAATATAAAAATCAGTCTTAAAATCAGTCAGTCAAAGTTATTAAATTAAATCAAAGTTATTAAATTAAATCGAAATTATTAAATAGATATATAAATCAGTCTAAATATATATAAATAGTACATTAAAAATCAGTCTTAAAGTAAATAATAAATATAAATCAGTAAAGTTTTATCAAAATTAACTAAGTCAAAGTGATTATAATAATAAATAACAAATAGAAAAAGTCTATTAAATATTGTGTATCAATCAATAAAATTAAATAATTGTTATAATATCGACATAAAATACATAAGAACAATATAAACAATAAAAATTACTATTCACAAAATATTTGGTGTTGTGATTTATCATATGTTAAACAATTGCGTTTAACAAATTGGTGGCAGCGGTGGGATAGATCTTAAGTAAGTACGACTTTTGATCCCCAAATAAAATAATAAAAAAATAGGAGTGAACAATAAAAAAAAGTGAACAAAAAAATACGGAGGCCCAGAGCACCGTATTATGCTACAAAAGTAAAGGTGAAAAATTAAGGAGGCCAAGAGCGCCTTGATTTTTCAAAAAAAAAAAATTCAACAAAAAAATCAACGACGAATGAATCAACCAACATCAAAGACAAAATCCAACAACAAAAAATCAACAATCAACATAAAACCACAAGCAGAGACAACAGTTCCTGAAAACATCGAAGAATTATTACGAGAACACATCCATTGGCACCCAGAATGCCAAAGTCCACACTATTGTAAGTGCTAAAAAATTAAGTTTATTTTTTTTTTAAATAATAAAAAAATGTTTTAAATTTTAAATTATTGAATTGAAAAAAAAAATTATTGTTTAAAAAAAAAAAAACAACCAGATAAAATTTTGTACTCGTATAAAATAAATATATATATAAAAAATAACATACCGTATTAAATAAAAAAAAAAACGAATTTTATAAAATAAATCTTTAACAAAATTATGTATATATTATATTACTATATACAATATACAACAAATTATATGTATATATATTAAATACAAAAAAAAAAATTTATATAATATATAAAAAAAAAAATTACAAAAAAATACATAAAATATATATATATATATATAAAACCTAAATTGATCAAAAAATTTAAATTCCAAAAAGAAATTTCGACTACGTAAACGATAATACGGAGGATTACTCCGAAATTTTTGAACAAAAAACACAACGTCTTTTAGAAAGACGTGAAAGATATTCAAATTTAATTAGAGAAATAGTTATTAAAATCTGTTAAAATATATAAAAAAAAAATATATTAAATAAAGAATTTTTTTTTTGTTAAAATAAACTAAATTGTGTTACTAAATACCATTTCTTTGATTCCTAACTGAAAAAAAAAAAATTTATACAAATAAATATATAACATTTAGTTATATTCCATATTCTAATTTGATTTGATTCGAAATTTTTCTTGACTGACCCTCCATTTTATAACAAAAAGATATAATAATAAATATATATTGAAATATATTATTATTAAATCTAGTAAAAAAAAAAATTTTTTTTATCCAAATTTTTTTTTTATACTTTAAAGGTTGTTTTTGTCTGATTTATCTGATTCTAAAATATATATATATACAAAAATAAATATATATACATAAATATATATATTTTTCTTCAAAATTTTGACCAGAAGAGCAGCTAAAGCACTCGCTCAGGTCGAGTCTGAATTAATCAGTAGTTTGGAAAGTATCGTAGAAGAAACCATTAACGGTGATACAGATATGGCTCCTACTACACAAAAATTATCCTTAACGGATACCAGAAACTGTATACCAGAATATGATGGTAATACAGCTGATCTTCATAAATTTTTATCTCCGCCCTGACTGAGGCCGATGATCAAGCACTACTAGTCACCATAATTAAAAGTAGATTAAATGGCGCGGCATATGAGTTATGTCGCACCCAAAATCTGACGACACGGGACAGTATAAAAGAGAATTCAATGCCGAATTCACCCATTGTAGATCTCGTAGTTCGGTGGTAGACGAACTGACGAAGATCAAACAAAATAATAAAGAAACCGCAAAATCATATATACATCGTTGTTCAGAATTATATTCCGAACTACAATTAGCTACTAGTAAAGAGTCCTCGGACAGTTCAGTAGTATCGTATCTTAATTCGGAAAACGAAAAAACGGCAATTAGATACTTAGAAGATGGATTTTCTAATATCCATTAAAAAATAATAATTAGAGCAAAAAATGAGACAAATTTTAAAAGATTGTGTCAATATGCTCTAGAACAAAGTGAATGTATGGGTGAAGATTTATCTCTCTAAAAACACGTGTTACCAAAATAAAAATTTACCGAAATTCAATTCCCCAGATCGTCCTATAAAAAGAGAAATTAATACTGTGTGTGGGTATTGTCAAAAACAAAACCATCATAGAAATGAGTGTAGGACTAGATTAAGGGATGAAGAAGTGAAACCATCCTGCCAATCTCGGGGCCAACAGGAAAATCAAAATAATCGTCCTTATCAAGGACGAAATAATAATAATTATTACCAAGGTCAAGGTAATAATCGTAACTATCAAAATCAGAATGATAGGTCCTCACAAGGACAAAATATTAATCGAAACGTGAATAACGCTAGAAATAGAAACAACAACAATAATAGTAATAATAGTAATAATACTAATAATAATAGTAATAATGTACCAGCACGGCAGGTACGACAATTATCAAATACATCGAATAATACCGCGCTAAATGCAAAGGGAAACGAGGTAGCGCGGGAAACTAGTGTAGTTTCCCGCGGGGAAAACAATCAAATCGAAAAATAAATATCCCCGTTATTATTAGTGATACATCCTCGTACGTAGAATTTTCTACAAATATGTCAGATGAAACACCACTAAAATTCCCAATTGATACTGGAGCAGAAGTCAGTATCATAAAATTATCTAGCACGAGATGAGCAACTTAGAGACCAACTTTCTGGTATAAAGTTGACATCCTTAAGCGGAGATAAAATATATTCAGTAGGCTTAATGTCAACTTAATGTAATGATGGAAAATGAAAATTTTCAACTATCACATGATTTTGTTGTCACCAATAATTGCGATGACTTACTGTTTAATGGAATTTTAGGGCACGATTTCTTCTACAAATATAATGCTTTAATAGATTATGAAGTAGAAAATCTACAACTGATAATTTCGGACGATTACGAATCACATACAATAAAAAACGGAGATTATTATTTAAATAATATAATTAGCACAGAAAAACCCTGTCAAAATTATAAATCCGAAAATACTAATATAAATATTGAAAGCCCTACACTTATTAGGCAAAATACTAATACAAATATTGAAAGCCTTAGTGTAGGGCAAAATATAAATACAAATACTAATAATGAAAGCCCTATAATAAATAGGACCACAGAAAATATTACAATAATAAAAAGCCCTACCTTAGAAAGGCAAATTAAAAATAAAATACAAAATCCTGAAATAAATACGAATAAAAATAATAGTAAAAATAAAGAGGAAAAAGATATCATCCTAAAAATATGCAGAGAATATAATGAATTATTTCATTTAGAAGGAGATTATTTATCTCATACAAATGAAATGGAACATGATATAAGAGTAGATGAAAGCCAAATTCCAATACATGTGAAACCATACAGACTTCCAGAAACTCAACGAAATTGCAAACATTGATGAAATGTTGGAAAATGGTGTAATTAGCCCCAGCAAAAGCCCATGGAATGCTCCAATATTATTAGTACCAAAAAAGCCAGACAAAAATGGAAATAAAAAATGGAGATTAGTAGTAGACTTTCGTAGACTAAACCATTGACTAATAATAATATATAGACTTATAAAGTAGAACAAAAAAAATTTCCACTTTCTGATTTGACTTTCCTAATCTAATGTAAAAAATCAACGTTCAACGTGCGTTTTTTGTTATATATTTTCGTTAGATTAGGAAAGGAAATATTATGAATGAGAATGACTAATTAATATGAGAGCATGCGTGAGAGGATATTTTTTTTTATATTGAAAAAACGGCTTTTTTTTTGTTTTCTCATATATGTGATTAGTGATTGTATTGTATATATTTATGAATAGTTTTGTTGGTATTCGTGCATTTGAAAAGTTTCTAATTCATAAATAAATTCTAATTTTCAATTTTTAGCAAAAAGAAAATAGTTTCTTCTATATTGTAAGAATAGTACAGGCGTTTGGGTATTTTTGGTAATATCGATTAAAAAATATATTGAATATTTTATGATTTTACAATATATTCAATAAATTAATAATATTTTCTGATTATACAATATTATATTCATAAATTTTAACACTATATTTTAAAATTTGGTTAGATTTAATTTAATTTAATTTGAAAAAAGTTGAATTGAAATTGAAAATTAATTCAATTTAGAAAAGATAAAAATACATATTTCTAAACATGTTTAATTTCTTTTAAAAAACTTCTAATTTATTCTTAAATGTATTCCCATTTTTTAATCAATATTACCAAAAATACCCAAACGCCTGTACTATTCTTACAATATAGAAGAAACTATTTTCTTTTTGCTAAAAATTGAAAATTGGAATTTATTTATGAATTAGAAACTTTTCAAATGCACGAATACCAACAAAACTATTCATAAATATATACAATACAATCACTAATCACATATATGAGAAAACCAAAAAAAAGCCGTTTTTTCAATATAAAAAAAAATATCCTCTCACGCATGCTCTCATATTAATTAGTCATTCTCATTCATAATATTTCCTTTCCTAATCTAACGAAAATACATAACAAAAAACGCACGTTGAACGTTGATGTTTTACATTAGATTAGGAAAGTCAAATCAGAAAGTGGAAATATTTTTTGTTCTACTTTATAAGTCTATATATTATTTTTAGTCAATGACTAAACGAAGTCACAGTAGGAGATGCATATCCATTACCAAATATAACGGATATATTGGACCAACTGGGAAATTCGAAATATTTTATCACATTGGACTTAGCAAATGGATTTCATCAAATACCAATGAGCGAAAAACATAAAGAAAAAACAGCTTTTAGCTCACCGTATGGACATTTTCATTATAATAGAATGACATTTGGATTGAAAGGAGCTCCAGCTACCTTCCAAAGGCTCATGAATGTCGTGTTAACTGGACTACAAGGACTTCATTGTTTTGTCTACTTAGATGACATAGTTATATACGGATACAATCTGAAAAATCATAACGAAAGATTAATACAGGTATTTGATAGACTTAGACTAGCAAATCTTAAATTACAACCAGATAAATGTAATTTTCTGAAAACTGAAATTACATATTTGGGACATATCGTTAGTGAAGATGGAATTAAACCTGACCCTACAAAAATTGAATGCGTAAAAAATTACCCACAACGGAAAAATCCTAAAGGTATAAAAGCATTTTTGGGATTAGTTGGTTATTATAGGCGGTTTATTCCAGAATTAGCTAAAATAGCCAAGCCACTAACAAAATTGTTAAAAAAGGATGTTCCATTTAAATTGTGTTGTTTTTGTGATGAACCATTCTGAGCTTTAAAGGAAAAACTCATCACTTCTCCCATATTAATATATCCGCAATTTGATAAGGAATTTTTAGTAACTTCTGACGCTAGTGATTATGCCATTGGTGCAGTTTTATCACAAGGCGAAGTGGGTAAAGATAGACCTATCTGCTATGTAAGTCGAACTCTTAACCCAGCAGAAACTAGATATTCGACCATAGAAAAAGAACTTCTCGGAATTGTATACGCGGTGGAGCAGTTTAGACCTTATATATATGGTAGAAAATTCATTATATATACAGATCACAAACCATTAAAATGGATAATGAGTTTGAGTAACACATTTTCTTGATTGTTCAGGTGGAAAATTAGACTCGAAGAATTTGATTACGAAATAAGGTATAACCCGGGAAAAATTAACACTAATGCGGACGGGCTGAGCAGAATATCGGATAATAATATTAATATAAACTTAGTTACCAGATCACAAACAAGAAACCAGGAATCAAAACAAAATAGTATATTGAACCATCCATTCCCACATCAGTATTTGAAAATGATTTTAAAACAAATTTCTCCACCCACCACCCTTTTCTAATTGCAGGTGATTATAATTCCAAACATAAAGCATGTAACAACATCACTAACACTCATAAAGGAATAAACCTGCTCCATATATTATAAAAGAGTACTCGAATAGTAGTATTTTTGTACTACTGCACACCTAGCAACCGGTGAAAGTAAGGGTAACATCGATATAAAGGTAAATTAATTGTCTATCAAACGCGCCTAGTTTGGATATTCTAGGTTCAATACGCTAGAAGCTATAATTGAATAAGTGCTTGTACCTACTTATCTGAAGGACTTTTTTAAAACACCCTGTAGCTCAGTAAGTGTTGAAAATGCACCCCCCTACCCTTCCATACGAGTTTTTGATTATAATGAACCAAGGAACCACCCCTTAACGGATTAATTCCCAAACCGGGACACCCTGTATATATTTCCCTTTATATATGTATATTTATGTATATATGTATATCCATATAAATATATATATACATTTTTTTATATAATTTTTATGTATCCATATATATTTTTTATATATAATAAAATAACATCCATATATAAGTAAATACAGTAGAAAAATATGCACGAGCATCCAGTATAAAAATAATATTCAAAAATGTTATCATTTAAATATTAGATCCAATTACACACTTTGTATAATTGTAAATTGCAAGGTCAAAATTACTTATAATTTTGTCAAATATTTTAATGTTTTTTTTGTCGTTTTGAAAGAAGTAGAAAGTTTAAACCAAAAAAGGGAAACACAACATTTGGTGCCGAGACACATTTTTGGACTACGCTCCAAAAAACGGACTGGATTATGAAATAATTAATATTTATCGTCGTTATTTTTTTGTTGTTATGATTTTAAACAGATACCTCTACTTGCATTTTGCATGAGTCATAGTGAACAGGCTTTGGTCTCTGGGAGTCTTATCGTTGCTTCCGAGTGATAACATCATTTAACTAGCCGTGTTGACTTTATTTTAGATTAATATCGTAAAACACTAGTTACATGTAGCTAAAATAACGGAAAATATATTAAGTTAAATTAAACACATCAATTAATTAGTTATAAGAAAAAAACATAAAAGCCTATTAGTAGTATAGATTTGATTATATCACAAATTTCTTTATATTTGAAAAAGATGGAGTTAATTGGGATTTCTATATTTACTACTCGATTTGATTCGAGTACTCTTTTATAATATATGGAGCAAAAATACTTTTTTAGATCTAGTTTTCGCGAAAACTTAGGTTTTCAATTTTGGTGTGTCCCGGGTATTAGTATAATTTAACAATATTGTTTGTTTTTAGTGACACTTTTTATGTATTTTTATATATTTTTTTTGTCGTTTTGAAAGAAGTAGAAAGTTTAAACCAAAAACAACTTATTTGAATTTTAAAAAGTAACTTATGACTAATTTTATTATATCAATATATTATAATTAATTTTTTTTTATTTAGATTGTATGTATAAAATGAGGTTTTGGAAGTTTGTTTTATTTTAAGTTGTTTTGTTTGTCGATATGTTTACCTAAGTTGTTAGTTTAGTTATAAATGTGAATAGGTAAAATAGGTATAGAAAAAGGATAAAAATGAGATTTAATAAAAAAGCATGTACTTCCAGGTAAATAATATTTTAGAAATCAATATTGTTTTTCAACTTTTCGGAAAAGGGCAAACCCATTATTAGTTGCAGTTTCAGCATACAATTACTTCCAAAATTTGATGGTAAACCAGAAAATCTTCAACCCTTTATTGACGGTTTAAATGTAATTAATACCTTAGTTGAAAATCATACTGCTATAGCGGTTTCCTTAATAAAAACTAAACTTGAAGGTTCAGCACGTAATTTATTAACTAATGAAGATAGCATAACAGCAATAATGAACTATTTACAAAATAAAGTTAAGGGTGATTCTACTGAGGTTTTAACTGCTAAAATTTTTAATATAAAACAACATTCAAAATCTGCAAATCAATTTGCTAAAGAAATTGATGATTTATCTAAATCGTTAGCTAATGCCTATATGGTGTTTCAGTTAAATTAGCTGAAAAATACTCAACACAAACGGCAGTAAAAGCACTTTCTCAAAATGCTTCAAATGAGAAAGTTAAACTTATAATGCAATCCGGTCAATTTTCAGATATGAATGAGGCTATTACAAAATTTGTGAATTCGAGTACCGAAAATGCATCAAGTTCTAATGTATTTTATGTTAGAAACAAAAAAATTTCTCAACCAAATAATTTTCGTAATTATAATGGAAATTATAATAATTCTCGTTATAACGGTCATCAAAATAGAAATTAAAACAATCATAGACCAAATAACAGCTTGAATAATAATAGAAAACCTCAAAATCGTCGATTTATTAATAACAATAATAATAACAATAGATTTGTTAGACAATTTCAAGCATCTGAGGCAAACTCACAGGGGCCTCAGTTGCAACAATTGGGGGACCCTCAAAATTAAGCGAAAATATCAAAATTAAACCCCCTCAAAAATTTCAGCGTAATATTTTCAATTTAAATTTAAACTTAAGCAGTTATGTATTTCTTAAAACTGAAATGAGTGGCGGTTATAATAGTTTTTTATTAGATACAGGTGTATCGGGTTTGGAAGTTGACAGGGTAGGCAAAGTAAGTTTCGGCTTGCTTTGTTGCAACTGTTGAGGTTTCTAAACAAGTACTTGCATTACCTCCTCGTGGTGGCCCCTGGAACTGTATCTGTCTTAAATATGGATACAGACCAAATTTGCAAGCGCGAAACCAAGCTAAGGGTATAATTCGTACCGTGCCTAGAGCTGCGTGGCTGAGGGTGAGCTCAGTCGTTAACGGTGGACTCCGGATACCAGGCGACCTCCGGTTTTAACCAGCCTTACCATAGTATCGGGCCTCTGCTATGGACCTTCTTTTGCCGCGAAACTCGTGGGAACAACTATGGAAGAAAAAAAACAAACAACAAGAAAAAACAACAAAGGATCAACAACGACGACTACAGCAACGATACATAACAAGGCAACAACTTCAACTACAACATCAACAACAACGGCAATCCCGAACGTACCAATAGCAACTGCAATGTCTGAGGCCGCTTATGCAGGCTCCTTACTTGCAGATGCTATTGAGATGATTGAAAGAACGAGGCTAGGCGATACGGACAATGACGCTAGCGTTGTAGCAACGGAAGATGAGAGCGACTATCTAATGTCCTCGGACAATGACAACGTCACCGTTATAGAAAACACTACAATTTCTGACGCGGAAGGTAATGTCAGCAAGGCGTCCAGCGGCTCTCAAATTAAGCCCAGGAGGTTGTGTGGTGCAGCTAGGAAAAAGCTGAAGAGAATCATATCATCTGGAATCCCATATTATGAGGCGCGTGTGAAAATGGACAAGGAATATGAGGATATACTGGCACGGAAGGCATCCGGCTCTCTATGTGTTAAAAGAAACAGATCGGACGGCAGCACGCCACCGATGATTGTCAAACGAAACAAAAGTAACACACAGAGCAAGTCAACGTACAGGGATGTTGCGAGTAATACCAGGGTGGGTATTATACCACGACAATATCCTGTGCGGGCGCTGAGTGAAGAAGAGGCAAAAAAGGTACAAAGTGCGATTCTGAACGCCATGTACGAACTGCCCAGGGGCACCCATGTCAGATTTAATGGGTCAGCTCGCAAACCCGGATGGGTGTCAATCAACTGCGCTGATGATGCGAGTAAGCGTTGGCTGAAAGAGACCATAAAGAAAATCAAGCCCCACACAGAGGCTGATTTAGTGTTGGTAGAAGGTGAGGATCTTCCTATACACGCGGTCTGCTCAGGGTTCTTTCCTGACGAAGAAAATCTTCGTGAGGGAGAAATCCTGGACAGACTAGGCAGACAGAACGATGGCCTGCACATCCAGAATTGGAGGATTCTGAGGAGATCATCTAACGAGAAGGGCCACCGTATGGTTCTCTCAATAGATGACGCCTCCGCTAGAGTCATTCAAGACCTGGACTGCAGACCTTGGTTCGGTTTTGATAGGATTGATCTCCGCCTTAAAATCCGTGCTGGTGGTATAGGCAAGATAGAGGAAGAAAGGAAGAGCAATACGTCAGGGTCAGGTAAGACACAGCAAAGTGAGGTGCAGGAAGTTCGCAAGACACCTGCGCCGACGCCAGCTGCAACGAAAACGTCGACGAGAGGTGAAACGGTAACACCCATGCCAGCGCTGGTAGAAGTTGTGAAAAGAGCATCTGAACCAGTAGCTTCTACCAGTGCAGTAAGCAAAAGCATCCAATTCAGGCCACCTTTGAAAGCTGATGCAGAAGGAAGGCACGAAAGAGAAAGGAGGTCGGAATATAGAAGATCCCCTCCGAGATCTGCACCAAGGAGAAGGTCACACTCCAGGGAGAAAAGAAACGAGTGGAAGTGCATCCAGGCGAACCTGCTGCATGCAAAGGCGGCATCGGCTACACTCAGCTGTAGGTTCGTAAAAGAAGTCGCCAACATTGCACTCATCCAGGAACCCTGGCTAGCAAATGGTAAGATATGTGGGCTAGGAGTGTCCGGAGGTAAGCTATTATACGATAATACAAACTCAAGACCAAGAGCTTGTATTCTGTTTAATAAATGACGCCTCCGCTAGAGTCATTCAAGACCTGGACTGCAGACATTCAAGACCTGGACTGCAGGACTCAAACATTCATTCAAGACCTGGACTGCAGGACTCAAACTGGTCCATTTATAGATGTGATAGGGATTATAACAATACTGGGTGTTCAAGGGGTGGAGGGGTGCTCATAGCTGTTAAGAATTGTATAAACAGTGAGTTAGTTCCTTCTATGTCGTCCTATAATATTGACCACAAAATAATAAAGTTGAAATATAATAACAAAAATATATATCTCGGAGCAATATATATTCCCCCAAATTCTGACGAATTCAAATATGAAGATATTTTTCAAATATGCCAATCAGTCAATTCCATATCAAAAGAGGATGATTTAGTTTTCTTCTTCGGTGATTTTAATCGTCCGAAGCTATCTTTTATAATTGACGAATCTGACAATAGCCTTTTACCTATTAATTTCACTGACGAGATTGATATAAACTTAATCAATAACTTTTATGGCAGTGATCTCCAACAAGTTGTTCGTAATCCGAATAGCAAAGGTAATTGGCTTGACTTAATTTTCACTAATTCTTATGACAACGTGGTGGTCTCTCGAGCTAATGACGCTGAGAATTTATTCTCTAATTCAATTCACCACTCCGCTATTGTAGTCGAAATCCCCACCACTGACAGTCTTTTTTCAAAATCTTACAATAAAACTATAGTATATGATTTTAAGAATGCTGATTTTAATAGCATTAACCTAGAACTCTCACAAATTAACTGGACACAAATCTTATCCAATATCGATTTCGAAGATTCTACAATTTTATTCCATAAAATAATTATGGATATAATTCATAAATACGTTCCAAAAATTGTAAAAAAAAAAAAATTATCTGAACCATGGCTGGACAAAGATCTGAGAATCTTGCGTAATCAAAGGAACAAACTTTATAAAAAAATTAAAAGTAAGATAATTATCAGCCCAGAACTAGAACAAAAATATCATAGAATTGCTTCTGAATTTTCTCAGAAATCTCGAGATTCATATGATAAATATGTTCAAAATATGGGAATTAATATTATTCGTGACCCGAAGAAATTTTATGAATTTGTAAATACTAAACGCAAAACTTCGGGATACCCTGCAACCATGTCCAGAAATAATATAATTTCATCATGCCCACAAACAATCTGTGATATGTTCGCGGACCGTTTCCGAGAAGTATTCCATAAAGACACTAATATTACTCCACAGAACAGTACAGACATTCCAAACATACAACCTGTTATTGACCACATATCGATAACTAAGGAAGAGATAATTAATGCCCTTCTGATGGTTGATTAAAATAAAGGTCCTGGGCCTGACTCTATTCCCCCTGTTTTTCTTTCCGCCTGTGCATATCAACTATCATCGCCTTTACATTTTATATTTAATAAATCCTTATCTATAGGTAACTTCCCATCATCATGGAAATCTTCTCATCTTATACCTATTTTCAAAAGTGGGGACAAAAAAGTTATTGATAATTATAGAGGAATAGCAATACTCTCATCTATTCCAAAAATTTTTGAAAAAATCGTTTGCGACAAACTATCTGCAATTATCAACCCAACTCTTAACGACCAACAACATGGTTTTAGAAAGCGTAGATCAACCACAACAAATCTGATGGTAATAGTGTCGGACATTATCTGTCGAATGGAAAAGGGTCACCAAATTGATGCTATTTACACAGATTTCAGCAAAGCTTTCGATATGGTAGATCACCAAATCTTAATTGAGAAGCTTACAAAAAAAGGTATATCAGGGTCACTACATAACTGGATCAAATCATACCTTACAAATAGAACGCAGTTTGTAAAATTTCAAGGCTATTTTTCATATAAAATAGACGTACTATCAGGCGTTCCTCAAGGTAGCCACCTGGGCCCACTTTTATTCAATATTTTTATTTCAGACTTATCTGACAAGTTGTCAGATATTGCTCACCTTTTTTATGCTGACGACCTTAAAATCTATCATCCTATAAACTCTTCTACTGACGCAGCTTTTCTACAATCAAAACTTATTGCCATTGAAGAATGGTGTAGAAACAACAAACTACATCTCAATATCGCAAAATGTCATGTTATAACCTTTACTCGTAAGAAATCCTATTCTATGCATAATTATAGTCTAAACAATACCAATCTGCATCGGGTTGATAAAATTACAGATCTTGGAATTACATTGGATACTAAGCTCAACTTTAATTACCACTATGATAAGATTTTCAGTCAAGCAAACAAGCTACTTGGTTTTATAAAAAGAAGAGCCCGAGAATTTAATAATATAGGGGTCACAAAGAGCTTATATTGCTCACTTGTACGCCCAATATTAGAATATGCTTGCCAAATCTGGGACCCAACTTTCCAAGTCTATTCGAGCAAACTAGAATCAATCCAAAAACAATTTTTGCTTTTCGCACTCAGAGATCTTCACAATCCCAGAAATTTCGATTCCCTACCACCATATTCCGAAAGACTAAAATTACTAGATCTCATGACACTTTCAACGAGAAGAACTTTCCTGACATCCGCTTTCACTTTTGACGTTCTAAAAGGCGAAATTGACGTTGGCTTCATTAGAGAAAGGATTAAATTAAACGATGAGGTCAGACAGACACGTCAAACTAGACTCCTGGTCGAATATAGCCATAGCACAGAATATGGTAAAAATGAACCAATAAATCGATGTTGTATGGTTTACAATAAACACAATAACCAGTTCTTTCCTGAACTTTCAAAATTCTCATATAAGAAAAATCTAAAAGCAGCCCTATCCTATCAATCCCTTCACTAATTTATAATAATATTACTAAAACATGTATAAAAAATAAATGCAATAACATAATTTACTTTTAAATTTCTAAATAATAAAAAGTAATATTTAGTATGTAATATTTTTATTGTATAAAGTAATTAAGAAATATATATTATATTAACTATTAAATTTTTAAAATGTATAAAGTAATTTAAGAATTTTGTAAATTTTGTAAATTAATTTTAATTTTAGTTTATTAATTTGTAAACCTTGTTTTGGTTATAAAATAAAATAAAATAAAATAAAGATATTAAAGATATTAATTACGTTCCAATTACAGAATTCTGTCAACAGGACGTAGTAGCGGCAATAATTGACCCAAAGGGCGAGCTGGGGAACATCATAGTATGTTCCGCATACTTTGCCGCGGATCATCAATGCCCCCCTCCTGAGTTAATAGGACTGCTACTTTTCGCAAGAAGAAACAAGATGCAGCTTTTGGTAGGATGTGATGCCAACGCTCATCATACAAACTGGGGTAGCACGGACATTAATAACAGGGGTGAGTCACTACTAGAATTTATTACTAGTTATAATTTATCTAGATCTAACCATAACGACCCCTTTCTTAACGAATAGGATAAACAACTGGCACGTCTCTGATGAGCCATCTTGTTCGGATCACAAACATATTAGATTCGATTTAGCATGAGTAGGCCCCTTATCAATAACATACCGCCCCAAAAAGAAAACCAAATGGTCGTCATATAAGACTGACCTAGAAGGCAAACTAGAGGCGATCCCAAAGAAAATCAAAGACATTGAGGAACTGGAAGATGCGGCTATGATGACAAATGCAGCAATCATTAGCCCTTTTGAAGAGAACTGCCCAATGAGGACAAAACGTAGTAACATACAAGTAAGCTGGTGGAACAACAATCTCTCCGACCTTAGAACTAAGGTTAGGAGACTGTTTAATAAAGCAAAAAATAAAAACCCACAAGAATGGGAAATTTACACGACGGCTCTCACTGAATACAATCGTGAGATAAGGAAAGCTAAGAAAGCCTCGTTCCAAACGTTCTGTGAAAAAATAGAGGAACTCCCAGCAGCAGCACGTATTCACAAAGTGTTAGCAAATGACAAACCGGAAGCCATAGGTCTCCTAAAGAAAGACAATGGCAGTTATCAAAAGAGCTGAATCTCTAAGAATTCTACTAGATTCCCACTTCCCTGGAGCTGCAACACTATCGGATGAAATAAACAGCACCAGCAACTCCCAAGACCAAGGAAGGAGGACTGGAAATTAGCAAACAACGTCATCGGCCCAGAAAGAGTCAAATGGGCGATTAAAACCTTCAAACCCTTCAAGTCAGCAGGTCCAGATGAAATATTCCCGGCCTTACTACAGGAAGGAGGTGAAAAACTTGCACTTATACTAACAAGGCTTTTCAAAGCTAGTCTAGTATTTGGACATATACCAAAAGTGTGGGCACAGGTAAAAGTGGTATTCATACCCAAAGTAAACAAAAGGCTGAACGGAGACCCAAAAAATCTACGACCCATCAGCCTATCATCATTCGTATTGAAAACATTGGAAAAAGTGATTGAGAGATACTTAAGAGATGAAATTATGACAAACCATCCCCTTCACAAAAATCAATACGCATATCAAACAGGAAAATCCACAGAGATGGCACTCCTGAATCTAACAGAAAAGATTGAGAAATCACTAATAGCGAAGGAGACAGCTTTAGTAGCGTTCATGGATATTGAAGGTGCTTTTAACAACACCTCTCATAAGTCAATGATAGAGGCATTGAGAGGCAGGGGAGCAAGCAACGCAATATGCAAATGGACAGAGTCCATGCTAAAGAGCAGGGTAATTGAACTCTCTCTGGGCGAGGAGAAGATGAAGGCAACAACAAATCGAGGATGTCCACAAGGTGGTGTTTTATCGCCCCTTCTCTGGTCTCTGGTAGTAGACAAACTACTAGACAAGCTACAAAGTGCAGGATTTTATTGTCAAGGATATGCTGATGATCTTGCAATTATCATCAGAGGAAAATTCATAAACGGTCAATGCGATCTACTACATACCGCATGTGGAATAGTTCAAAGATGGTGTGAAAAGGAGGAACTAAAAGTCAACCCTGACAAAACCATAATCGTCCCATTCAGTAATACACGCAATATAGCCCAACTGAGGAAACCAATGCTGTTTGGAAAAGAAATAGTTTTCTGAAGAAGCTAAATTCCTAGGTGCGCAAGCTAAAGTGGAACACTCACCTAGAGAAAACTCTTAAAAAGGCGCAACTCTCACTGTGGACCTGCAGAAGAATCTGTGGGAAGACATGGGGACTGCGTCCAAAAATAGCTAACTGGATGTACCTATCAATAGTACGACCAGTTTTAACATATGCAGCGGTGGTTTGGTGGCGGAAAGTATCCCAACTAAACATCAGGAAGAAACTCGAAAAACTACAAAGAGTAGCCTGCCTGAACATCACTGGAGCTATGCAGACAACACCAACGGCATCGATGGAAGTTCTGCTCAACTTGGTCCCTCTACATCTAGCAATTGAAGAGGAAGCCAAATTTGGTGTGCTGAGAATACTGGGTTCCAATAACGCAGATACTCAGAAATTGAAAACTCATCCCGCAATCATTCAAGCCACAGGCAACACACCGTACATAAATATGCCGAAGGATGATTGTAACATTGTTTCTGATTTCTACAAACCATTCAAGGTAATGTTTCCAGACAGGAATGACTGGGTAGCTACCCGACCCTCGGAAACGGAGCTGGAATGGTATACAGACGGATCCAAAACAGATGAAGGAGTAGGATCCGGAGTCTACGGAAAGAGGCCAAGGTGTAAAATTTCTTCCAAGCTGAAGTTTATGCTATCCAATTATGCGCGGAAGAAAATTTACGCAGAAGATACAACAACAAAACAATAACGATCTTCTCGGACAGCCAAGCGGCTCTTAAAGCCCTAAATTCTAATCGACTGAAATCGAAGCTAATAGGCGAATGCTTAAACACGCTAAAAGCTCTAGCGGCTAATAATAAGTTAACTCTTTCATGGATCCCGGCTCATGTAGGATTTGAAGGAAACGAAGAGGCAGACCTCTTAGCAAAAGAAGGCGCAAGTACATCACTGCTTGGTCCAGAACCATTTTGTGGTGTATCAAAATGTCTAACAAAATCGCAAATTAAAACTAACACTTTTCTTTCTTTTTCAGATAGATGGAGGCACAATGAAGGGCCTAGACACTCGAAGCTCTTCATAAAAGGCCCGTCGAAAAAGATGACCGCAGACCTACTAATGTGCAGCAGAAGAAGAACCGGAACACTGGTGGGCTTCCTGACTGGACACTGTAGGCTCAAGAAACATCTACACACATTAGGAATAAGTCAAGACCGATTGTGTAGATTCTGCGAATATGAGGACGAAACAGCGGAGCATATACTGTGTGAATGTGAAGCCCTATTGTATAAGAGGCTAATTCATTTCGGCAGATATACTATCTCCCCATCGGAATCATGGGATCTATCTTTGACAAGACTATACAACTTCATTGCTAGTACTGGTCTGTCAAATGAATGAACGTAAAGGGTAGTTACAATAAGCCTACGGCTGCAGTGACGAGGCAGAACTCTGCCGACCCCAACCTAAAACTAACTAACTAGATACAGGTGTAGATATATCTGTTTTCAAACAAAATAAATTAAAACATGATGTATTAATAGAAACTGATAAAATTTCACAAATAAACGGTATAGGTAATGGTACAATAAGTTCACTTGGTAAAGTTAGAACTGAAATAATAGGAGAAGACCATAAATTAGTAACTTTTATTAGTAATTATGTTTTATAATTTTGAAATTGTTGATAAAAATTTTCCAATTCCAGCAGATGGAATTATAAAAATATAACTGGGTTCTCGATTTTTCAAATAAACAAGATTGGTTAATACTTAGGCCAAATAATTTTTCAGAAAACCTTGCCTTTCCTATTAAAAGGATATAAATATATAATAAATGGATGTGATGGGTTAATGATGTAAGTCTAACGCTAGGCTTACCCACCCACTTGTAGGTCAACATATAAAATTGACACCACAACCATGACAACGCATCGCCTATTTAAGACCATTGTCCCTATTTAGATAGATCATTCTAGTTTAGGCTTGAATGATCCGTTTAGATTTGAGTGCACCATTATCGATCATTTCGTAAAGATAAATCCAAGGTTCACCATCAGGGCTGATAACTCAGTATCCTATACTGGGATTCTTTCTTTCCAAATAAATAAAATAAAATAATTCAAATTATAATATAAATTTTTTTTTTTTTTATAAAACCCTGTTATTATTTATAATTTATTTTATTTTTTATTTTTTTAATTAATAAATTCTTTTTGATTTGTTTTATTAATCGTGATTATAAATAAATTTTACAAAAATAAGCTTTATAACAACAAAATTCCTTTTTTTTATATATATATATTTTTTTTTTTATAAAAAAATACTTTTCCAAAATCAATCATTTGATTTTCGAAACTCTAATACGAAGAAAAAGAAATAATACGACCAATTTTAATAAACTCTAATACGAAGATAAAAAAATTAATATAACCAATTTTAATAACCTTTAATACGAAGATAAAAAAATTAATATAACCAAATTTAATACTAAAACAAACGTTAGTATTATACTTACTCAACTGCCATTCGAATTGATGCGCATCCAATCGATGAGGTTTGTTTAGTAAATATTTATTTTTGTATTAATAAGTTTTATTGAATATATAATAACAAAAAACAATTTTCTTTATGTAGTTATAGAAATATAATTTTCTATGTCCCGATAAATTCTTTATTTATATACCTAATAAAAATAATAAAATCTAAAATTTTACTTTTCTCACCATTATATTATATGGTAGATTTAATTTTTTTTTATTATTTTTTTTCTTTTAATCCATATAATATATACATATATCCAGATCTATATTTCCATATCTAACCATTACCGATTAATTAATTATATGTATATGAGTATATTTTTATGGGTGACTAATTCTACTATATTAGATTTTGGAAAGTTATTTTCTTTTTTACATCTTTATCAAAAAAAAAAAAACTTAAAAAAAACTTTATTCTTCATTTTAATAAAACCAAATTTTTCTATTTTTTTTTTTTTTAAATTAAATAGCAATTTAATTTTAATTTAACCTTTGTTATAGGTTTGATTTAATCATATGATCGGAAGACCACTATCATTCCGCTTTCAATCATTATGATTAATTTAACCTTAATTATATAAATTGTCTAGTGTGGTGAGAGTGAGTGAATTCATTTCTTCATCTAAGTGATGATAAATTTATTATTGTAAATAAATTTATTATTATTATAAATAAATTTAATAAATTTATTATTGAGACAAATGAATCTATGAATCTTTCTTTGAGTTTGATTTTAGTCAATCTGGAAACTTAATTTTTTTTTTTTTAATTTATATACTTATATTTTCATTTCCATTAATATTTTTTTTTTTTGTTTTATTTAAAAATTCAGATTTGATTTCAATTTGTTTTCCTTTCAATTTCAATTCAAATTTAAATTACTTTAGTTTTAATTTCAAATTTATTTAAATTATTTTATTTTTAATTTCAAATTTATTTAATTTATTTTATTTTTAATTTCAAATTTATTTAAATTACTTTACTTTTACTTTCAAATTTTATTTAATTAATTTAGTTTTAATTTCAAATTTATTTAAATTATTTTAATTTTACTTTCAAATTTTATTTAATTACTTTAGTTTTAATTTCAAATTTATTTAAATTATTTTATTTTTAATTTTAAATTTATTTAAATTACTTTACTTTTAATTTCAAATTTTATCTATATTTAAATTATTTTACTTTCAATTTCAATTTTATTTAAATTACTTTACTTTTAATTTCAAATTTATTTAAATTACTTTACTTTTAATTTCAAATTTATTTAAATTACTTTACTTTTAATTTCAAATTTATTTAAATTATTTTACTTTTAATTTCAATTTTCTTTAAATTACTTTACTTTTAATTTCAAATTTATTTAAATTATTTTACTTTTAATTTCAAATTTATTTAAATTACTTTACTTTTAATTTCAAATTTATTTAAATTATTTTACTTTTAATTTCAAATTTATTTAAATTGCTTTACTTTTATTTTCAAATTTATTTAATTTATCTGAATTTATTTAATTTGTACTTCAAACTCAAAGAACTTATTTTATTTTGAATTGTACGTTAATATTACTAAAGTTAATTCTGTTTTAAATTTTATTCTAATTGAAAGTATTTGGTTTTAACTTTGTATTTTAATTAATACGTTTATTTTTAATTTAAATTTTGAATTTAATTTGTTTTAAGCTGTTTTATTTTTACTTTAGCATTTTTCGATTCATTTTCATTTTAATTGATATACTTTATCTTTATTTTTTTTTTTTTTTTTTAAATTCTGTTTTATTTCAATTGAAATATTTAATTTTAATTCTTAAATTTCAAATTTATTTCAAATAAAATATTTAATTCTAACTTCTAAATTTCCAAGTTGATTTAAATGAAATATTTAATTTTAACTTTCAACTTTCTAAATTTACTTCAAATGAAATATATAATTCTAATTTTCAAATTTCAAATTTTATTTCAAATGAAATATTTAATTTTACTTTTTAAATTTCAAATCTATTTTAAATCAAATATTTATTTTAATTTTTAAATTTTCGAGTTGATTTAAATGAAATAATTAATTTTAACTTTCAAATTTCTAAATTCACTTCAAATGAAATATATAATTCTAATTTTCAAATTTCAAATTTTATTTCAAATGAAATATTTAATTTTAATTTTTAAATTTCAAATTTATTTTAATTTCCTTGAATTTTAATCTTTGAATCATTGAAATAAATCTTGATTTTCCTCTTGTAACTGTGATATATTTTTAATTTTTCTTTCTTTAGAAACGTTTATTAATATTTAAATTCTACAGAATTAACTGTGATAAAGTTAATTTTAAAATTCTGTTAACTGTGATATATTTAATTTAAAAAAAAATTGACTGTAATCAAATTTAATTTAAAATCTTAACTGTGATATATTTACTCTTTATGGAAATAATTTTAACTGTGATATTTTGTTTTAATTTCAATAGAAATACTTTAGCTGTGATATTTTTTTTTTAATTTCAATAGAAATACTTTAACTGTGATATTTTTTTTTAATTTCAATAGAAATACTTTAACTGTGATATTTTTTTTTAATTTCCATAGAAATAATTATTCTAATTATGATATCTTTAATTTTTATGGAAATAATTTTAGCTGAGATACTTTTAATTTTACATTAGAGTTTTACTTTCTTTATGTTTTATTAAACATTCTATTACGAATTATAATTTTTGTAACCGCGGTGTATTTAATTTCTTTTACAAAAGTGATGTATCTCAATATTTTTGCTATATGAAATATTTTCGCTTTTGTAACTTTTACTTGTTTTACCTTTAGCATTTCACATTCAATTTTAATTTTTAATTATGCTAAACCATGTCTCAGAATTATTTATATTAATACGTATTCTTAATACTAGGTAAAAAAAATTTTGTTACTTGAACTGGAAAATTTTAGAGAATTTTCTTTTTGTTGTACTGTTGATTTATTCTTTCACTGGGATTTTTTTTTCTTCGTTGCTGCTTCTTCTTTTGTTGTTCTCTTTTCCTTTAATGTTTTTTTCAGCTAGCCGGGCTCCAACCAAAATTTGTGCTTTTTTTTTCTTCTTTCACCTTTTTTTGTTAATTTTTTTTTGTCCCACGATGACTTTTTTTTTTTTCAAAAATTTTCTTTTACTTCAATCCCACGATGGTTCTTCTTTTTCTAGTTATTAAATGCTGATTTTAGATTTGATTTACTTATAAAATTTCATAATTATCGTTCCTTTTTTTTCTAGACTTCCATTTTGCTTTCTTCCTTAGTTATTTTCTTTCACTAATTTTTCCAAAATTACTTAATAATTAAATTTTCCGTAATTCACTACTATATCTTTAATTTAATAAAACTTTACGTAATTTAAATTAATCTTATAAAAAAAATTATAAGATTATTTTATAAAATCACCACGTGAATTACGATTACTTATATAGAAAAATTATTTTCCTCTGATGAAACGTCTAGACATTTTTAGAAAGAACGATAGAACATTTCAGTCTACGCATTACACTTCTGTTCACTTTAGTGTTTTAATTATCACCACCAGATATCTTCATGGATAATTACTTGAAAAAGTTATTTGCTTAGTTTTTTTTAGTCCATATGACATTTTCGCCGCTTTTTATTCGAGTCTCGAAATACTCCATATATACTTCATGTGCATTTGGCTGTCATATGGTAAATGTCAAGTGACCATTTTCTACGTTGTCTGCGCAGATGGTTTGTATATTACATTTTTTTTTTAATTAATTATTTCATAATTAATTATTATTATACAATTTCTTTTTTCCTTTTTTTTCTTATTTTTTTTTAGATAATATTTATGCCAGGGTGTTGTTGTGTGACAACATGCATGCATTTATGTCGTCATTGCCTAAAAACGCATTGAATAGGCAGCGCACTATACTATATCATGAAAACCAAAACAATAATAAAATACGTCATCGTATTTTAATATTATTATAATGACACACTTAAGTTATCATGAATAAAATGTAGAACAAAAATATAAATAAAAAAGGTAAATAAACCTAAAGTAAATAAACGAAAGTACATAAGCTTTCCTAATAATAATAAAGTATAATGCGTTATCAGCACAATGGCCAATGGCAACATAATTAATGCGTGAATTTATTGTTGCACAACTTTACCTTTAATTAATAAGAAATATTAATTATTTGTATTTATTGAAATATTCTAATATTGCTGAGGGAGCAATATTAGAATATATAAACGGCGATAAATTGGTATTTCGGGGAGTTCAAATATGGATTTCTTTCACTGAACAGGTAAAGCCTACAGTAAAGAAAACTCAATAAAGAATTTTTTTAAACTAAATAAAATACGTTTTATTTAACAGTTAATTAAAAGTAGTAATTAAAGTTGTATATCAAACAAAAGAAGTTATCAAAGGAAAGCTCTATTAAGAGACGATCAGGCCAAACCAGAAACAAATAATAAAAGGTGAATATAATTTTACAGGAAAGATTACAACACAACATTGGTGCCGTGACCAATTTTTAGAGTACACTTCAAAAAAGAGACTGGGGTCTACATGTCTAAATCTAAACTATAATAATAATAATAATTTTTTTTTTTCAAAACCCTCAACAGGCACTGCCTGAGGATATAGTGAACGGGCTGTGGCCTCACTGTTTTTGAAAAAATAAATCATAATAAAAATAAATATAATTGTCAACGTTGGAAAAAATAAGGGACGAAATCAAAAAAGAACCAACAGCGGGACCAAAACCTATTTCGTTGGAAGAATATAAAAGAAGGCAAACATCAAAGCCGCCGGCAACGCAAAAATTACCACCAGAGGAGAAAATAAGAAAAGGAGGAGGAGAAGCAGCACAACGAAGAGAAGATATAAAAGAATTACACCGAATACTACGATTGGGATGCACTCAAGAGCAGGAAGAAATTTTCTACAACAAAATTAAAGAATTAAAAAGAAAGCAGCGATCGGAACAACGAAAGAAGCAGAAAAGAAAAAATTCGATAAAAAATTTTCAAATGGTTGTAGAATAGCGGAAGCAAGATATTTTTTGTTGTTAGGAGAGTTTTTTTATATATTTGTACATTGTCTAATACATCCACACATTCTTTTTTTCATCCAATTTGTTTCGCTCTTTTTTTATACATATATAGAAAAAAAAATACAATTTATTGCTATTATACATAAATATACATAAAATCATACATTTTTCTATTAGGAAATTTTTTTATTCCTGCTCACTAATAAAATAAAATTTAAGCTTTACTTAAAATTAAAATTTTTTTTTTCGTTCTTCTCTCATAGTTACAAATTCACCTTTTTCTTAAAGCTGCATAAAATAAATGCAATACAAACAAGAATCTTTAAAGCTTTTGAGCATATGCTATATGCATAATTAATGACAGATTTTTGTATTGTATTTGTGTATATGTATGCAACTGTACAACTGTTTGTTTTGAGAGTATATTTTTATTTAAAAAATTTGTAGCCATAGGCGTAGGGAAAGCGAGTTTTTTTTTTGGTTCAATAAAAAGTTGAATACAGGTTATTTTTTTTTGTTCAATATTATTCGGAAGCATAGACTATTTATAAAAATAACAAAAAGTAGTAGAATTTTAGAGTATAATTTGGTAGAAAATTATTTTAATTATTATTTTTGGTACCAAAAAACATGGCACGAACTACTCGCGGACAAAAGAAAATACTAGAGGACTACTATATTACCGGAAAATCTTAATTTTGCGGAATTATCACTGATAAAATCCACACTACAGGGTAATTCAAACAATTTAACAAAACGAAGACGGTCGGTAACTTTTGCGCCTGAAAATTCAGACGAAAGCTAGTCGGAAACAGAAATTAATTTAAACAGAATGAATTTAAGCATACATTCAAATAATATTAGAGGAAATTCTGAAAGTAATAGCAGCGAGAGCGACGAAGAAGGTGCCGTAGGAGGCATACCAGTAGAAAATAATAATTTAAATAAGGAAAGAAACGAAACATTAGTTACAATTAATAAAAATTTTGACAAATTGGAAATGGATACAAATAGATTGTGTATGCAGGGAGGATTCTATGAAGATTTAATTCCACAAAACAACGGATCGAGGCACAAAAATAACCATAGGAGATCAACAAATTTTTTAAACAAAGACAATACGTATGATTTCGGTATGACAGCTCCAATGAATGCAACATTGCCCCTAGAAAAAGCATATAAAACATTTTTTAGGGCATTCCACCATTTTGCGGAGAGGGAGATCTTATGTACAGTTGCCAGATCGTGGGAAATTTCCCATATTATGGAAATTTTTGACTTACCGAGGGAAAAAGGGAAAATGTTAAAAATCGTGGGAAATTTCAATAGTTTCAAATAACTTTCTAAATATTTATACAATAACATAATTTCGTAAAAAAAAATTTAAAATTTGTATACAACATATTTTTCCTTAAATTGAAAACGTTTCGGATTTCCAATACTATCCAGACCCGACACTACGGCTTACCGGTTTGCTGTTTTGACTAAATGTTTACGGGGATATCTGTCACATAAAAGTCAAATGTCAAACTTTTAGGTTTTTTTTTTAATTTGAATTTTGAAAAATATATTTTAAAAATTTCACCACTCAACATCCAGCACAAGACATATGTACATAAGATATTGTTGATTGAAGTATATTATATTAATATATAATATAAATATTAGGTATATGATATTATATATGAATGAAGTATACTATATTACCAAGTATATTATATTTTGTTATTGTTTTGCACCAATTATATGAATTTATCGCTACCCTGCCGCATTCGAACGCCGATGCTGAAAGGATATTTTCAATGGTGACAGATATCAAAACAAAAAAAAAGAAATATAATTAGTGAAACATGTCTAAATTCAGTTTGCATGATAAAATCTGCTTTTAATAATAAAAATGTTGACGCAGCAACATTCAAATGTAACGAAAAACATTTCTCACTCCTAACTTCGGAAAATGTTTATGGGAAAAGTACATAGAATTTATTATTATTAATTATTGTCGACTGAATTTAGACATATTTCACTAATTCTATTATTAATTATTGCTTATTAAATGAATAATTTTGTTTTTGTTCTGTTTTGTTATATTTATAATTTTATTATTTCGATTTTTATGTATAAATGAATTTACAATTTACATACATTTATTAAATATATATATTTTTGTTTTTAAATGTTGATTTTTTTAAATTTCAATAAAAAACAACCATTAATTTAATGTTTTCGTGGGAAATTCCATGGGAAAAATAATAACCAGAAAAGGGAAAAAATGGGAAATTTTATAGCAACAAAGGGAAATCTCAAAAAAAAATCTGGCAACATGATACTAGATTTACAAAATTTTGTTGCGCTCGCACATGACGCATACTTCATAACGGATGAATGTGACCGCGCCGCGGTATTAAACCAAATAATTCGAGGAAAAATAAAAGGAAGAGCCGCGGACATTTTTCAGGAGCGGGCAGTTAATAGCTTGAGAGATTTTAAAGCAATCTTAGAGAACGCTTTCATTCATTATAAGGATTTAACCCAATTAAGGAGAGAAATCGAAGAATGTGTGCAGATTCCTGATGAATCTGTTGAACAAGTTGGAGATCGTGTGGAAAGAAAATTAGGATGTTTTAAAATGGCCGCCAGGCACAAATTTCCTAATGGATTTCAAGGAATCGTACAGGATGCTGAAGAAACTGTAAGGAAAACATTTATCAGAGGCTTGCTATCGGAGTCCATCAAACATTATATAATTTCTCAAAATCGTGCTAATATTGAAGAGACCCTTACAAAAGCGATATGATTTGCTAGGGAATCTTTGGAATTGTTGGGACCACAACAAGTGGAAAAAACAACTGAAAACGCAATGAATGATACTACAAAACAGCTTATCGAAATAATAAAAGAGCTAACACTGAACCGGGAAAATAGAGAGACAATAGATTTATTCGGCAACAAAACAATAATAGCTGGCAAAGAGTAACCTGTTTTAATTGTGGCAGGATGGGCCATTACAGCAGAGTGCAGGGCACCTCGCAAAACAGGCGCGCCACCAACTAATAATGTACATGGAGAAAATAATTGGGCTCGTATGGAGTGCTATTTATGTAAAAATACGGGACACATTGCAACTAACTGTCCATTTAATAAGGAAAAAGCCTGGGAAGAGGTAACAACACACAGAATCGGCTCATTTAGATTAGAAAACTGCAACTGGTGTCAAAGAGAAGGACATACAGAGTTAACATGTCCAGCACGTCAAAATTATCAAGCTAATCAGGGAAACGAAAGAGGGATGGATTAAAAACCCAATTTTCATCCCGTAGTTTTAAGAAGGAGGGTGTATCAATGAGAAATCGTTACTATGCCGTAGCTATGCCGTTGGACATCACCAACGATGAAGAAGTCCCATTTTTAGTAGATACTGGAGCTCAAGTAAATTTATTGAGAATTTCCAAGGGAAAAATGGATCTTGCGAATTTCCAAGGGAAAAATGGAAAATTAAATGAATAAAATAAAAATGTAATTAAAAGAGCGGAGAAAATTATAGAAGAAAAAGGAGAATTATTAAGTAAAGGACGAAAAAGAAAAAATTGAAAATAAAGCTAATAAAATTGAAGTATATAAGGAAGATAAAAATAATATTGGAGAAATTAAAGAAATAAGAAATGAAGCGAACAATGAAATTCGTAATGAGGAATTGGAAGTATTTAAAGATAATAAAGTAAATTATTATGTTGAATTAAACAAAGTTAATAATAATGAAATTAATCTAATCGAACTCAGTAATTTAAAATCAGTAAATAATAAAGAAGTTGGAAAAGAAATTGAAGGTGAAACTAAAGGATTTTTTAACGAACATGAAATACCGGCTCATGTATATGCAAATGTGGTTATTGTTAATAGATTAGAGAATCTACAAGGACAATTATTGAATACCAAAACATTTATGCAATGTTTTGAAAAATATTTAGAAAATAATGAAAAAAATGATAAAAGATATTAATGTACGTACGTTCCCCGTTATAAAACAACTTTTTTGTGAAATTGGAGAAGAATAAAGAAGATAATTAAAACATTTAAATTAGTCTACTATGAAAAGGAAATTTTGAAAAAAATAAAACTATTAAATTTAAATAAACTATCGGATTATTAGAAAAAAATAGTATGTAAAATTAAATTAAAAATTAAATTTTTTTTTAAAAATGGGAGGTATACATAATATTAAAATACAATAAAAAACTTAAAAAATTAAAAATTATTATTTAAATAATTAAATCATATAAATTTTAAATTATTAATTAAATTATTAATTCATATAAATTATATATTATTGAAAAATTGTGAAAGTAAAAATGTATACATTAAAATTGTAATTCGTTATATTTGTATACAATGAGAAAATTTATGATAATATACATATATAAAAATGTTAAAAAAAAAATTGTATACCATAAATTAAATTTATCAAATTAATAAAATTGTAAATCAATAAATTAATAAAAAAATATTTAATATTTTAAACTAGAATTAAAATGAAAAATTGTGAAAAATAAACTTTTTAAAATGAAAAATTGTGAAAAATAAAGTTTTTAAAAGGAAAAATTGAGAAAAATTATAAAAAAGGACTTAAATTATGTTCATATAAAAAAAAACAATCATATATATAAAATATTAATTATAAATTGGGAAACAATATTATATTATGTAAAAAATAAATTATTGAATACTTAACATATTAAAATTGAAAATTAAAATTATTAAAATATTAAATTATATATTACTATTGGTTTTTTAAAAAAATATATAAAATCAAATTGTTTGAAAATGGAAAATTATAAAAAAAAATGTAACTAGATTAGGATTAAAATTGTTTATACGTTTTATAATGTTTTTAAATAAAGAATGTTCTAAATTTGGAAATTCATATTGGAAAACTCCGAAATACCATTAACTTAAAAAATATAGATATTTTTTATCTTGGGAGAGGGAGGTGTTGTGTCACAACATTCATGCATTTCGTCATTGCCTAAAAACGCATTGTATTGGCAGCGCATTATACTATATCATGAAAACCAAAACAATAATAAAATACGTCATCTTATTTTAATATTATTATAATGACACACTTAAGTTATCATGAATAAAATGTAGAACAAAAATATAAATAAAAAAGGTAAATAAACCTAAAGTAAATAAACGAAAGCAGATAAGCTTTCCTAATAATAATAAAGTATAATGCGTTATCAGCACAATGGGCAATGGCAACATAATTAATGCGTGAATTTATTGTTTGACAACTTTACCTTTAATTAATAAGAAATATTAATTATTTGTATTTATTGAAATATTCTAATATTGCTGAGGGAGCAATATTAGAATATATAAACGGCGATAAATTGGTATTTCGGGGAGTTCAAATATTGATTTCTTTCACTGAGCAGGTAAAGCCTACAGTAAAGAAAACTCAATAAAGAACTTTTTTAAACTAAATAAAATACGTTTTATTTAACAGTTAATTAAAAGTAGTAATTAAAGTTGTATATCAAACAAAAGAAGTTATCAAAGGAAAGCTCTATTAAGAGACGGTCAGGCCAAACCAGAAACAAATAATAAAAGGTGAATATAATTTTACAGGAAAGATTACAACACAACAGTGGGTGTCACGTTACAAAGCATATCAAATTATAGCGTATGCAGATGATATTGCAATCGTAGCTAGAAATTATAGAACCATGGTAGAATTATTCACATTATTAGAAGAAACAAAACGAGTTGCTCTGGAAATAAATGAGAATAAGAAGAAATACCTAAAAATGTCAAGGTATGAGAATCAAAGATCATCACAGAATATAACAATAGATAGTTATAATTTTGAAGGTGTTAGTTGCTTCACGTATCTTGGAGCAATTATACGAAAAAAAAAAAAAAGAAAAAGATGCTATTTTGCACATAAAAAAATATTACAGTGGAAGTTCCTATCACGACAAAATAAGATAACAATTTATAAGACTTTAATACGGCCAATCGTAACGTATGGATGTGAAGTTTATACGTTAACAGCAGTTGATGAAAATAATTTATTTATTTTTATTTTATTTAATAAGTATTTTTATTTAGTTTCAAATTCATTACATTATATAATTTTTATAATACTAATATAAAGCAATGGATTCTAACCGTCTGCTTCTGCTTTCTCTACTAAAAACTAATTCTAACTATACATATACTAAGTAAATTTTAAGACTATAAGATATTTTGTTGGAAATAATAAACCTAATGTGATTACTCTATTGCTCACTAATTATAATATTTCTGTACCACATAGCTTTCTTAATATAGTTTCCTAGTTTCAGCCAATCCTTTCCATTTAGGTAGTCATATGCTTCTTGTTGATTTAAAGAGTTTTTTCCGAAGTACATCAGTCTAATTTCTTTCAATATCGGACACTCAGCTACAAAATGAAATGAGTCTTCCACCCTATTTAATTTGCACAAGCTACATATTGTCGAATTTGTATCAATATGTGGTATATAATTCAATTTTAGCAGTTCACCACGAAGTTTTAATATATTTGAAATTATATTTGTTGTATATTTATCCTGATAGCAGCTATTTGTGCCCAATTTGTGATTTAAATTGATATAAACATTTCTATGATTTGAGTTTCTTGCCTTAAATAAGTTAAATTTCCATATATTTGTATCTATTTTTGCCATTAATTCATAAATTTGACCCTACCATGCACGATTTAGCACAATTACGGATTCATTTTCTTCCGCTAATTCCATCCATTTTCTTATGTACAATACTTTCTTCTCAAGTATTATTTCTGCTATTTTGTTTGGTAATCTGTCTGACTCATATTCCATTGTTTTGCATATATAATCAGCATGAAGCTTAAAAGTATATAAATAAAGTGGTGCTAACCCTGTCTCTACGTAAAGCATATAATCCGGTGTGTTAATCAGCAATTTGAAGTCTTTTTATAAAATACTTTTGCACTTTTTCTACTTCGTTGTATTGATTATAACCCCAAGTTTGTCCAGCATAGCAAATCACAGATCGTATAACAGATTGAAAAACCTTGTATTTGGTAGAATTGGCTATTTCATTATTTTCCATGAAAGTTTTCCATGTAGTACTTAATATTCTTACAGCCTGCTTATATTTTTCTTCAAAATGTTTCGTGTTATTAATTTGTGGTGTAATCCATATCTCTAAATATTTATACTCCGTTACTATGCTTATTACTTCTGTACCCCAGTACCATTTTTCATTCTTTGCCATTTTATTATTACCCTTAAATATCATTATTTTTGATTTGTCTAAGTTTACAGATAAATTCCATTTTTCGCAATAATCCTTAATTCTATTTATCATTTGCTGTAATTTTTCGGGTGTTTCCGCAAATATAACTAAATCATCTGCATATAATAGTATTTTTATCAGCAAATCAACAATCTTCGCTCCTCCTGGTAATATATCCTCTATATCATTGACGAACAAATTAAAAAGTGTAGGGCTTAATATACAACCTTGTTTTACTCCTGAGTGAGTTGTGAATTCATCTGATAATTCTGATCCATCCCAAACCAATGATTTTGTATCTTTATATAATGATTTAATGATTTGTAGAAATTTAAATGATATACCATATTGTGATAATTTATACATTAAAGCTTTTCTGTCAACATGATCGAAGGCCGCTTTCAAATCAATAAACATGCAGTATAATTTCTTATTATTTAATTTCTATAGTTCTATTGTATTAACTAGTGTAAATATGTGTTCGTTTGTGCTGTAGTGTTCTCTAAAACCGGCTTGGAACTTGCTTAAAATATTTCTTTCTTCTATAAAATTTTTTAATCTTGACGCTAATAAACTACAAAACATTGTAACTGCAGCATCTGTAAATGATATAGCTCTATAATTTGAGGGATCATTTTGATTACCTTTTTTATGAATGGGGAAAATTAACGATTTTTGAAATGCGGCAGGTACTTCAGCCTTATCATACATTTTGTTATATAGTTCCAGTAGTTTAATTAAGAAATTATCTCGTGCATTTTTGAAGAATTCGTATGAAATTCTGTCATAGCCTGGTGCTTTTTTATCTTTAAGTTTTTTACAGATAATTTTCAGTTCGTTTAGTTGAAATGGTGCATCTAGTGATTCACAATGTATGTAATTTTCTGCATATTGAATCGAAATATCTGAGTGTGGTGGACTTAACTGGATTGCAAAGTAGTTGGCGAAGTCCATTGTCGTGATGGCAATATCTTTGTTGTGTGCTACGTTTTGTAATTTTTTAACTATTTGCCAAAAACTTTTTGTATCTTTCGCTAGTATTAATTGTTTAGCAAGATTTTTTTCGTATATTATTTTGTTTTGCTATTTCTACATATTTCTTTATATTTCCGGTTTTGCTCTATATATAATGTTTTAAAAATATCATTACCAGTTTTTCTATATTTGTTTAATAATGAGAATACCATTTTTCTCGCTTCATCGCACTTCCAATTATACCACTTTTCTTTTCTTTTTATGAAATTTTGTACGTTTCCCTTTTGTGATATTTTAATTGTATTCATTAACTTATTATAATAATCGTTTATGTTAGATATTGTTTCATTGCTTATATTTTCAACCAGAGTGCTGATTTTATGTTTATATTGATTTACTCTTCTTTGATTCCAGCGAAGTTTCGGCAATATTTTATTTTTAATTGGTACATTTTGCGCTGGTGCATTAATTTCGAGGCGAATGGGAAAATGTTCAGCATAATTTACGTCTAGCACTTCAAATTTTCTTATTGTTTCTAGCCACTTTCCTCTTATTAGACATAAATCAATAACCGATCCACCATTGACATTTAAAAAAGTTAGCTCACCTTGTTCATCGGCTATCATACAACCGTTACATATTTTGAAACCAAACTCGCAGCATAGTTCAAGTAAGTATTTTCCTCTTTTATCTATTTTAGTATCTTTTGATTTTCGTTTTTCGTTTAGATTTACCATTATTTCAATTTCTAGATTTACGTTTTCTGTACGTATTCTTGCGTTTAAGTCGCCTATTATGAGTCTATTTTCATGTTCAAATTCATTTAGAAAATTTTTCAAATCGTTGAATGCTGGCTGCCATTTACTGTCGTTTAAATATATTGGTAGTACGTAATATTTTGCTCCTCTTAGACTCAATTCTATTAGTGTATATCCTAAACAAACAAAAAATTTTGCGTTTGATATTCCCTTATATTTAATCCCAAATAATGATCCTTCGCTAGGTCTACCCGGTCCATTTGGGTTGAATTTTGTTGCAGGTACCCACTGTAGTTGGTGCCCAGGGAAAGTATTTTTAAATTTTTAAATTTTATTTTCCATAACCATAGTTTCCGATATTAAAAATATTTCCGACTGCCTTATAAACGTTAAAAATTCTGGATATATTATTTTACTAGCTAGAGCAGATACATTGTATGCTATAATACTAAATTTAAATTCATTTATTATTGTTAACCTACTTTCATTTCTATTTATTCTACATTCATTTTCAACTATATTACTATTTTCATTTCTACTTATCCTATAACTAAATTCATTTTCTAATCTATTGTTATTACTATTTTCTAAGCAGACGGCAATTTGTTGTTATTCTTTATTTTCCTCGATTAGCTTCAAGGTAAGATGGCTGACGTCAATCTTGAAAATTTCTTTGATTTTATTTACTGCATTACCACCACCATTCATAGTTAAACCGCAATTTTTTTCTCATTCCATTGTTTCATTATCAAAGATTATTTTACAATTTCTAACGATTATTTTCTTATCGTTATTTGTTTTACGGATTTCCTTTCTTATTGCTAATAATTTGTTTTCTTTTTCGGCGAATACTTTAGGCAAATCTCTTGACACTGTAATTCCAGATTGTTTGAGCAGTATTGACTTCCTTAAAATTTCACTTATGGTATAATTTGATCTGAACTCTGCTAAAATTCCTGGTTTATTGCTCTTTTTGCCTATAGGAAATGCACGTATTATTGCTGGCTCGCCCTGCACTTTAATCACATTTGTTATTATATTTTTCAGAACTAATTCCGCGTTTTCATTCTCATTTAGCTTGATGTTATGGAATATAAGATTATTTCTGCGGGCTAGAAAATGTAATTTGCTAATTTCATTTTCCAGATCATCAATTTTTTTATCTTGCAATGTAACTCGTTGCTTCAGCTCATTATTTTCTTTAACTAAAGAATCCACCACATCTAATTTTTCATGAATTGGTTTCAGTTTTTCATCTAAAATTTGTGATAAAGCTTCAATTGTTAATGATGATGACATTTTTTTACTTTGCCAGTTGGACTTTCCGACGATGAGCTTGAGAATGCTTCGCTTCGTTCACGTTTTTTCTTCAAAGGTTCTTCAAAAACGTCGTTAATATCTTCGAACTCTGAATTGCTCATTTACTATATGTGCCTAGCGTTATGCAATTTCAATTATCAATTGAATGCGTATAAACATTGACTAATAATAATATATAGACTTATAAAGTAGAACGAAAAAAATTTAATTTTTTTTATATTGAAAAAAAAAACGGATTTTTTTTTTTATAATTTTTTTTATATTGAAAAAAAAAACGGATTTTTTTTGTTTTCGCATATATGTATGATTGTATTGTATAATCTTATATGAATAGTTTTGTTGGTATTCGTACAATTGAAAATTTTCTAATTCATAAATAAATTCTAATTTTCAATTTTTAGCAAAAAGAAAATAGTTTCTTAATAAATAATTGTAAGAATAGTACAGGTGTTTGGGTATTTTTGGTAATATTGATTAAAAAATGGGAATACATTCAAGAATAAATTAGAAGTTTTTTAAAAGGAATTAAACATGTTTAGAAATATGTATTTTTATCTTTTCTAAATTGAATTAATAAATTTTCAATTTCAATTCAACTTTTTTCAAATTAAATTAAATTAAATCTAACCAAATTTTAAATTATAGTGTTAAAATTTATGAATATAATATTGTATAATCAGAAAATATTATTAATTTATTGAATATATTGTATAATCATAAAATATGCAATATATTTTTTAATCGATATTACCAAAAATACCCAAACGCCTGTACTATTCTTACAATTATTTATTAAGAAACTATTTTCTTTTTGCTAAAAATTGAAAATTGGAATTTATTTGTGAATTAGAAACTTTTCAAATGCACGAATACCAACAAAACTATTCATAAATATATACAATACAATCACATATATGATAAAACCTACGAATAAGAAATATATGGAAGTGGCATAAATGTTCCCTCTCTTTTTAACACATTAAAATTTTAATATATTGAAAAATTGTTTATGAAGCCACGATTTTAGTAGTTCTCTTTCCTTTTGCTCGCCGAAGTGTCAAATTAATAATATGAAAAATATTATAACAGCTGATTTTAGATTTACAGGGCTGGCTTATTTTTTTAATTTGAAGAGTCTCAATATAAATGAAATATATTAACTAGCTAAACAAAATTACTCTATTTTACTTTCCATTTGTATACTTATCGTTGCGCGACCTAAAATATTCCTTAGGATGATCTTTACTTGTATTTTTCAAAAAAAAAAAAAAATTATCTCCTTAAAAATTGATGCCCGAATTAAAAAAAACCTAATCCGCTCCTAATTTCTCATTTTTATATTTTGACAATTCGGCTAGCAAAAAAAGAGACAACTATACCCGGCGTGGCTTCAAATTTTTATATTTATGCCCTATCCATATATCTTCTATATCGTTGGATAAAACAAAAAAATCCGTTTTTTCAAATAAAAAAAAATATCCTCTCACGCATGCTCTCATATTAGTCATTCATAATATTTCCTTTCCTCCTAATCTAACGAAAATATATAACAAAAACGCACGTTGAACGTTGATTTTTTACATTAGATTAGGAAAGTCAAATCGGAAAGTGGAAATTTTTTTTGTTCTACTTTATAAGTCTATATATTATTATTAGTCAATGGTATAAATAATTAATTCAATCTACAGCTTTATACGATAATTAAATGATTATAATCTTAGATAGTAGTTGGTTTGGGTCTCTACTAAATACTCTAATAAAAACGATCTTGGTGATCGCAAGCTTTTTAATATATTTATTTATAAATGCCAGAAAAAAACATATGTTCCAAGTTAATTTTGTTTATATTTTAGTTTTATATTTTTACATGAAAATTAAATATTTAGCTGATATATAAATTTTGTAGCCGGTTGCACACCAGACAAATCCTCTTGTCTCTATATAACAAAATTTCCACGTACCTGATATTAGTCTTTTAGGTTGATTTCTTTATCCAAATTTTAATTTTTTGTTTTTTTGACAAACACAATTTTACATAATAGAGTAAACAGTTTATAATGGCGTGTAATTTTCAGTTACTTTGTGTCTTAGTTCACCTTGCTGATTGACCCATATATGAAATAATTTATATTATGTTTATTCACTTTTTATAGTTTTCGATCTGCAAACCTTCAATTACTAGGGTACTTTGCAATGTTATACTTTCACTTTTCACTTTATTTTATTTTTCTATGCTCTTATAATATGAAATTTTGAATTATTTTCTTCGGTTGTTTATTATTTTCCAACTTGACATCTCAGTGTTACCAAAGCAATTAACAACGACATAATTTAAGAATATTTGAAAGGCAAATATTAAGAAAAATATTTGGTGCAAAAAGAATAAATAATGAGGAATATGAAAGAAGAAGCAACAAGGAATTGAATGATTTAATAAAAAATGGGGATATTGTACGATTTTCGAAGGCACAACGTATAGATGGGCAGGCCATGTGTCTAGGATGACAGAAAATAGATCACATCACAGTATAAAATCTTCTGTTCAAAACCAGATGGACCACGAGCTAGGAGAAGACCAGGAGCAAGTAGGGGTGATAATATAAGTAGTGATGTCTCCAAGTTGCATATCTTAAATTGGAAAAGTGTTGCTCAGTATAAAAACGCGTGGAAGCAAATTGTTAAGAAAGCCAGAACTCACACCGAGTTGTAGTGCTAAATGATGATGATGATATACAATACATCATATGTTTTCTTCCCCCTTACGTCACTACAGCTAGCACTTGTTATGTAAAGCCTACCCTGTTTAATTTTCCAAATTTAAGTTTCTAAATTAATTTGTTAAAAGAAATATGATATTTCATTTCCCAATAAGTTAATTTTATTAATAATTTAATTTCAATAATAATTTACCTTGTCAATTTGCTTAATTAGCAGTTTGCTAGTTAATTCAAGTTTAGGGTAAATAGGCATTTGACCTAATATTGGACTTTGATTTTCCTTTAATTTAATTAAAGAAAAATCAAAGGCACGTTTTATGATATACGTGGGCTTTAAATAAAATTAAAACCTAAAGTTGATGAGTTGATTCGTGTATTTGAGATTTATCAATCGATGTTTTTATAAATGCGTTTTTTATATATAGATAAATAAAACATTGATTTTGTTTTATCAAAATACTATATTTTTATTTATCTATATATAAAAAACGCATTTATGAAAACATCGATATCATATTTCTTTTAACAAATTAATTTAGAAACTTAAATTTGGAAAATTAAACAGGGTAGGCTTTACATAACATACCTCCCATTATCCAAAGAAAAAATTAAATTTTGAAAAAATTTAATTTTTTCAGATAAGGGGTATAGGATCGTGATAAACTTATATAATATACATTTTTATATAAAACATTAATTTTTGTACGTATGTATTTTTATATAATAGAAATTTATAAGAACGATACACTATTATTACTTTTACAGGGTTTTTTAAAGTTTAAACCAATTTTTTTTTTTTTTTTTATTAATTTTACCCATTATTAAAATACAAATTGTATAATATTCAAATATAAAAATTCGTACTAGTTTAACATTATTGATTTTGTTTTTGAAATACAGTCTAAATTTGTTTTTTAAATTTATATAATGCAATTAAAAACTTTACTAACATACATTTTCAAATCTTTCTTTAAATAAAATATTTATGTAGAAATGGATCAACTCTAATTTTAAAATTTAGTCGCATATTTTGAGAATATTCAAATGTGAACCATAATTAATACCAAAAATTTTGTTGTTGGTTTACCCGATAATTTTTGATAACTCCCTTTAATTATTAAAATTTTGAAAACAAATAATAAAAAGTATTATATTTATTCTATATCATTAATAGCTTAATAAAAATAACAAAAACTATAATTTATAAGCTTAAAACATGTTTTTTTTATATTTTTTTTTAAATGAACGTCATAGTAAAATAATAAGAACATTTATGCATCCCTAAAAGACAGTACCTGGGGCCCTACGTATTCGTCCTCTAATTTAATCTGAGTTTGGCGTGGTAGCGTTTTTGGTAAAGATTTTGGTGTAGATATGGGTTTTAAAGGCTTCGGGGGTGGTGGAGGTTTTGCGGTCGGGGGAGTAAGTTTAGAATTGTAAACTGTTCTAATCGTATTTCTAGTTGGACGTTCGTAACTATCTATCGGTGGTAAGTCATCAGAACCATTTCTTTGTCTTCGTTCCGAAAACCTTTCCGTATCTTCATCTCTCTTTTCAACGACATCCTTCCTCTTCCTACATTTATTTACTCCAAAATAAACAATTAATGCTATAATCACTATGCTCATGATTACCGAATTTGCTGTAGACATTACTTTCAGGGAAAGCATGTTTGCTTGATTTTCCCTAGCCCTCTTAATGTCGGCTGTTAGTTCAGTCAAAGAATGGCTACGTTTCGAAAATTCTTTATTGAGATCTTCCGGATTTAACAACTTTATAGCTTTATATTTTAGTTCTGGCTTTTCGAACTGTACCGAAGTTCTATTCTCAATGGAAATCTCATCTAATTGGGAAAACTGAAATTTAGAATTACCTTGCACTTGAGTCTCCAATCCAGCCACGTAGGGCAACTCCATATGCTCTAATAGGAATACACATTTCTCTTGAAATGTTATCATTCCTGTTCCTTTCAAAGTTACCCTGTGAGTTTGTGCCATACATATTGCAACCAAAGTACTTTCTCGCGGAAACATGAATAACCATACATTACGACTTTTCATAGGTACTATATGATTCTCCAAATGTGCAAGCACCCGATATTGACACAAATTCGGCCCGTTTTGTTTTGTCCAATTTCTATTTAAAAAGTGAGCTATTAAACATAACGGTGTCGCTTCCAAAATCTTTGGCTGAATTTGATTGCATACTTTCAAAATTCGGTTCTCGCCAGTTCCGATTTTTCGACAGGCTACATTGTATTCTTCATTGTAGTGTAGTGTAGTGCATATTCAAGTGCATAAAGTGACCTACCGAATTGTTTGCTAGATAGTCCCATTCGGGTGTCAGTACTACCAGGTCGGTTTCATATTTTCGGGGTATAGGATATACCTTATTCAGGGTATATTCATCCTTTTGGAGGATGTCGACCTGGATTCTTATGCCTAATTCCCCTTCTACGTATGATAATGTGACAGTAGTTAGTTGATTAATTACTGCTGGTGAATACAAACTTGGATGACCAGTACCCTCTGTCATATTTTTAATCAATAACGTCAGAAATTCAGAATCTATTACCAATGGGTGTATACGATGTTCTTGAAGGGTATTGATAATAGACTCTTGTTCCAGCCGGTAATCATACACTCTTTCTAATTCGGCTAACCAAAGTACTATAAATACGGTCTGCATCTTGTTGGTCCATCGTCCCGAAAAGTCCTTTTGATAATGTCCCTATAAAGTCTATGGCCCCCCTTTTTGGTCTTCTAAAAAAATGATTTATTCCTGCGGTCAATTTTTCTATTTTGGTCGTCCAGGAAACTATTTCGTTTTTCCATAAATTACAACTTTTACTATTTCTTGTACTAACTAATTTACTACAAGTATTGTTCAATTTTGATTCTAAATTATCTAAAAATATATTCATCTCTTGTTCGCGCTAGTTATGCTTAATTTAGAGTAGATTACAATTTCATCCTTATATTGTAATATCTCACCTAGGTTCTCAAAAATAACTTCTGTTGATTTCATATTGCGTACAATCCACGGCATTCCACGGCATAATAATAAAATTTAATAAATATATCTTTAAAAGATTTGCTACATAAAACTATTTCGATATAACTCTGCGTACTATTATTACTTTTTTATCAAATTAATTAAAATTCGATTTTTTTTTTTAAGACTGTTAACTATATATTATATAATTTTTACGAGATTTGAATCTACTAAATTTTCCATAGTTTTAATCCATTGTTGTGCACAGTACGCAGTTTGTTTTTTATCTTAATCATGGTGTTATATTCATTGCATATTTCGTGAACAAGATATGGGCCGGTCCAATTTGGGCTTAACTTATCTTCTTTAGTTGGGTTGAGAAGTAACACACTATCTCCCTTTCTGTATTTTCGACTTTTCGCATTTTTATCATAATATGTTTTAGATTTTGCTTTACTGTTTTTTAAATTTTGTCTAGCAAATTTCCGAATAGTTTGCAATTTATATTATACAACATTTCCAAAATTGTCATCATTGTACATGGGTTCTACTGTTCTATTCAACACATTGGGTAATGGATCACAAAATCCGTATAACACATACAAAGGTGAAAATTTTGTACCTTCATGTGGTGTGTGATTGTGCGTAAATACAGCCTCAGCGAGCCATTCATCCCAAGTTTGTTTGTTTTTGTCTACAATCATTTTAAGATATTCTACCAAAGGACCATGTCTACGCTCTAACGACCCGTTGGACTGAGGATGATAAGCCGTCGTTTGAATTTTTCGTATTTTTAATATCTTGCATAGTCCTTTGAATATCTGGCTTGTAAAATTGGTACCTTGATCTGTTATCATTTTTTTCGGAATTATTGAATATCGTAAAATAATGTTTTTGTAAAAAGCATGTGCTACTGTATTGGCTTCCATATTTGGAAGTGCGACACAATCCAACATTTTAGATAAGTCGTCCTGAAAACTGAGAATATATTTGTTTCCGTTTTTTGTGACAAGGAAAGGACCCACAATATCCAAGTACATATACTTTCGTCAAATGGTCGCTTAGCAGTATCCGTAATGGCCATAGGTAACTTAGTTATTTTACCTCTTTTCATTAATTGGCATTTTGAACATTTTTCTATATATTTTCGTATTGAACTTAACATGTTTTTCCAGCGGTAATGTCGTTTTAGTCTCTTGTACGTCTTTATTATTCCTAAATGTCCTCCTATAGGTGTGTCGTGATTCTGTTTTATTACTTCCTCGATTTCTCTACTGTCTACTAATTCAATTTTCTTTGTCCATTGCTCTTTTACTACAGTTTCTTTGTTTTCATCCTCACTATCGCTACTTTCATCGTCGAATGTCAAAATTTGAGTGTCATTTTGATAGTTTTGTTTTAGTCGCGCTGTCCGACCTCTGGTTAAAACATTTATTCTGAAATTAGTATTTTTATTAATGGTTTTGTGTACAATTTCCGAATTGTTATTTTCAAAAGAGTTCTTAGTTAATATCTCAGAATTTACTATTTCCAAATCTTTCAAATTTTTCTTTATTCTATATAGATTATGTATTTATACGGTATTCTGCTAAGCGATCCTGTACACACCTCGTCTTTTCGGAATCAGGTTTAACTCCTTCGGACGTAATCTTATGTCCGAGGTATACCACTTCTTTTCTCAAAAACTTACACTTATCTGGCTGCAGCTTTAAATTGTGTTCTCTAAGTCGCTGGAACACTATTCTCAGTTTTTCGTCATGGTCTGCCAAATTTTTACCATAAACCACTATGTCATCAAGATAAACGAAACATTTAAACCAAAGCCGTATATAATATAAAGATATTCAAAATGTAAAAAAGAATTAAAAAACTGAAAACATTAGGACGCCAATATGAGTAGTTCACCACAGCAAAAAAATTTTGTTAAGAAAGTTGAAATAACGAGTTTGTGGATAAGACGTAGAAATTGTATAGAGACGACAGATACACACATTTTTCGTGGAAATTTAATAATATGCGCTCTTTTATTTTCTGTATACTATAATAATAGAAAAAGGAATAAGGACGAAAAAAATATAGAAAAATATGTATGAGATAGAAAGGGTAAGGAAATATATGTATATATTTCTGGTTATTTTGATCTATTTTAACAAAAATTTAGAAACTCATATTTGGAATCTTATATTTATTTTCAATTTTGTTCTGGAAAAAAAAAATATTCTTTATTGAAGCAAAAATTCTACCTGTTTTGGGTTTTTTAAACCAAAGGATTTTAACCAAAGGATTTTAAAGGATACAAATTTCATTTATTTTTTCAAATTTCAATTTTGTATTTTTCATTATTTTTGGTTAAAGATCAACGAACTTGCGATCGTAGTAAAATTATGAATGATTTTTGATGATTTTATTTACATAAATAATACTTTTTATAAATAATACTTTTTTTTTAATAATATTGGCTTTTTGATAAAACAAAATTAATGTTTTATTTTAAAAGAGTTAAAAATACCATTTAAAATTATCGTAAGTATTTATGTTATGATAAAAAACATAACACACTTTAACAAAAAATCAATTCTAAAATTCATTCAAAATTATTCAAATACGCATATAATTTTTTTTTTCTATATATTTTCTTCTACTTACACTTCTGTATCCAGGGCTCGGATTCTCTGAGTCGATATCTAATACACGATATCGAATTCTAACGATAAATTTGCTATTTGTAATTCTATCATACGATTGATCGAGTATAAAACGATAAATTTCATTCGATAGCTATTTTGTTATCGAATGAAATTATTTATCAAAAATAATTAAATCAAAATCAAAAATTAATAATTTTTTATATAAAGCCTAGTACGCTGCTCTTGCTAAACTAAATTAAATAGTAGAGATAAATAATAAAGTTTTAATAATTAGTAATTAAATATTATTAATCATTAATTAATAATGAACTAAATATTAATATTTAATAATTGAAATTAAATTTTATATGGAAAATTTAGTTTAGCAAGAGCAGCGTACTAGGCGTAGCTATATAATTTGAAATTATATTTGTCATATATAATTCGATATTATTATTGAAGTAAAATCTACTACTTTTTCAAATAATTTCGATACGATATCAATCGATTGTCATGATTACAATTTGTTATTTGGAGAATCGTCATCGAAATTTTTACTCGATTATCGTTCTACGCGATATCGACTCAGAGAATCCGAGCCCAGAATAAGAAAATAAAAAAAATTACAATAACAAATATACACAAATTTGCCATTTTGAATTGTTTCAGTTATTTAGATATAGATGTCCCTGTTAACTCAAAAATATGATTTATGTCCCTACTATATTTTAGGATTGATTTTAAATCGATACATGCGCCCCCTCTGTCTCACCAATATAACAATATTTTTTTTCATATGATGATTTATTAAGTTCTTTAAAATCAATGATATTACCAATAAAATATTAAAAAATTGGTTGAAATTTTAATTAATATAAAAAGTCACTAAATAATAAATTTAATATGATTATAAAAGTTAATCTTTTTTTTGCAGAATTTGAACAGAAATCCGTTTAGTTATTATATTAAATATAAAAAAAATTAAATCACAGTATAATTTCACGGAACTGTATTAATGTGATATAATATTGTTTTATAAAATGCCACTAATTATATTTAATATAATTTAAAGAAAATGTATGTAAAAATTTAAAAGTAAATTGTATATCACAATCCAATTAAGCTGAATAAGTTCTTCATAAAGAACCTGTAGAATAACTTCTTTATTACTACATGAAGATTTCTGATTAAGAGTAGACTGTAGACAGTAGAAGTAGATGTAGAAGACAGAAAAGTAGAGTTTGTAATTTTTTTTAATTTTGTTTGTTTTTGATCGTTACAGATGAACCGCTTTAATTCCCCACATTAACTATAGGTGAGAGAGGTGCTGATTCAATTATTACGTCTGTGGTGGGATGTTGGTTTAGCGTTTCTACTTCGCTTCGCTTACGATTAGCGATGCGCAAATATCAAAAGTCGGTATGTTAAAAAAATTTCGCTACGCTACTTTTCTCGTGCTTCGGCAGTACCAATAATAGTATTTCGATATTAATTTCGAATGTCAAAAATATATATTTCATTAATAAAAATATATAAATATTAAAATGTCAATAATAAAAGTAATAAATTTACTAATGTGGCTTTCGTTTGGGATTGTTTAAAGTTTTTATCTGAATGCTTCCCAATCGAACATGATAACAAAATCGATTTTGCTATTATTAAATGGAGGGGGTAAAACTTGAAGAAAATCTTAGATTTTTAAACATTGATTTAGATAAAAAAAATGATTTTATTTTACCTATCGAACATAAAAATTGATCTAGATAAAAAAAACGATTTTTCTGCTCAATCGAAAACGACATTACATTTGTAATTGTAATTGAAGTTATTATTTCTATTAAAATAATATTTCGCTATAGGCAACGTTGATTAAAATACAATCGATAAGTATCGCAAATTACGCCTAGCGAAAAGTGACAAAACATACCAATTTTCGCTAAGTAGAGTTTTCGAAACGCTTCGTTGGCACTAACATCCCACCACAGATCATTAGTATAGTTGTTATGTGTAAAAATACACATAACTATAATTTAAGAAAAATCCCGAATTAAAACATAAAAATTTGGTAATAAATATTTTATATGCAAATATTTATGCAAATTAAAAAGTTTAAAGTACAATATGTAATAAATTATAAATAATTATTACACAAAAATTGTTTATTAAACAATATTTAGCAATTCGGTAAAAGTAAAATTAAAATTAATTATATCGGTCAAAATAAAAAATGCTTGGTCGACATTTTTGTCGAATAAGCAAAATTAAATTTAAATTAATATTCGATGTCGAAATTAACGTAAAATAATTAATAATATATTGATTTATATTTCTTACGCAATTTTGTTTAGTATAAAGAAAATTGTGCATAAAAGCCATGGAATGAAAATGGAAATTCGTCATTATTATTCTGACTATTCTATTGATTAAGCCATTCCTTTTTGAATAAGCGCTTGTTTCAATAATTATAGTAAAAGAATAAAGTTGTAATGATTAATTAATAGTAAAGTAAATGTAATAACTTAAAAGGAAAAATAAATAAAGTAATTGAGATAGTAGTAAAATTGAATTACATTCTTTTTGGAGCAATATTTAGATAAAAAAAGGTAAATATTAAAAGGATTTATGTTAGAATACAACATATGGCGCAGCCGGTAGGATATACTCATATACTATATTGGCACAAGAGCCATATAAATATAATATCCGAATATATCTAAACACAACATATGGCGCAGCCGGTAAACAAGAAAGTACGATTTTCTTGTAAAAAGAACCTACACCGGTAGGTTCTAATTTTTTTTTTTAGAAAAAAAAGCACCCTGACTAGCTCTCAGAGCAAAAAGGGATAAGCGCATTTTTTTCTAATGCACAGCTTTTGTTTAATTTTTTTTCAACTAGATGGAACAAGAAATTGTAAAAAATAACAAAGTAGGACCAAAACCAATTACGATAGAAGAGTACCGCAAAAGACAAAAAACGACGGTAAAGGTAGAAAAAGGAAAGAACCCCAAATCAAGAGGGGGAAATAAGCAAAAAAACGAAGAGAGATAGCACAGCGTTATCAGCTACTAACATTAAAAACAGACGCTGAACAACGAAAAAATATCAAGGAAGAAATTAAACGGCTAAAGCAGGAATTAAGGGAAGAAAAGAACAACCGGAAAATTGAACAACAATTTAAAGTATGCTTCAAAACAATAGCAAAAAACTAATAAGAGAAGGGTCTGCATTATTGACTCTAATAATAATAGAAAAAACAATAATAATAATAATAATGGAAGGACGGAAAATAGCTGTCTTTCGTTGCTACGAGGATTAATTAATAAATAAATATGTAAAATAAATTTATAATAATAAAAGTAATAATAATTTTTTTTTAAATTAATTAAAATCATAATACGAGGATTAATAAATAAAAAGAATTTATAATAAAAAAAAAAAAAGTAATAAAAAAAATTGTAATGATAAATTTTTTAAATATATGTATATGACAGATAGTAAATTTTTTTTTAAATTAAATTATGATATATTTTCATTTCACTTGCAATTAAAAAAAAAACATTTAAATTAATAAAACTATAATAAATTGTAATGTCGTCTTCATTGCTACGAGAATTAATAAATAAAATGAATTTATAATAAAAAAGTAATTTAAAAAAAAAAAAAATTTTTTTAAAAATTAAAATTTGTAATAATAATTTCTTTTTAAAATTTTTTAAATATATATGTATATGACAAGTTTTTAAATTAAGTTATTTTTTCATTTCACTTGCAATTCTTCAATTTCTTAGGCTCCGCTAAATTTTGACAAATTATTTGAGATTTTCCATGTTGTTTGAAAATGTTTTCATAAACATTAGTATATTTATTTATTTTTTTTGAAAAGGTTCTATTCAGGATTGTTTAATTTAATTATTCGTTAGCATTTATGTCGGATGAAAATAACAAACCAAGTAGGTTTAATAGATTTGTAGATTCTATATCATTTATTAATAGTAGTCCCCCTATTTCTGTGAGTTTAGAGGAGAGCAGGATTGTTGAAATTAATAATCCAGTTGCCTCCACCCCACAAATACCAGAAGAAGTACCTTAAATTGTTGATGTACTTGTATCGTGAAGAAGTACCTGGTACTAGTGTAAATAAAAAGAAAGTAACTTTTAGCGAGGTAGGAACACCATCTAGGAAGGTGTGCGACAAAATAAAACGGGATCAAATTTATAGGTATAATACAAGGAGTAGAGCAAATTTATTGAATAATCCGTTAGAAAGGATTAGTTTTAGAAAACGTATGGAAAATATAGAAGAAAACGCGCAGGGGGGTAACGAACAAATTATGGAAAACGAAATACGACCAAACGAACCATTGACGACAACTGAGGCAAATCAAGGAATATTACCAAGGACAATACAAAATAATTTTTGTAACATTGACAATACTTATGATTTAAGAAATAATATGACTTTACCATTGAGTACAATATATCCCACATATTTAGCGGGAGTGCCATTATATTCAGCTGAGGGCGACAGGAGGGTTTTAGAATTACAAAGCTTCTGAGAATTAGCACAAGAAGCATACTATAGGACTGACGACATAGACAACTATGTCGTCAGTCATAGTTGAGACAACTAATTCGTGGAAAATTAAGAGGTAAAGCAGCGGAATTATTCCAGGACAGGACAGTAACACTGTTCGAGGAATTTAAAGAAATTTTAGAAGAAAATTTCATACCAAGGAAAAACATAGCTCAATTAAAAAAAGAATTAGAAAGTTGTTTCCAAACAATAGACGAGTCGGTCAATACTTTTGGCGACCGTCTAAAAAGGAAATATCATTGCTTAAAATTAGGGATTGAAAGGAAGTATTTAACAGAACCAGGATTAATGTTACAGGATGCAGAAGAAACTGCACAACGAATATTTATAAGAAGACTAGGGTCGGAGTCTATTACGCAGTACGTTTTGGGACAAAATTATGGGAGATTGGAGGATTTACTTTGAGGAGCCAGGTTATTTGCGGAGCAATTGGAACAAGTTGCACCCATAAGGACACAAAATAATAATATGGATAGTACAATGTTCCAACAAAGGTTCAACAAATATATGGCAATGTGCCTAAATGAAAATAGAACAGGATCAGGATTCAATAACCGTCCCCAATTTAATAATAATAATAATTACAATAATAATAGAAATAATAATAATAACAACAACAATAATAATAATAATTATAATAGGAATACCTATAATAATAATATCAGGAATAATCAGCAAAATATTAATAATAATAATAACATAAATAATTTTGGAAATAATAACAGAAATAATAACTTTAACAATAACTTTAATAATTATAATAGAAACAATAATAGCAGTATTGGTAACAGAAATGGTTACAATAATAATAATAATAATCGAAACAATTATGATAATAACAACAATAATAATTCTTTGCTACTATTTGCTATAATATGAATAATAATGGTAATAATAATTATAACTCCGGTAATAACAATACTAATGCAAGGCCAAGGACTAATGGAGCATTAACTTGCTATAAATGCGGTCAACCAGGTCACATTAGCAGGGACTGTGGTATACAGAACAACAGAGTAAATCCAATAATAAATTGCACCATTTATGGGAATAAGGGCCATTATGCAGCAAATTGCAATGTAAAAAGAATGCCCACCACATCGGTTAACACAATACAGGAAGTTTTATGTGAATGGTGTCATGAATCAGGACATAGTGAATTAAATTGTGCTAGGAGACAACTTGAGCAGGAACAGCAGAATTTAGAATCGGGAAACAAGGAACATTATGCCTCAAATTGTAATACGCAAAGTTTGCCAACCACAATTCTCTATAGAATAAGAGAAGTTAAATGCGAATGGTGTGGAAGCCCAGCTCATACAGAACTTAATTGTGAAAAGAAACAAACGATACAAGTACATCAATAATTTAAGTCGGGAAACGAAGGAGGAATGACACAAAATTCCTCCAGTCATTCCTAATTAATACAAAAGAGGTAGGCTCGGAAATATTGAAACCCAAGCCTGACGTAATCGAGACGTTACCATTAGAAATAAATAATAAAAAGGAAGTTATAGAAAGTATAAAAAACGAGTTTTTAAATAAAATAGATTTGGAGAAAAGTAGAGTAGAAATTACTGAAAAGTTGAAGGAAGAGTTGAAAAAAGTTGATGAAGAAACAGTTATAGAGGGCAATAAGGAAACTGCAAAATATATAATGCAAATTAAAACAAAGGAAGTGATAGAAAATTTAAAAAACAAGTTTTTAAATAAAATAGATTTTGAGAAAATTAGAAAAGAAGTTACGAAGAAAGTTTATGAAGGAACAATTATTAAAGAAAATGAAGAAATTAAAAAGGAAATTATGCGAAAAACAAAGGAAAAAGAAATTACAATACAAGACCGTTCAAAGCATGGTGTTTAAAACCAAAACAGAAGTTAGATGTTCCAACTACATTAGAAAATACAAATGAAGCTGATATACCTTTTACAAATAATGGAAAAAATATTACTGATGATAAATTAGGAGAAATGAAATTAAAAATTAACAATTGTTTTAAAGAAAAAGAAATTAATGAAGTTAAAGTATGTATATAATAATATTGAAGAAATGAGAAATGAAATTCGTAGTGATGAAGTTGAAGAAATTAATAATATTTATGATAATGAAATAAACAAAGTTAATAATAATGAAAAGAATTTAATGAAACAGAATTTATTGAAAACCATTAATTGTAAACCAATACAAACAAATGAAGGTATTGAAAAAAGTAATAACGAACACAAAATACCACGTCACGTATACGCAAACGTAGTTATTGTAAATAGAGTAGAGATTCCGCAAGTAAAAACCAAAACATTAATTCATAGTTTTGGAAAAACAGTGTTAGAAAATACAGAAACAATGCGAAATAACATAATAAATAAATTAACAACGCAATTAAAAGACTTTAATCCACGTACGTTCCCTAGCATAATACAACGGAACTACAAATACTTTCGTAAACATGCCTAATTTCAGACGTAATAAACGATTGTAGTAATTGAAATTTCCATTTGTCTGTTAATTTGAGGAAATGAAGGAAGGCTTTATTTTTGGAAAAAATGTATTTTGTTGTATACATATACATATATATATAAAAAATAATAATTATAAAAAAAGTAAATAAATCCAATAAAAGAAAAAAAAGGGATAAGAGGGGAAGGAAGTGGAAGAATATTAAAGTTTAATTAAAACAAATATTAAAATTAAATATTTAAAATTATTAAACTGTTGGTAACTGTAAAATTTAAAATTATTAAAATTATTTTGATTTAAATGGAAAAATGTTATGTAAGAATACTAAATTATATTAAAGAAATGAAAATATTTAAAATTGTATAAATTTATAAATTATAAAAAAATATTGTTTTAAAATAAAAATGAAGAATTATTTAATGAAAATGAAGAAATATTTAAAAAGAAATATGTAAAGTTGTTTAAAGAATTATTTAATATTGTAAAGGAAGAAATATGTAAAGTTGTTTAAAAAATAAAAAATGAAGAATTGTTTAATGAAGAATTATTTAATATTGTTTAAAATGAAAAAGAAAAAAAATTAAAGTTGTATATTTGAAAAATGAATGAGAATATTTAAAGTTGTATATTTAATATTGTTTTAAAATGAGAAAATGAAGAATTAAAAGTGTAGTTGAAAGGAAAGAATTTAAATTATGAATATTGTTTAAAATAGAAATTGAAGATGAAAATAATGTTTCTATTATGTTTGTGAAAGGAAAATATTGTTTAATAAGGAAAATTGAAGAATTATTTTAAAAATGAATTGTAAAATGCATAAAATTAAAATTGAAATGTAGAATTGAGTTATAAAAGTATTGAAATGAAATGTAAAAATGTTGTAAAATGAATTGGAAAAGTTATTGAAAAGAATTATAAATTTACTGAAAAAATTTTTTAAAATGTATAAAATTAAAATATAAAAAAAAAAAATGTTTTAGGGAAACGACCGAGCCTAATCTAAAGATATGTGAAATTTCTTAACCAATTGTTAAGAGTGTATAATTCGGTTTTTAAAATAAGAATATTATATTTTTTAGTATTTAAGTTAAGTCAGAAAAATAATGATAAGAATAACAATCAATATAAGCAATGTTTTTGGAATTTAAATTTTTTTTCCCTTGAAGGTGATGTTCTCTTCAAGAACAACCCCTTCAAGTTTCTTAAAAGAAGAGGAATGTTATGTGTAAAAATACACATAACTATAATTTAAGAAAAATCCCGAATTAAAACATAAAAATTTGGTAATAAATATTTTATATGCAAATATTTATGCAAATTAAAAAGTTTAAAGTACAAATTGTAATAAATTATAAATAATTATTACACAAAAATTGTTTATTAAACAATATTTAGCAATTCGGTAAAAGTAAAATTAAAATTAATTATATCGGTCAAAATAAAAAATGCTTGGTCGACATTTTTGTCGAATAAGCAAAATTAAATTTAAATTAATATTCGATGACGAAATTAACGTAAAATAATTAATAATATATTGATCTATATTTCTTACGCAATTTTGTTTAGTATAAAAGCCATGGAATGAAAATGGAAATTCGTCATTATTATTCTGACTATTCTATTGATTAAGCCATTCCTTTTTGAATAAGCGCTTGTTTCAATAATTATAGTAAAAGAATAAAGTTGTAATGATTAATTAATAGTAAAGTAAATGTAATAACTTAAAAGGAAAAATAAATAAAGTGATTGAGATAGTAGTAAAATTGAATTACATTCTTTTTGGAGCAATATTTAGATAAAAAAGGTAAATATTAAAAGGATTTATGTTAGAATACAACATATGGCGCAGCCGGTAGGATATACTCATATACTATATTGGCACAAGAGCCATATAAATATAATATCCGAATATATCTAAACACAACATATGGCGCAGCCGGTAAACAAGAAAGTACGATTTTCTTGTAAAAAGAACCTACACCGGTAGGTTCTAATTTTTTTTTTTAGAAAAAAAGCACCCTGACTAGCTCTCAGAGCAAAAAGGGATAAGCGCATTTTTTTCTAATGCACAGCTTTTGTTTAATTTTTTTTCAACTAGATGGAACAAGAAATTGTAAAAAATAACAATAATTGGTTTTGGTCCTACCAAAACCAATTACGATAGAAGAGTACCGCAAAAGACAAAAAACGACGGTAAAGGTAGAAAAAGGAAAGAACCCCAAATCAAGAGGGGGAAATAAGCAAAAAAACGAAGAGAGATAGCACAGCGTTATCAGCTACTAACATTAAAAACAGACGCTGAACAACGAAAAAATATCAAGGAAGAAATTAAACGGCTAAAGCAGGAATTAAGGGAAGAAAAGAACAACCGGAAAATTGAACAACAATTTAAAGTATGCTTCAAAACAATAGCAAAAAACTAATAAGAGAAGGGTCTGCATTATTGACTCTAATAATAATAGAAAAAACAATAATAATAATAATAATGGAAGGACGGAAAATAGCTGTCTTTCGTTGCTACGAGGATTAATTAATAAATAAATATGTAAAATAAATTTATAATAATAAAAGTAATAATAATTTTTTTTTAAATTAATTAAAATCATAATACGAGGATTAATAAATAAAAAGAATTTATAATAAAAAAAAAAAAAGTAATAAAAAAAATTGTAATGATAAATTTTTTAAATATATGTATATGACAGATAGTAAATTTTTTTTTAAATTAAATTATGATATATTTTCATTTCACTTGCAATTAAAAAAAAAACATTTAAATTAATAAAACTATAATAAATTGTAATGTCGTCTTCATTGCTACGAGAATTAATAAATAAAATGAATTTATAATAAAAAAGTAATTTAAAAAAAAAAAAAATTTTTTTAAAAATTAAAATTTGTAATAATAATTTCTTTTTAAAAATTTTTTAAATATATATGTATATGACAAGTTTTTAAATTAAGTTATTTTTTCATTTCACTTGCAATTCTTCAATTTCTTAGGCTCCGCTAAATTTTGACAAATTATTTGAGATTTTCCATGTTGTTTGAAAATGTTTTCATAAACATTAGTATATTTATTTATTTTTTTTGAAAAGGTTCTATTCAGGATTGTTTAATTTAATTATTCGTTAGCATTTATGTCGGATGAAAATAACAAACCAAGTAGGTTTAATAGATTTGTAGATTCTATATCATTTATTAATAGTAGTCCCCCTATTTCTGTGAGTTTAGAGAAGAGCAGGATTGTTGAAATTAATAATCCAGTTGCCTCCACCCCACAAATACCAGAAGAAGTACCTTAAATTGTTGATGTACTTGTATCGTGAAGAAGTACCTGGTACTAGTGTAAATAAAAAGAAAGTAACTTTTAGCGAGGTAGGAACACCATCTAGGAAGGTGTGCGACAAAATAAAACGGGATCAAATTTATAGGTATAATACAAGGAGTAGAGCAAATTTATTGAATAATCCGTTAGAAAGGATTAGTTTTAGAAAACGTATGGAAAATATAGAAGAAAACGCGCAGGGGGGTAACGAACAAATTATGGAAAACGAAATACGACCAAACGAACCATTGACGACAACTGAGGCAAATCAAGGAATATTACCAAGGACAATACAAAATAATTTTTGTAACATTGACAATACTTATGATTTAAGAAATAATATGACTTTACCATTGAGCACAATATATCCCACATATTTAGCGGGAGTGCCATTATATTCAGCTGAGGGCGACAGGAGGGTTTTAGAATTACAAAGCTTCTGAGAATTAGCACAAGAAGCATACTATAGGACTGACGACATAGACAACTATGTCGTCAGTCATAGTTGAGACAACTAATTCGTGGAAAATTAAGAGGTAAAGCAGCGGAATTATTCCAGGACAGGACAGTAACACTGTTCGAGGAATTTAAAGAAATTTTAGAAGAAAATTTCATACCAAGGAAAAACATAGCTCAATTAAAAAAAGAATTAGAAAGTTGTTTCCAAACAATAGACGAGTCGGTCAATACTTTTGGCGACCGTCTAAAAAGGAAATATTATTGCTTAAAATTAGGGATTGAAAGGAAGTATTTAACAGAACCAGGATCAATGTTACAGGATGCAGAAGAAACTGCACAACGAATATTTATAAGAAGACTACGGTCGGAGTCTATTACGCAGTACGTTTTGGGACAAAATTATGGGAGATTGGAGGATTTACTTTGAGGAGCCAGGTTATTTGCGGAGCAATTGGAACAAGTTGCACCCATAAGGACACAAAATAATAATATGGATAGTACAATGTTCCAACAAAGGTTCAACAAATATATGGCAATGTGCCTAAATGAAAATAGAACAGGATCAGGATTCAATAACCGTCCCCAATTTAATAATAATAATAATTACAATAATAATAGAAATAATAATAATAACAACAACAATAATAATAATAATTATAATAGGAATACCTATAATAATAATATCAGGAATAATCAGCAAAATATTAATAATAATAATAACATAAATAATTTTGGAAATAATAACAGAAATAATAACTTTAACAATAACTTTAATAATTATAATAGAAACAATAATAGCAGTATTGGTAACAGAAATGGTTACAATAATAATAATAATAATCGAAACAATTATGATAATAACAACAATAATAATTATTTGCTACTATTTGCTATAATATGAATAATAATGGTAATAATAATTATAACTCCGGTAATAAAAATACTAATGCAAGGCCAAGGACTAATGGAGCATTAACTTGCTATAAATGCGGTCAACCAGGTCACATTAGCAGGGACTGTGGTATACAGAACAACAGAGTAAATCCAATAATAAATTGCACCATTTATGGGAATAAGGGCCATTATGCAGCAAATTGCAATGTAAAAAGAATGCCCACCACATCGGTTAACACAATACAGGAAGTTTTATGTGAATAGTGTCATGAATCAGGACATAGTGAATTAAATTGTGCTAGGAGACAACTTGAGCAGGAACAGCAGAATTTAGAATCGGGAAACAAGGAACATTATGCCTCAAATTGTAATACGCAAAGTTTGCCAACCACAATTCTCTATAGAATAAGAGAAGTTAAATGCGAATGGTGTGGAAGCCCAGCTCATACAGAACTTAATTGTGAAAAGAAACAAACGATACAAGTACATCAATAATTTAAGTCGGGAAACGAAGGAGGAATGACACAAAATTCCTCCAGTCATTCCTAATTAATACAAAAGAGGTAGGCTCGGAAATATTGAAACCCAAGCCTGACGTAATCGAGACGTTACCATTAGAAATAAATAATAAAAAGGAAGTTATAGAAAGTATAAAAAACGAGTTTTTAAATAAAATAGATTTGGAGAAAAGTAGAGTAGAAATTACTGAAAAGTTGAAGGAAGAGTTGAAAAAAGTTGATGAAGAAACAGTTATAGAGGGCAATAAGGAAACTGCAAAATATATAATGCAAATTAAAACAAAGGAAGTGATAGAAAATTTAAAAAACGAGTTTTTAAATAAAATAGATTTTGAAAAAATTAGAAAAGAAGTTACGAAGAAAGTTTATGAAGGAACAATTATTAAAGAAAATGAAGAAATTAAAAAGGAAATTATGCGAAAAACAAAGGAAAAAGAAATTACAATACAAGACCGTTCAAAGCATGGTGTTTAAAACCAAAACAGAAGCTAGATGTTCCAACTACATTAGAAAATACAAATGAAGCTGATATACCTTTTACAAATAATGGAAAAAATATTACTGATGATAAATTAGGAGAAATGAAATTAAAAATTAACAATTGTTTTAAAGAAAAAGAAATTAATGAAGTTAAAGTATGTATATAATAATATTGAAGAAATGAGAAATGAAATTCGTAGTGATGAAGTTGAAGAAATTAATAATATTTATGATAATGAAATAAACAAAGTTAATAATAATGAAAAGAATTTAATGAAACAGAATTTATTGAAAACCAGTAATTGTAAACCAATACAAACAAATGAAGGTATTGAAAAAAGTAATAACGAACACAAAATACCACGTCACGTATACGCAAACGTAGTTATTGTAAATAGAGTAGAGATTCCGCAAGTAAAAACCAAAACATTAATTCATAGTTTTGGAAAAACAGTGTTAGAAAATACAGAAACAATGCGAAATAACATAATAAATAAATTAACAACGCAATTAAAAGACTTTAATCCACGTACGTTCCCTAGCATAATACAACGGAACTACAAATACTTTCGTAAACATGCCTAATTTCAGACGTAATAAACGCAGGGTACATAGAAAAATATAATAACTTAGTAATCATAGGATATAGATTAATTTAACAAGAAAAAATTGCATAATTTTAGGTGTAAAACAAAATTTATATTTAGGAAAAATGTAACATGGAAATTTCAATTTTAGTAGTAATTGAAATTTCCATTTGTCTGTTAATTTGAGGAAATGAAGGAAGGCTTTATTTTTGGAAAAAATGTATTTTGTTGTATACATATACATATATATATAAAAAATAATAATTATAAAAAAAGTAAATAAATCCAATAAAAGAAAAAAAAGGGATAAGAGGGGAAGGAAGTGGAAGAATATTAAAGTTTAATTAAAACAAATATTAAAATTAAATATTTAAAATTATTAAACTGTTGGTAACTGTAAAATTTAAAATTATTAAAATTATTTTGATTTAAATGGAAAAATGTTATGTAAGAATATTAAATTATATTAAAGAAATGAAAATATTTAAAATTGTATAAATTTATAAATTATAAAAAAATATTGTTTTAAAATAAAAATGAAGAATTATTTAATGAAAATGAAGAAATATTTAAAAAGAAATATGTAAAGTTGTTTAAAGAATTATTTAATATTGTAAAGGAAGAAATATGTAAAGTTGTTTAAAAAATAAAAAATGAAGAATTGTTTAATGAAGAATTATTTAATATTGTTTAAAATGAAAAAGAAAAAAAATTAAAGTTGTATATTTGAAAAATGAATCAGAATATTTAAAGTTGTATATTTAATATTGTTTTAAAATGAGAAAATGAAGAATTAAAAGTGTAGTTGAAAGGAAAGAATTTAAATTATGAATATTGTTTAAAATAGAAATTGAAGATGAAAATAATGTTTCTATTATGTTTGTGAAAGGAAAATATTGTTTAATAAGGAAAATTGAAGAATTATTTTAAAAATGAATTGTAAAATGCATAAAATTAAAATTGAAATGTAGAATTGAGTTATAAAAGTATTGAAATGAAATGTAAAAATGTTGTAAAATGAATTGGAAAAGTTATTGAAAAGAATTATAAATTTACTGAAAAAAATTTTTAAAATGTATAAAATTAAAATATAAAAAAAAAAATGTTTTAGGGAAACGACCGAGCCTAATCTAAAGATATGTGAAATTTCTTAACCAATTGTTAAGAGTGTATAATTCGGTTTTTAAAATAAGAATATTATATTTTTTAGTATTTAAGTTAAGTCAGAAAAATAATGATAAGAATAACAATCAATATAAGCAATGTTTTTGGAATTTAAATTTTTTTTCCCTTGAAGGTGATGTTCTCTTCAAGAACAACCCCTTCAAGTTTCTTAAAAGAAGAGGAATGTTATGTGTAAAAATACACATAACTATAATTTAAGAAAAATCCCGAATTAAAACATAAAAATTTGGTAATAAATATTTTATATGCAAATATTTATGCAAATTAAAAAGTTTAAAGTACAAATTGTAATAAATTATAAATAATTATTACACAAAAATTGTTTATTAAACAATATTTAGCAATTCGGTAAAAGTAAAATTAAAATTAATTATATCGGTCAAAATAAAAAATGCTTGGTCGACATTTTTGTCGAATAAGCAAAATTAAATTTAAATTAATATTCGATGACGAAATTAACGTAAAATAATTAATAATATATTGATTTATATTTCTTACGCAATTTTGTTTAGTATAAAAGCCATGGAATGAAAATGGAAATTCGTCATTATTATTCTGACTATTCTATTGATTAAGCCATTCCTTTTTGAATAAGCGCTTGTTTCAATAATTATAGTAAAAGAATAAAGTTGTAATGATTAATTAATAGTAAAGTAAATGTAATAACTTAAAAGGAAAAATAAATAAAGTGATTGAGATAGTAGTAAAATTGAATTACATTCTTTTTGGAGCAATATTTAGATAAAAAAAGGTAAATATTAAAAGGATTTATGTTAGAATACAACATAGTCGTGAAAAATATTTTTAAGGTTCGTGTCTCTGATAAATAATTTTCATTTCACGTCGAGTATGTAATCCTTTCAAAAAAAAATTTCCAGACTTTTTCACGACCTGAAAATTCATATGAGAAATTATCATTTCACTTTCTGTCTGTACATAGCTTAATCGATTAATTCAGTATTTTCTATTTTGACATCTAATCTACATCTACACAAACACATAGAAAAACGAAACAGCTGATTCAATGGATGGCCTGTATTATATTGGCATTGACCCAAGTCATCAAACTCGATTGAATACAATTACTCAATAGTAAATTAATTGCGATACTATTAACCCTTAGGATGACGAGGTACCCAGGTAACTTTGGCGTCTTAAACTATATAACTTTTTATGTTATAATTGAGGTAGAGAGTGGAAATTCACTGAGAGCTCCTAAATTTTAATACATATAATAATTGTAAAGGTTTATGTGGATACGAGCCAAGCGGGAGGATTTATAGATCCAAACAGACAAAATATCTTTAACAGTGTGATGAGATACTTTGGTACCTTCATATATTTTGTATGAAATTTATGTTTTTTGTATTTGAATTAATGCATAATTTATATGTTTTAATTCACCACCTTAACACATTAATATTAAATAAAAGTTTGTTTGCATATTTATATATATATAGCTAGGCGTGCCGCGATAAGCGCGGCACGCCTAGCGATGCACTAGTATAGCTCAGTGGTATGGGGGGAGTTCTTTGCGTTGTACTGCTCTTTACAAAAAAAAACGTGCCAAAATAAAAACGGAAATTCAAATAAAAATTAGCAAAAAAAAAACAAAAAAAATAGAAAAAAAAATATAAATAAAAAAAAGTTTTTTAAAAATACTTTCCCTTAAAGAAATATTCAACTAAAAAGTAATAAACAAGCAAATAATACCACATCAATGTACTTTCCCGTTGAGTTTAAGCCACTGTCAGCAGTAGTAAGGGTAAGTAGACCTCCTTATAATGGCCTTAATTCTGATAAGATCTACTTTCCCTTACTACTGCTGACAGTGGCTTAAACTCAACGGGAAAGTACATTGATGTGGTATTATTTGCTTGTTTATTACTTTTTAGTTGAATATTTCTTTAAGGGAAAGTATTTTTAAAAAACTTTTTTTTATTTATATTTTTTATTTTACATTTTTTAGTCGGTCAAATATTTATTAATTTGACCGACTAAAAATATTTAAATACTTTGACAACTTGGGAATGATTTGTTTGAGCTCCTCATGGCCCACTATTTGGAATTCCACATGTGGCCGATGTTTTGGGCCTTCCATGGCCCCCGGTGCTCCACATATTTCTTTTTGTATAACTGGCTCCACATGACCCAGGGTACTGCTCGGACTACTCTTCAAGACCATTCATTTGATGCCCCACATGATTTTTTTATTATGGGCCCCCACATGACACAGGTTTTGGGCCCTAACATTAATTATGAAGCTCCACGGACTGCGCAACGAGATGTATTTTTCAATACCTTTTTTTTGGTACCTCTCATGTCTTTTTGCATTATGGGCCCCACAAGAGCCAGAGTACCTCTCGGAACAGATTTTGGGCCCACTTGACTCACGCACTACGAAACGAGATGTACTCTGCACGACCTTTCATTTGATACTCTACACGATATTTTTATGATTTAAGGCCTTGAGCCCACATGAGCCCACATGACCCACATTTGGGCCCCCGTATAATCGAATGTGCCCCACGGACTACCCTCATCGAGATGTACTCTTCAAGACCTTTCATTTGATACCCCACATGATTTTTTGTATTATAGGGCCCAACATTGCCCCGTTTTGAGCCCGACATGATCCACGGCGCCCCCCGGACTACCGCTTAATGAGATGTACTCCTCAAGACCTTTCATTTGATAACCCACATGATTTTTTGTATTATGGGGCCCCACATTGCCCCGATTTGCGCCCGACATGACCCACGGCGACCCCCGGACCACCGTCCAATGAGATGTACTCGTCAAGACCTTTAATTTGATACCCCACACGGTTTCTTTGGTACATTCAAAAATTAAACAGCCCTCCGCGCCCCCTTCCCCCTAATCAAAAATGCCCAGGTGAGGAGATACCGAAATACCGACATACTGGAAGTGTTAATTCATAAAAGGGCAAGTAATAAATATACTGGAAGTGTGAATTCATCGAAGGGAAAGTAATAAATTTTACATTTTTTGTAAAATTTTTAATTTTCTGTTAAATTTTGCATTTTGCAATATATTTTACATTTCTTTTGAAATTTTACATTTTCTGTTAAATTTGCATTTTCTGTTAAATTTACTTCTTCTGTTAAATTTTACAATTTCTGTTAAATTTTATATTTTTCTGTTAAATTTGACACTTTCTATTAAATTTTCATTTTTCTGTTAAATTTTACATTTTCTGTTAAATTCCACATTTTCTGTTAAATTTTACATTTTCTGTTAAATTTACATTTTCTGTTAATTTCAACATTTAACATTTTCATTTTCTGTTAACTGGTCTTGGGCCCGTTAACTGGTCTTGGACCCGTTTGACCTAAGATGTACTCTTCATGACCTTCCATATGCTACCCAACATGATTTTTTTTTATTTTAGGCCCACTTGACCCACGGTGCCCAATGGACCACCCAACGATATGTACTCTTCAAGACCTTTTATTTGATACCCCACATGATTTTTGTATGATGGAGCCCCACATTGCCCCCATTTTAGCCCCTACATGACACACGGCGCCCCACGAAATACACCCCATTGAGATGTACACTTCAAAACCTTACATTTGATACCCCTCACGATTTTTTGTAATATGGGGTCCAACATGGCCCCCGTTTTGGGCCCCAGCATGACCCTCGTCCCCCCCGACTACCCCCATTGAGATGTACTCTTGAAGACCTTTCATTTGATACTCCACATGATTTTTTGTATTATGGAGCCCAACATTGCCCCCGTTTTGGACCCGACATGACCCATGGCGCCCCCCGGACTACCGTTCAATGAGATGTACTCGTCAAGACCTTTCATTTGATACCCCACATGATTTGTTGTATTATGGAGCCCAACTTTGCCCCCGTTTTGGGCGACATGACCCGCGGCGCCCCCCGGACTACCGCTCAATGAGATGTACTCGTCAAGGCTTTCATTTGATACCCCACATGATTTTTTGTATTATGGAGCCCAACATTGCCCCCGTTTTGGGCGACATGACCCACGCCGCCCTCAGACTACCGCTCAATGAGATGTACTCGTCAAGACCTTTCATTTGATACCCCACATGATTTTTTGTATTATGGGGCCCTACATTGCCCCGATTTGCGCCCGACATGACCCACGGCGCCCCCCGGACCACCGTCCAATGAGATGTACTCGTCAAGACCTTTTATTTGATACCCCACATGGTTTTTTTGGTACATTCAAAAATTAAACAGCCCTCCGCGCCCCCTTCCCTGTAATCAAAAAGGTCCCAAATTTATATGGTACCAAGCCATTGATGACACGAGCTCAACTTCCAAATTTGAGCTCAATCGGTCAAGCCGTTTAAGAGTTATGGCCAGGTGAGGAGATATATATATATATATATATATAAATATACCGACATATATACTGGAAGTGTGAATTCATAAAAGGGAAAGTAAAATTAAGTAAAATTATCCACTAATTTTTATCCCCAAAAAATAGATACTCAAAAATTGGTAAAAATATATGCTCCTCCATGGTCGACATAGTTAGCTGTTATCACTATGCCTCACGCCCACCCAACCTTAGGACCAACACAAAGCCAACTATTTCACCTTGGTCCCCGTGTGTACCATTTGCTGATTCACGGCATCAAACAAAAACCGGCTTATTCCTGGAAATCAGCAATAAAAAAAATCTACTCCGACTTCATTTCTATTATTATTATTTTATTAAAAAAATATGAATGGAATATTCGAAAAAAACCTATTTAACAAAAAAATTATATTATAGCTATACTCTTTCCATAATACTTTCTTTATTCCTTTATTTATTTATTTATTTATTTATTTATTTATTTTGCAAATATATTTATTATTATTTAATTTACCTTTGTGCCATACATAGTTGGTACTTCCAGCAGCAGGCCTGTTGTCGGAACTCCGGCAAATATTGTAATTTATCAAAAAAATAATGCAAAAAAACTTAAAATAAAATAAAGAATAAAATAACAAAAAAATCATGGACACCAATGATTTATTTACTACCCTAGCCTTGATTCAACAATAATATTTTGTTCCTTTTTTCTATATAAATTTACTAATAATTTTAAAAATTCTTTTCGATAATGTTGTACATACAATAATAAAAAAATATACATCAATTAGCTTATAGCCTGTTTTAATAATAACTTCTACTTTACGTAATTAAATAAATCATAATTAACATATTTCCCTATAATAATCATAATAACTATAATATCTATAACCATTATACAATAATAACTCTAAATACAATATAACCAGCAACAAAATCACGGCAACAGAAACATTAGCAACAATTTTCTCAGCATCATTCTCAGCTGGAACTTTTTATTTGTTTTTGTATGCCAATATATATATGCCAATATATATTTATTTTATTTTTTTAATTTTTATTATTTTAGGCGTATATATTTATTATTATTATTTTAGGCATATATATTTATTAAATAACCACAAGAATTCAGAAAAATTTGTCTTTGGATTGGGTTAACCATGTTTTCGACACTTCCGCTTAGTGACTAAAAAAATTATGGACCTTTATTCATACAAAAAAGGTGTCACACAAATGTAATAATTATTTAGAACGTTCAGTCTAAATTTATTATTATTATTATTTTTTACTTTATAACGAATATTATCTGTTTAATCGAATTTTATAATTTCACGTTCGCAATTTGATATTAAAGTTCAAACATCACGCCATTAAATTTAAAAATATTAGGCATTTATATAAATATATATATCGGTGTATATATAGCCCTATTCTATTACTTTCCTTTTTTCTATTACTTTAATTTTATATAAATTTATTAGGAGCGACAACCGAATATTGTCAAATTACTGACTTAACTGACTCAAAAAAAAATATTTCTCCCAGTTCCGCAAATATTGTTTTTTTCCCAAAAATTTACAATCCAAAATTTGAACAAAAAGATCAGCTGATATAACGAAACCGATTAAAATAATTACAGAAATCAATTCAAACACAAAATGCAAAAATAAATTAAAGACGAGTGGAGTACATAAAATTTTTCGTTACATTATGTTGTTCGGTTGGATTTTATCTACGTTTTCAAAAAGAATTATAATTAGAAATGAAATAAATGTGTTTTATTTAATATAATTTATTTGGAATTTTAATTTGTTTGTTTGAAAAATTCCAAACATTTTATTTATTATTTTGGTTGCATCGTTATATAGTTGAGTGCCTCATCATGTTGCCGTGCTGATTGCCGGTTGGATCATTAGTTGACTCACGCCCCACAGACTGAGTAACCAAGGAGTAAACCTCAATGATCCAAGGGATACTTGAAGATAAAATTTTTCGTTAAGTGGTTAAATAGTAAATTAATTGCGATATTAATAACCATTATGCGGTTTTTTCTTGTGGCAGTCACCTTAGACCTGGCGGCCAGATACTCTAGGACTCCTAAGCTACGTCCTCCGACCTATCTCAAGCAAATAATTTTTTCTACAAATTGGACTTCATGTTACAAGTCCTAGCAAGTAAACTTTAGTTTAGAGTTTCGAAGTGGCAGAGTTGTTGGTCGACCTCGACCTGGCGCCCAATAACTTAAGAACTACAAAGCTACCTCCGCCGCCCTACCTTCAGCTAACAATAGGAAATTTTACTTGTAAGTAAAAACTAAATTTCCATCAAAGTTACAATATATAAACTCACCTATTATCACAATTATTACAGAATTGTAGCAGATAAATAATCTATATGCATTTCTTTCGTTACAATTTGCCAATTTCTGTATATTTATTATTTTTAATAGATCACTGGTTGACTAGATCACTGGTTGACTCACGCCCCACAGGCTGAACATAGCTGGCAAACCAAGGAGGAAACCCTAGTGATCCATGCAGTTCTAGCAATAAATTTTTTTGGTCTAGTGATTTATTGTGATGTGTTGTTGGTCACCAGGTGGTAAAAATTTTATTTTGGTTTTCACCAAAATTTTCTCATCCTGTTACATAATTATACCTGTATATAGCCTGAGTATGGGTTTTGCGATGTTCAGAATTAATCTAGATAATTTAGCATTGAGGTCACCCCAGAGTATCTTTGTGTGAAGCCAGCTGTCTAGAGCGACCCATCTCAATCTATTTTGCTTACTAACCATAGTTTTAACCGTCTTTTAATCGAGCTAACAGGTTAACCGATATGACAAGTTGTGAGGTTGGTGTCTGTTGCATCGGCTTCTTCATTACCTACTATATCACGATACACGATGTCCTGGAGACCAAATAATCATAAAATTTTCATTATTTGTGATTACCTGTCGTAGAAGAGTTTGACAATTCAGTACCAACTTAGAGTTGACAGATTTACTCGCTGGCGCTTTAATAGTTGCTTGGCTATTTGTTATTTCTAAGATTCTTTTCTATTATGATTCTTTTTTTCCAGATTTAATAGCTGCAATTTCCGCTTAGAATATTGTGGTATGATCATCTAATCTGACACTGACCTTCAGATCTAGATGTTCCGAATAAATTCCCGCACCACCACCAGATTCCATTTTGGATCAATCCATATAAAGGACTCTTCTCGGAATGGTTGAACCATTCTCCCATTCTACCCTAGATGGTGTTCTTGTACAAATACCTTCGTCAAAGATTATGATTTGGGGAAGGTAATCATTTACCATATTCAGATCATAGCCTGCCGCTGTAATCAGTCGTGTGATGGTGTGTGGGTTCACCTGTGGTTATCAAATTGTTGTTCAACTTTAAACGTAGAGCGGCATTACTTTTAATAAAAAGATCGATTCTTTGTATACCTAAGATAGTTTCCAGAGCACGCGTAGGTGTACTGGCGGTGGAACCAGTAATACCTAAACAGCATTGTCATTGAATTTTCTTCAGTATCTTTAAATTAGATCCGATTTCTAAGGATTTCCACCAAACCACCGATCCGTAGGTGATAATAGATTTTATAACACAGTTGTAAAGTCAGTGTATAATCTATGGTATAAATCTTTGGCATAAAGCTGGGTTTACTACGTTTATTCGAAAAGAGGCCAAGTCTCTGTTTTTTCCGGGTTTATCTTGAGTTCGTTTCTTGTAGCCCAGCTACATACAATATTGAACGCACTCTTCATAAGCTCGGCGAGAGTCGACTCAAATCTACCAGTGATCAGTATAGCAAGATCATCTGCATAACAGATCTTCTAAAAGGTCGTCCATCACAAGTAACCATACTAGCGGTGACAGAATACCGCCTTGTGGTGTACCGTTACGTGCCCGGCTTCTTTGTGAAGAGCCGCCGAATTCCGCAGTAAAAGTTCTATTATTTAGCACGATTGCAGTGAGGCTTCCTGAGAGGGTATACACTTTTAAACGATTCTAAAAGTACACTAGTTAAATGAGTTGCTTCCTTCTCGATATCGGTTATCGAGCTTAACACCAGGGAGGCTTCTACCCGCTCTAATGTAACATTTAATTCGTCTTTACACACCTGCCAGTTTGTTTTACGAGGGTTCCTAAAAGAACTGACTTGGTTTTTGCCGAGAGCTAACGAGAAACATATCCAAAAGTGGTCAGAAAAAGTATGTTCGTCAACAACCCAATTTGATACCAGTTATCGAATATTTTTTGTACCTAAGGTTAAGTCAATGACTAGTTTCTGAAAGGTAGGTTTATTACCTTTGTTTAGTACAAACAAATCACTGGTTAGTAAGTAGTTTAATAGTGACTTACCCCTGTTGTTTACATTGGTACTACCCCATATTGTGTGATACGAATTTACATCGCACCCGCTAAGGAGCTCTCTTTTGCAGTCAACCGCATAATTCACGATGTTTTTGAGACCTACCGTAGGTGGTGTATCCGGTGAATCGTATGGTAGATAGCACGATACAATTATCCTTATGACCACCATTATTCTTTCTTCTCCATGGAACTGCGACATTATCTTTGCCACTAACCTGACAAATGTAAACCATATTATCACTTTTTTTTGCGATTATACGAGACCTACCGTAGGTGGCGTCATAGATAACCTGAATATCCTTTGCATTCCAACCAATAACCTCACCACGCAAAAACCGCCCTTTCAGCTTAGCCGTGTCTTCTCACAATGCGATGAAGATTGGATTGAACAATCTTCAACTCCTACTAAGATCAAGGATCTCTTCTTCAGTATCCGAGGATAGTATTCTACCTGTAAAAATACAAGTTTTATTTAAAACATTCTCATCCTTCGGCAGTGTATCATGACCAGAAAAACTGATGAAGTCAATACCAACTTCAGATGTTACTACTCACAACTCATCAACAACTTACAGCAAGGATTCCTGTAAAGTTGTACCATATTAATGTGGCATAGGCTTACACAATCCCAAAGTTGAATTCCATACATCCATACTGACTTCAAAAATTTGATTATATACCAGAATTTTATTGTTAATAGATAGGTTTGGTTTCCGTCCTATAAACCAGTATATTTTTCTATATTTAATGTTAAGCTCAGCCACTTTTATTTTTAAATCTTCCTTCCATTTAACTTTGGCATCCAGCGTCTAGCCTAGACATTTTGCTTTATTTTCGTACGGAACTATATTTTCATTTAAGTAAACCGGCGGAACATTTTGTTCTATTCTGTTAGTAGAAATTACATGGATAGATTTTGTATATTTCATTTTACTCTCTCTCCACTTGTCCATCCATTCCTGAATCATGTCGTTTCTCCACTTTTATGACTCACTAAGAACTTTATCCGTAGCTACCGTGGATGTGTCATCTGCTAACGTTGCCATAAGCACATTTCCTGGGTTGACCCTAGGATGCTTCCTTGGAGAACTCCAGCTTTTATGTCTTCCAGTTCTGAGTATTTCTCTTCCTGTTTGACTCGAAAACATTTATGTTGTAGATACGAAATTAGGAATTCCACATATTGAATTGGTAGAAATTTGTTCAGTTTGTAAATCAACCCTTCGTGCCAAACCTTGTCGAAGGCTTGGGCTACGTCAAGCAATATGTCAAAACTTAATTTTTTTATCTTCTATGACATTTTCAGTAATATTTGTAATTCGATGAATCTGAACTATAGTAGAGTGCTTTTCTCTGAAGCCAAACTGGAACGCTTTAATCAATTCATCAATTTAATCAGGAACAATTTCTCCATTACTTTAGAGATGATCTGAAGTACCGAGATTGGACAATACGATTTGACGTCATTTGGAGGTTTACCTGGCTTTTGGATCATAATTATTTCAGCCATTTTCCATATGTCCGGGACGACTCTCAATCTAAAAGCAGCATAGACTAGTAGCGTTAACTTTATGATTTCTTTTTTAGACAATTGAGCAAGCATTTCAGCTGTAATAAGGTCGAAACCCGGAGCTTTTTTCTTGGCAAAGTTGTTAATTACTTTAGAGACTTCCCTCGGGGAAACTCGAGTAATGTTTTGATGGACTACATTAACTGACTCGTCAAGCAAAGGATCATATAACGCTGTTTGTTTAAAAATACCGGCAAGGTGGTCTGCAAATACTTCTGCTTTTGGGATATTATTTCTTGCCCAAGCACCATTACGTTCCTGGAACATGTGAACATGTGGTGGAACATGTTAGATTGATGAGTTGAATTTTCTTGTAGCTTTCCAAAGAGATAAATTTGTCTTTTCATCAGCAGTCAGGTTTTGTAGATATTGAGATTCTTTATCAGATTCTTTTATTTTTTTATTTCTTTTTTCAGCTCTTGAGTTATGTTATTCATGATGGTTGTCAGCTGGAACTCTTGAACACTGCCATCTTCTTCTGACTCTTCTTTTTCTGCAACCATTACTTTAATCGCTCTGGGATAATTTACCCCTCTTGTTCGAAATGTTGTGGTCTTTGTGTTGTTCCACGCCGCTCTTTGAATAATTCTGGTGAATGACTGTACTGCATCTTCTAACTGTTGCTTAGATTTACTTGTAGATCAATCAATGGAATTATTTATTTCGATCCTGAAACTTTCCCAGTCTGTGGAGTTGTTTGCTAAAGTTGGACGTTCGGTTTCTTTATTATTTTTTCACTGAGAGTTAGAATGACTGCAGAGTGATTTTGTTTACATCGGATGGCCAATAATTTGCTCTGCTAGTGGAGAAAAAGTTACTTCCAATTTGTGCTATAGCTGCTTTTAGTTGATTGCCTTTTGTGGTTGAAATTCTTGACCCACAGTCTACATGTTTGGCATCAAAATCACCACCACCAATAAATGTGTCGCCTAACAATTGGAGCATACTTAGGTAATCATTTTTTTAGATTAAATTTGGGCGGGAAATATGCTGCACCGATTGTAATTTTTTGTTTGCTAGATTCCACTAACACTATAGTTAGTTGGATTTCATATCTCTGTATGTTGTTCTCTAGGTGATGTTTGATGTTTTCTTTTACTAGGATTGCACTACCCCCTTTAGCTTGTTCATCAGTATGGTTTGAGAAGTTGCTTTTATACCCTTTCAGATTTAGGAACATCTGGCTGGTCATATGCGTCTCCGCTATTCTTTTATTTTGTTTCTTATTCCATTGGCGTTCTAGGTGGCAATTCTGATATCTTTTAACTCCATTATAAGGTATGCTGATGTTCTCGGAAAATTAGCTTCCATTCTGTCCAGTCTTTTTGCCAGCTCACCAAGTGCTACTAAGATGTTCTGTAGCACGGAGTCTTGGTACATGCTTGGATTTGGTTAGATTTAACTGCTTGAGCGAAGCTAATTTCCTTAATAACAGGTTGCGCTGGCTGGTTTAATACGATTCTTACATTGTAAGATTTATTTCTTCTTCTTTTGTGTAGCTCTCTTGCTATGTGCAGCCCCTGTAGTTCTATGTTCAGCCCCTGTAGCGCAGTTAGAACATTTGGCTAGTGTATCCCTGGTTTTTGCACACTCTATTATAGTAAGATGTTTCCCGGCACACTTCACACATTTGGGTTCTCTTTGGCAATATTTGAGTGTATGACCATACCTTTGACACCTTTTACACTGCGGTATTTGATTATTAGTCTTATGCTGGGTTTTAATGATAAAAATTTGCCGCTTGTGCAGGAAAAATAGAACGAGATAGTATATTGTATTTTTATATGAGAAAAAAGTAGATCGCTGCAGAAGGGAATTTATTTTTTGACAAGGGAATATAAAATGGCTGATTATCTCTGTACAGATCACAGATGGCACTGTTGAATGGCAGTAGAATTTTATTTAAAAAAATAATAAATCATTTCAACTATTATATTTAAAAACAGCAATTAAATATTAATTGCAAATTGTATAATAAAAAATCAATTGTAAGAAATTTATATTTACAAAATTTATATTGAATCTCCTATATAAATATTTGAATTTTTTCTGATATAATTATCACACTTTTCTTAATAATATATATACGGTATTAATAAATATTTTAAATTGAATTTGTTGTAATTTAAAAAATGTTAAGTAATTTACTCTATTAAATAATTTAATATATTAATAATAATAATATAAAAATTTAATTTTTATTATTATCAACGAACGTTTATTATTAAAATTTATTTATTAATATATTATTGTGATGCATTTGTGTCAATTTCATTCAATCAATTAAAGTTTTAAAATATACGTATTATATTTTTTGCACAAACTTGGAAATAATTTCATTACCAATCGTTAATAATATTTTAAAATACGAAATTACTAAATATAAACTCATCATAATAATTAGAAATAATAATTTTATTGGTACAGTCCAAAATTAATTATTTACATCCTTGTACATGAAAAAAACCGGCATAAACAAAGTTAACTTTTTGTTTTTAAATTATTAACATTTCCATTTTTTATATTTTATATATAAATTTAGTTCAAAATATAATTAACATAAAAAAATGTAAACAATAAAAATGTTTAATGGCAATACTGAAGTGTCAAATTTCAACAAAACTGTGATACCATATAAGAAGGATTATCTATGGTTTTTAAAAAATATCAAAAATTATCTATTGCAAAATGAAAATTATCCCTTGCAAAAAAATTATCCCTGGTAAAATTTCCTTGCATATAAAAATTATCCCTGGTAAATGAAAAATATCCCTTGCAAATGAGAATTTGTTGTTCTTGTCGCACATATTAAATTTCCATAAGAAATAAAACCTTTCGGTCAGATTTTCCTGCACAAGCGGCAAATTTTTATCATTAAAACCAAGCATTAAGCCAAAAAAAAAAATTATTTTTAAAATGTTTTAATGCTTTTTCTAGAAGCCTTTTGTTAGAACAAGTTGATTTAAAAAAAATTCTGAAGCTTTGCTCTACTAAACTAAATAAAAAAAATCCACTTAACGCTTACCGTTATGAATATAACGCTAAAATATTCACTACACCTCTATATCTAGTAATTTGCAGTTTTAGACGGCTTTTTAAAAAAATAATTTAATTTTTTTTTTCAGAATATAGGGAATTTCATTGGGTTGGGTATGTAATTCCAAAAAAATAATTCCATTTCCGAAATGACATTTACATAATTCCAAAAATCAAAATTCCAAAATAAAAAATTCCAAAAAACCAAATTCCAAAATAAAAAATTCCAAAACAAAAAATTCCATAATGCAGTTATTTTATTTGTTATTTTTATAGAAAATAACAAATAAAATAAGTTAAATAACAAATAAAAAACAAATAAGTTTTATATATATATGTATATTTTTTGGAAAAGGACTAATTTTTTATTTTTTTTAAATAGAGACTACATTAATTCATGGATTTTATATTTAGTTTGTTTTTTTATTTAAAAAAAAACAACATTGTGTTGTGATAACAAGATATTTAGATATTTTTTTTAAAAAAGGCTGGATTTTAATGCATTATGTTATGGAATTCATTCCAATATTTTGGAATTTTAAATATGAAAAGTTTTTATATGGAATTTTAAATTTTGGAATTTTTTAATTTGGAATTGCACTTTTTCTTGTTGCAATTTCCTAACTATGGAATTTTGTTTTTGGAATTATGACACTATCCCAATTTCATTAGCTACAATTTAAAAAAAAATGGGATCCTACAATTTTCCGTTAAGGAGAAAATGGTAAAAATATGAATTGATTCTGAGTCCTGATGTCATAAAGTACCGTTATGTAATGACATCATCTTAAAAGCTCGGGCCCGTTATTCGGAAGTACAGCCTTTATATTTTCTTTCTAGCAATTCATTCTTAATTTCTTCTGTATATTTTTTTTTACCTAGTAATATCACTCTCATAAGTGTCATTCATATTTTTTCTCGTTAGCATATCTCGAAGTTCTCTGTACTCATTGTCAGTGTTTACATTCATTTTTAATTGGTTCTTTCCCATCATGTGAATTCAAAAATTTTCGATTTTAATTCTTGATTCAACGCTGAATAATTGTTTATGTTGCTGAATATGACAGGTGGTGGTTTATGTTATTTTTTATACTGGTTGCCGAAGAAGGAGAGTAACTACTAGGAGTGTTAATACTTTCTTTAGCTGTAGGAGTTAATAATTGGAACCTGTTGCTGGAGACTCCGTAATTTGTAAATGTGAACGGACTAGATTTATTTGAATTATTTTCCTGATTTCTTTTACCTTTCTTGCTTAGGTTACTCTTATTTTCCCTAGTATTTTATATGAAGAAATAAAAATAAATACTGAGCAATAAAACAATTCTCTTCTTTTAAGTAGCTCTAAATTCGTCTTTTTTGTTCCAATGAAACTTATTTAAAATGAAATTTTGAAAATGTCTACACTTTTCTGTTCATTTGGAACTTGCAAAGCTACTCTTATTACTGCACTCTTATTCTGTAATACCAATTCGCATTAAGATTATAATATTCTTTACTCTTCCTCATTTCCTTTGTATTAACAGTGAAAGGAAAAATGTATAAATGGCATTTTGCAAAACAAAATAATGCATAAATGTATACATGGCATTTTGCACCATGTGAAATAAATGTATACATGGCATTTTTCAAAACAATATAAAGAAGGATCTTCCGGCTGCCGCATGAACTGAAATTATTGAATCGGGATTGCTAAGTATATGTTTCTAGATAGAAAGGTTTAACTTAATTTTTTTATAAAATAAAAAATATCTACAATTAAATTTAAATTTTTAAAAATTCAATCTAAAAAATAGTTAACTATAAAATATTAATGTATATTTTTATTAGGTATATACATATGATTTTTAGAATAAAATAATTTTTTTTTGGAAGTCAAAACAAACAGAATATCATTTAGAATTTTTATTCATATAAACTTCTCATATACAGTTTTTGCATTTACGTTGTAAGGAAAAAAAAATATTGTTACATAAAGAAACAAAACTGATAATAAAAATATTGTAAACAATTATATTGTTGTATGATATAACTATCAAAGTAACTCATTTCAATGTATCAACGTCGCCTGGAAATCCTAAATAATAGTCAGCGATTCTGCCAGCTTCTCTCAAACCACTTAAAAATGCACCATGCACAGTTGCCGGATAGTTCCTTATAGTATGTTCACCTAAATTTAAATTTATTTCTTATATTCGAAAATGAAACATAAAAACATAATTACCAGCGAAAAATAAACGGGGCATTTCCTTATTTTCTTCGTCTGTTAGTACATCTGGATTTGGAATTACGGGTGCAGCCAATAGGTCATAATCGCTACCAGAAGATCCAACCGACACAAAACTGTATGAACCTCTAGCCCATGGATCAGCACGCCACCTAAAAATTAAATAGAATAAATAATTTAATTTAAAACCTAAAACTACCTAGTAACAACGGTCTCCTTTGGTTGTGGTACAGAAGCATTTCCAAAAATACCTTTTAATACTGCGATACATCTTCCTACAATAACATCATCTGAAACATTTTCCATAATAGCAGCAGATTGTCCCGCCACTAAAGCTAAAAGAACGGGAGACTGGGATATGCTCCAAAATAAAAATAGTTCACCTACAATATATTTATATAAATTATAATTAAAATATTGTCCCAATAATAACGAAGTGTTGGTGTCCTTTATGTAAAGGATAAAATTGAAATTATTCATGAAAGATTTACTTATTATTATTGGTTAGATATTAATTATATTAATTTAACAAATTAGTATTCAAAGTCCACCCATTAGTGGATTATATCTATAAAAATAAAAATGCGCATATATCTATAAAAATAAATAAATAGTCAAGAAAATATCAAGACCTACAAAAGATGCTGGAGGAGAGTTTAAACTTCGGTTTATCTTAAACTTAGACGGTCTCACAGTCTAAGTTTAACGCTTAAGCTTCGCTTGAAGCTTAAATTAAGTGGTGATTGTCAATAAACAAATTATAAAATACATAAACGAAAGTGTCGGAGTATGAAGTGATTTTTTTGATATTTTGATGTAGCATTCACAACAATTATTGCAAAAAAAAATCTTTGTTGTAAAAAAAAGTTGTGAGCAAAAATAAATTAGTTTTGCACGTAATAGAAGTTAATAATTATGGAGATAGATTATGATTCGGATATTGAAAATATTAGCGACGCGGAATATTTCAGGATCATAATTTTCAATTATATGTTTATATTTAATTTTACAACTATTTTCATTAATATTTCAATTTCTTATCTACTTAAATTACTACTTCGTTTTTTTTCTATCCATTTTCAAAATATTTATTTATGAAAATTTCCAATGAAATTTCTTTATCAGCTGATTTATTTTAATTCACAATCGATACTATTCTAGAAATCAGTCACAATAACTATCAATCTGCGGTTTAACTAAACCAAGGATAAATGTATACTGTGAAACGGGATGAGTTTCAGCGCAACATTTAAACTTAAGATTAGGTTTAGCTAAACTTCAGTTTAAACTCTCACTGTGAAACTGGTCATAATAAAGATAAAGAATTAATGGAAATAATAAAAAAAGGAAAGTGACTTATTTAGGACATATAAAGCGAGGAGAAAAATATCAAAATTTATAAGTAACTTTTCAAGGAAAAATATAAGGTTCAAAGAGAAGGGGAAGAAAAAGAATATTTTGGATGAAAAATTTAATAGAATGGTTAAACTTAACAACAATTGAAATCTTCAGAAAAGCTAGTTCGAGAGAAAAAACGCATTTAATGGTGACCAACATCCAAATAGGATAGGAACCACAAGAAGATATTTTTTTTTTTAAATATTGAATAATTACTTAGTATCGTTAAAATAACATTATATTAATAGTAATATTTAAATAAGGATAAAAAGTTTCTCTTTTATTACGGTCATGTAAATAGAAAATATTATGTATATTAAATATTAATTTTTATTGTACTTAGAAGGGTATATAAACCCTCGTTTTGAAATTAAATAACATTCTTGAAGAGTACATTGTTTTCTTAATAGCACAGTAATCACAATAATCCACAGTAATCTAAATATTCTCAAAAGATTCAATTATATAAGAATTAATTTTTAACTCAACGTTTATTAGCTAGTAATAGAATTTAATAGCTAGTAAACACCGGGTATAATAAAAATGTTGGTCAACAACTCTGGGATACTCAAGTTTACGAAAAAAAATTGAATGTAGACAACAATAACTATAATTTTTTTTATTAAATATTACTGTTTATAATATTTATTGTTATTAATTTTAAGAAAATATATGTAAGTAACAAAAATATTAAAAACAAATTATTGAGAAATGATAATCTGATAATGCTTTAGCTACAACACAAAATCAAGCACAAATTTGGCCAAAAGCAATAATAAATCTGAGAAAATACTTAGATCAAAATTATCTAAAATCGAAATAAGAAACAGCCACCAAATTGATCTGAGTGGAAAAAAGAATGTGTTTGATAAGATTGGTCTGACCATAAATAAAAAACATATTATTCCTTTTATACAAGGCAATTCAAAATTGATTCTAAACTGATGCAATATTTTCCATCATTTACTATCCCATAGTTTCCATCATTTACGCTCATCTTCTAGCTTGTGTTATCGGCTTCCATTGCATTACCTGCAATTTTCCATACAAAGGTAAAACTCACACATCTGGACAGGTTAATAAGATCAAAATAAGTGACGTACCTGGCTTTTGTATACTTACACCAAATAATAAATTTTATAGTACGTTGAGTATTATATTTAGTTCTGCCAACTGTCATTTTACCCCAGATTTGCTGTCACATCTTGGAACATGAATTCTAACCTCTTTAGGTTTCTAATATATATGTATAGTTCGGTGGTCAAACTTCTTCCCATCCGAATACAATGTCCAACATTTTAAAAAGGATAACTCTTTTCTCCTCTCTACCCAATTTCCGTTTAACCCCGACCGGGCCCCATATTACCAAGGTTTTGGGTCCCACATGACCCACGGACTATCCCTCATTGCAATGTATTCTTCAAGACCTTTCATTTGATACCTCGCATGATTTTTTTGGAATGTGCGGCCCCTCGTGCCCCCTTACCTTCGTCAAAATGGCCCAATTTAAATAGCACCTTTGTAATAGAAATATATATAGTATTCCCGATTCATAAATTTTACGCCAAATGTATGCAGTGAGAATTTAACCAACTATCTTTTTGTTTTTGGATAAGTGGGTTTGCATATCAATATGTAAATTAGTTGGCATATTTCATTGAAATAGGAAATAAATGTGGCAAGCACCATTTTTTTGTTAAATGCTTTCCATTTCCTTTTCCTGTCTAGTGTCAATTTATAGCATAGGAAAAGGAAAAGGGGTGAAGGTGGAAGAAGTAAGAATTTTTATAATATTAAAGCGCATTGGTATTAAGTATTAGCATTTTTGTGTTACAATTTTTTTTTTCTTACCAAATTTTAAATCTTTAATTGTTGACTATTTAATTTTTCTATGATTTATTGACATACTGAATCAATTTCAATTTTTAATATTTTATTAAAACAAAACCAAATTATAAGAAGAATTATACAAAAACAAAAAAAAACAAAAACTTTGTGTATTTCCTTCTTTTTGTAATTGGATTTCTTAGGCTCGTTGGGACAACGTTGTGGTGAATGAGTTCATCCCATAGCAGACTAAAGAAGATCCACTTGAATGATCCGAAGTAAAGCAGTCCGTCGTTGGTTATGATGTAGCCAATGTGTTGGATTGAAGAGGGGTTTATTTGGTTATAAGATGGTTAGTTGGATCATTGGCGAACTACGCCTCATAGGCTTTGCTAAGCCCGCAAAAAGGAGGAAATCCCAATGATCCAGGGAGTTGGAAGAAATACAAAAATTTTGGTTTGGTTTTTAGGGATTTCGGCTAGGTCAACCAGACCTGGCGCCCTGCTCTTCTAACTTACGAACCCTTTTCCTCCGAACCTCTCTTCACCTAACTTAATCAATTCGGATTAAGTTACAAATTTGATAATAACCAAACTAATGTAATGGAGTAATATTATAATTGAGCCGTTGATTTTGAAAGTGGGGCAAGTCCATTTTGTGAATAAAATTAGTTAAAGCTAAATTTTAATACAAATTAATATTAACTTTATGTTTTTAATCAATTCACAATAAATATCTTTAATATATCTGTATAAATTTGTAACTAATATTTTTTTTAGTCAATTATTTTTCAAATGCGTTCATTTCCAAAGTGGGAAGTCAATTTTTTTAAAATGGACTTGCCCCACACTTTCAAAATCAACGGCTCAATTATTATTATAAAATATTCAAGTTTTTATATTTTACAATTTTGTTTCATTTTATATTAGTAAGCGCCATTATTTAACTGCACATCTCACACGAAATTTCATTTACTACATTTAATATTAAACATCGAAAATACTAAGTAGTCAGAATATCATACACCTCTATTTAAGTTTTACTTCATCCCCGTCTCGAGACGCACATGTATTTTTTTTGTTAAATTGTTTTTAGGCGGTGCTGCCGATTTTATATATTTACTCATATATAATGTTTAATTCTAACTTTCTAAATTTATATCCAAATTTTTAAATAATTTTTATTTAATATAATATAAATTAGTTAATATAAATTATTAATGTTAATATAAATTATTATTTTATAAGGACCCCGACTGAGCTTCGAAAACCAAACATTTGCTCGAAAAAAATTAATCGAATTATAAACTAATAATTTATATTAACTAATTTTCGTAAGTTAATTTTTTAATATTTTTCAAAAAATAAATATTATTTAAAAATTTGGATCTTTGTTAATTTTCAATATTTTTCAAAAAATAGTGCTTGCCATATTTATTTCCTATTTTAATATTTCCTATTTTAAAACAGTAATAATTGCTGTATTGAAATTAACGACACTAATAGCGAAAAAATTGACGTATTAGCATGCAACGGCATTTGCAACACTTTTTACCATCCTCAATGTGTTGGCATTTCACGTGCAGCTAAAAAATATTTGAAAGAGTATAATCGTTCATTCCTATACTTTTGCAATGAATGTAAATCAATAAATCTTTCTCATGTCATGCTTGCTATTAAATCAAACAATGACATATTGAAATCAGTGACTGATACACTAGATTCCATAAAAATAGGTATGCGCAAAAATGAAACAAAATTATCAAAAGCAGATGAAAACATTAATATGATATCGCAACATGTAGACAATATAAGCTGCCATGTACATAAAATTGATAGTAAGTGTAAATCTCAAAACGATAATCTTAGTCTATTTTCAAATAAAGTTGATAAACTTTATGTTAGTTTACATACGTTTAAAGAAATGGAAAACAGAATTAGAGATTCCCTGGCTGAAAAATTAAACTTTCAATTTGACAACTTACTTTCAGCAATAAAAAAACTGAAAACTTCATCCGATTGTTATGCAGTACAATTTCAATCTATATTTGATAAAAACGAATCTCAGAATCTAGAGTTTTGAAATAAGATTCAGAATGCACTACTTCAAATACATAGTCCGCATGAACTAAAGACCATATTATCAAACTATGGTAATGAACTTGCTTCTATGAGATTAATTTTTACTGATGTTATTGACGAATCGAAAAGCAAAAATCCAATCAAAGAAGTTGTACCTGAGGCACAGCCAAATTTAAATTTTAACGGCACATCTATATTTGAGGAGATTAATACCAGTGAAAATGTAATGAATAATGAGGACACCAATAACCATATCACTAATCCTGATACCAATAATCTCATTACTAGTAACAGTATTAATAAAAGTATATATACATACTAGTAACAGTATTAATAAAAGTAGTAATAAAATTAATGACGAACCTACTCCACCGCATGTATATGCTACAGTAAAGGTGGTACAGCGGTGCTCTCTGTACATTAGAACTACGACAGGTAATTTCAATGAAGTTTCGTTAACAAATTTCATCAAAACTCAATTTGGAGTCACTGATGTAATTTGCAAAAGTGTAACACCACGTTTCATTAAAACTTCTAAAATTAAGTTTTCTAGTTTTAAGGTTGATGTACCAATTCATACAGTCGTAATTTTACTTAAAAACGATAAAATTTGGCAGAATGTAAATGCTACTGCTACGAACTGGAAAACTAATAGAAGTATAAAGAATAAAATGAATAATAACAACAATACGAACGCAAAAAAGTTAATACCTATTAAGTCGTTAAAATTATCTGAGGAAAAAAATAGTAAAAGAGTGAATGGTGAATTTATATTGCAGCGGCCAGATTCTCAAAAAATCTCACCTCTTACATCACATCTTCTTCTTTCTTGCCACAATTTTATCGAACTGTCTCTCCTGCTATATAATTTCGTAATGCACTTACAAATGGTTTTAATGACAATATTAACAATAATGTTAATAATAATAATATTAATAAAAATAATAGAAAAAAAAATATAAAAAGAAAAAATAACAATAATAATAATAATGATAATAAAATAAATAAATATAAAAATAGAAAAAATAGCAATAAGATCTTTAATAATAATAATAATAAAAATAATAATAATAATAATAATAATATTAATAATAGTAATAATAATAATAATAATAATGATAATAATAATAATATTAATGATGATAACAATAATAATAGCAATAACAATAATTTTAATACTAATAATAATAATATTAATATTAATAATAACAATATTCATAATAACAATAATATTAATAATAATAACAATAACCATAATAATAATAATAATAATTATAATAATAGTAATAAAAATAATAATAAGAACAACATCAGAAAAACTTTGTCAAATAAGTTTAAAAAATTGCAGAGCTTCGTTCAGGGACCAACGCTAAATCCTCTAACGCCAGTTAAATATATACCTCATTTTAGCATTACCGCTTATACCACAAACATTGCGACTCATGCTAGTAGTTCAAATAAGGAATCGATTAATGATCCAATTGTTTCACGCAAATCTCCAAATTTTGTTGATCCTTTAATTCCACCAATTGTAAGACTAACTAAAAATTCAGTGGAGCAAGGTGACGGAAGATATTTGCTCGCCAGACTCAGGGACCACAGAATTTTTAATAACATTCGAACATTTTTGGCATATCTTCACGATCAAGATAACAGTGTATGTATTGATGGGAAAACTAAGACCAATATCATGATTTTAATCCAACAAGAAGGTCTACCTACAAATACTGTTGAGCTCAAATCATTATAGGACAAATATCATGAAAGTTTTGGTATATCTTCTGATAATGTATCAGCTGACTTACAGGCATATCGCAGCCACATTTCGGCTAAAAGAATGGAGTTTTTACAAAGACAAAGAGAAGCCCAGTTTAGGTACTTCCGTCCGTGTTCCTAAAACAACAAGTACTTCTCTTTCATCAGTACAGGTCAATAACTTACCAGTTTTATCGAGTCCTACCAATGTCATAGTTAGAACATTATCATCCTCTTCAACAATTACATCAAAACCTCGTGATGAGTTGCGCATATATTACCAAAACATGTCAGGAATGCGTAGCTGCTTAGTTGACTTTCATAGAGCAGCATCCTCTAGTGAATATAATGTTTTAATCCTTACCGAAACATGGTTAAAGCAAAACGATCATCTAGACTCTGAAATATTGGACTCCTCATGGAATATTTTCAGATGCGATAGATCCTTATTGAACAATCAGGATAGAGGAGGGGGGGTGCTTATAGCCATCCATTGTTCTGTCTCATGTAGAGTAATAGATATATCCGGATATAATATAAACTTCAATCTCTCGCAACAAGTTTGGATCAATGTCTCAACTAAACACAAAAATATTTTAATTGGATCTTTTTATATTCAACCCAGCTCAAATGAGGAAGTATATAAAAAATAACATGAAAATTCCAACTGATCTATTAGCCAAATTAAATGATACTGGTGATTTTTTTATGTTTGGAGATTTTAATCTACCTAATTTGACATGGAATCAAAATGAGGAAAATTGTTCTCTCTGGGATGCTGTAAATATCATAACTAACGAACAAGCTTGCGTTCTAGATAATCTATCAGAGTATGACGTAAATCAAATATGTGGTCTTAATAACAATTTTGCTAATGTCCTTGATCTGGTATTCACAAATGTTGCTGATAATTTTGTCCTAAATGAGTGTACTCCAATATTAGCATCGGAAACAAGCGTTTTTCATAAGATTTTTAGTGTAAGCTACTTTTATGACGACAAGTTTAAGGTTCCGACTCGTGGTATCGAGAAATACGACTTTCATAAAGCAAATTATGATCAATTTTTTTCATTATTGACACGTGAGTGGAACTTTAATACTGGAGATTTAAACACTGCGGTGGATAGTTTTCACAATAAGCTCTGTGAAGTGTTAGATGAATGTGTACCAAAAAAATTGGTAAAAGTCACTAAATCTCCACCATGGTATGATAAGACACTAATCAATCTTAAAAATCGGAAAAACAAGGCACATCGAAAGTGGAATAATTCTAAGCTGAAATCTGACCTATTGTTATTAAACAAGCTTAGACTCGAGTTCCAGATTCAAGAATCCAGATGCTATGAGTAATTTAAAAATAAAACTAGTTTAGATTTAAAAAACGATCCTCGTAAGTTTTATTCGTACATCGATTATAAAAAGAAAACCAGAGGATTGCCGAATAAAACGCATTTGTCTGGAGATGAAGCATCGAACGAATCTGATATTAGGAATAAGTTCGCTCAGTTCTTCAAATCCGTTTATGCGGACAAACTATCATTTGACACAGACAAGTTTGACTACATTGATGTAAATAGCCGGATTTTAAATAACATAACCATTACTCCTGATGAATTATTAAAAGAGCTTCTCTTATTAGATGGCAACAAAAATGCTGGACCTGACAACATCCCACCGATATTCCTAAAGAAATGTGCTTCAATTTTAGTTTCACCATTATTAGAGATTTTCAACAAATCATTAGCGACAGGAATTTGTCCAGATAGTTGGAAGACCTCGTCTATATGTCCGATTTTCAAGAGCGGTGATAGAACCAACATAACAAACTATAGAGGTATTGCAATTTTATCAGCAATCCCTAAACTGTTTGAAAAGTTGATTACAAATAAAATTTATGACCACCTGCTAAGCTCAATCTCCATCCACCAACACGGCTTCATGAGAGGAAGATCAGCTGTCACAAACCTTTCTGATTACACCTCATTTATCTTGTTTGAAATGGAGAAGGGATACCAAGTTGACGCGATCTACACAGACTTCAGCAAAGCGTTCGACAAAGTTGATCATGGCTTGCTAGTTCACAAGCTTCTCAAATTTGGTGTACGTGGTGCGCTTCTGGAATGGATTGCTTCTTATTTGAGAGATCGCAAACAGTTTGTAAGGATTAACAACACTTGTTCAGATTCATTTTATGTTTCATCTGGGGTCCCCCAAGGAAGTCATTTGGGGCCTCTTTGTTCCTCGTATTTATTAATGATCTAACATTTAAACTTCGAAACTGTAACTTCCTTCTGTTTGCGGATGATCTGAAAATCTATATTTCTATCCGAAATCAATCAGATCACTTAACTCTCCAACTTAATATAAATATCTTAGATAAATGGTGCAGAGTCAACGGCATGGTTCTAAATACTGATAAATGCAGTGTCATTTCGTTCACCCGCCGCCGAAATATCTCTATTCATGATTACTTCAGTGGCACTAATAAACTTATCAGATCAGATTTGGTTAAGGATCTCGGTGTTCTAATTGACTCCAAACTTAGTTTTAAACAACACGTGGACAAAGTTTACCTCAAAGCTAAAGCTAAACTAGGATTTATTAAAAGAATGTCTAAGGAATTTAACGATCCGTATGTGACAAAAGCTCTGTTTTGTACACTTGTTCGTCCCATTTTGGAGTATTGCAGTATTATTTGGTCGCCATTCTATGAAGTTGATATTGCGAGACTTGAATCAATACAAAAGCAATTCTTATTATTTGCTTTAAGGAGCTTACCTTGGGATACTAATAGCTACCAGCGTCCTCCTTACATTAGCCGCTTACTGCTACTAAATATGAAGACGCTTCAGGGCAGAAGGATCTTATTTGATGCCCTCTTTACATATGATCTAGTGAACAAGAACATCAACTCTGAACATATCTGTATTAAAATAAATAGAAATACTTCCAACAGGACATTAAGAAATCCCAAATTTTTAGTGGAAAAACATTTTAAATCAAACTACAGCACTAATGAGCCATTTAATAGATGTTCCAGAATATTTAATAAATTCGCCAAATTTTATGATCCTGAAGTATCAAAAATATCATTCAAAAATCGCATATTAGCGGAAATTAAATAAAAATAAAATAAATTAAGCTAACACTAAAATCAATAGTATATCTTAATTTTAAATTTAAACTAAAATTTCTTCCTCGCTCTAACTCTAAATCTTTAAATCTATAAAAATGTTGTCTACTTATTTTGGCAAAATAAATAAATAAATAAATAAAAAATAAGTAATCAAATATGCAAACCAATTTATTAATATAGTGCTTGCCATATTTATTTCCTATTTTAATCAAATATGCAAACCAATTTATTAATATGCAAACCCACTTATCCAAAAATAAAAAGATAGTTGATCAACTTCGCACCACATACATTTGGCATAAAATTTCTGAATCGGGAATACTATATATTTCTATTACAAAGATAGTACCACATATCTGATAACACAAGCTTAACTTCCAAATTAGAGCTAAATCTGTCAAGCCGTTCAAAATATGTGGTCTTAATAACAATTTTGCTAATGTCCTTGATCTGGTATTCACAAATGTTGCTGATAATTTTGTCCTAAATGAGTGTACTCCAATATTAGCATCGAAAACAAGCGTTTTTCATAAGATTTTTAGTGTAAGCTACTTTTATGACGACAAGTTTAAGATTCCGACTCGTGGTATCGAGAAATACGACTTTCATAAAGCAAATTATGATCAATTTTTTTCATTATTGACACGTGAGTGGAACTTTAATACTGGAGATTTAAACACTGCGGTGGATAGTTTTCACAATAAGCTCTGTGAAGTGTTAGATGAATGTGTACCAAAAAAATTGGTAAAAGTCACTAAATCTCCACCATGGTATGATAAGACACTAATCAATCTTAAAAATCGGAAAAACAAGGCACATCGAAAGTGGAATAATTCTAAGCTGAAATCTGACCTATTGTTATTAAACAAGCTTAGACTCGAGTTCCAGATTCAAGAATCCAGATGCTATGAGTAATTTAAAAATAAAACTAGTTTAGATTTAAAAAACGATCCTCGTAAGTTTTATTCGTACATCGATTATAAAAAGAAAACCAGAGGATTGCCGAATAAAATGCATTTGTCTGGAGATGAAGCATCGAACGAATCTGATATTAGGAATAAGTTCGCTCAGTTCTTCAAATCCGTTTATGCGGACAAACTATCATTTGACACAGACAAGTTTGGCTACATTGATGTAAATAGCCGGATTTTAAATAACATAACCATTACTCCTGATGAATTATTAAAAGAGCTTCTCTTATTAGATGGCAACAAAAATGCTGGACCTGACAACATCCCACCGATATTCCTAAAGAAATGTGCATCAATTTTAGTTTCACCATTATTAGAGATTTTCAACAAATCATTAGCGACAGGAATTTTTCCATATAGTTGGAAGACCTCGTCTATATGTCCGATTTTCAAGAGCGGTGATAGAACCAACATAACAAACTATAGAGGTATTGCAATTTTATCAGCAATCCCTAAACTGTTTGAAAAGTTGATTACAAATAAAATTTATGACCACCTGCTAAGCTCCATCTCCATCCACCAACACGGCTTCATGAGAGGAAGATCAGCTGTCACAAACCTTTCTGATTACACCTCATTTATCTTGTTTGAAATGGAGAAGGGATACCAAGTTGACGCGATCTACACAGACTTCAGCAAAGCGTTCGACAAAGTTGATCATGGCTTGCTAGTTCACAAGCTTCTCAAATTTGGTGTACGTGGTGCGCTTCTGGAATGGATTGCTTCTTATTTGAGAGATCGCAAACAGTTTGTAAGGATTAACAACACTTGTTCAGATTCATTTTATGTTTCATCTGGGGTCCCCCAAGGAAGTCATTTGGGGCCTCTTTGTTCCTCGTATTTATTAATGATCTAACACTTAAACTTCGAAACTGTAACTTCCTTCTGTTTTCGGATGATCTGAAAATCTATATTTCTATCCGAAATCAATCAGATCACTTAACTCTCCAACTTAATATAAATATCTTAGATAAATGGTGCAGAGTCAACGGCATGGTTCTAAATACTGATAAATGCAGTGTCATTTCGTTCACCCGCCGCCGAAATATCTCTATTCATGATTACTTCAGTGGCACTAATAAACTTATCAGATCAGATTTGGTTAAGGATCTCGGTGTTCTAATTGACTCCAAACTTAGTTTTAAACAACACGTGGACAAAGTTTACCTCAAAGCTAAAGCTAAACTAGGATTTATTAAAAGAATGTCTAAGGAATTTAACGATCCGTATGTGACAAAAGCTCTGTTTTGTACACTTGTTCGTCCCATTTTGGAGTATTGCAGTATTATTTGGTCGCCATTGTATGAAGTTGATATTGCGAGACTTGAATCAATACAAAAGCAATTCTTATTATTTGCTTTAAGGAGCTTACCTTGGGATACTAATAGCTACCAGCGTCCTCCTTACATTAGCCGCTTACTGCTACTAAATATGAAGACGCTTCAGGGCAGAAGGATCTTATTGGATGCCCTCTTTAAATATGATCTAGTGAACAAGAACATCAACTCTGAACATATCTGTAGTAAAATAAATAGAAATACTTCCAACAGGACATTAAGAAATCCCAAATTTTTAGTGGAAAAACATTTTAAATCAAACTACAGCACTAATGAGCCATTTAATAGATGTTCCAGAATATTTAATAAATTCGCCAAATTTTATGATCCTGAAGTATCAAAAATATCATTCAAAAATCGGATATTAGCGGAAATTAAATAAAAATAAAATAAATTAAGCTAACACTAAAATCAATAGTATATCTTAATTTTAAATTTCAACTAAAATTTCTTCCTCGCTCTAACTCTAAAACTTTAAATCTATAAAAATGTTGTCTACTTATTTTGGCAAAATAAATAAATAAATAAATAAAAAATAAGTATCAAATATGCAAACCAATTTATTAATATAGTGCTTGCCATATTTATTTCCCATTTTAATCAAATATGCAAACCAATTTATTAATATGCAAACCCACTTATCCAAAAATAAAAAGATAGTTGATCAACTTCGCACCACATACATTTGGCATAAAATTTCTGAATCGGGAATACTATATATTTCTATTACAAAGATAGTACCAAATATCTGATAACACAAGCTTAACTTCCAAATTAGAGCTAAATCTGTCAAGCCGTTCAAAATATGTGGTCTTAATAACAATTTTGCTAATGTCCTTGATCTGGTATTCACAAATGTTGCTGATAATTTTGTCCTAAATGAGTGTACTCCAATATTAGCATCGGAAACAAGCGTTTTTCATAAGATTTTTAGTGTAAGTTACTTTTATGACGACAAGTTTAAGGTTCCGACTCGTGGTATCGAGAAATACGACTTTCATAAAGCAAATTATGATCAATTTTTTTCATTATTGACACGTGAGTGGAACTTTAATACTGGAGATTTAAACACTGCGGTGGATAGTTTTCACAATAAGCTCTGTGAAGTGTTAGATGAATGTGTACCAAAAAAATTGGTAAAAATCACTAAATCTCCACCATGGTATGATAAGACACTAAACAATCTTAAAAATCGGAAAAACAAGGCACATCGAAAGTGGAATAATTCTAAGCTGAAATCTGACCTATTGTTATTAAACAAGCTTAGACTCGAGTTCCAGATTCAAGAATCCAGATGCTATGAGTAATTTAAAAATAAAACTAGTTTAGATTTAAAAAACGATCCTCGTAAGTTTTATTCGTACATCGATTATAAAAAGAAAACCAGAGGATTGCCGAATAAAATGCATTTGTCTGGAGATGAAGCATCGAACGAATCTGATATTAGGAATAAGTTCGCTCAGTTCTTCAAATCCGTTTATGCGGACAAACTATCATTTGACACAGACAAGTTTGACTACATTGATGTAAATAGCCGGATTCACCAACACGGCTTCATGAGAGGAAGATCAGCTGTCACAAACCTTTCTGATTACACCTCATTTATCTTGTTTGAAATGGAGAAGGGATACCAAGTAGACGCGATCTACACAGACTTCAGCAAAGCGTTCGACAAAGTTGATCATGGCTTGCTAGTTCACAAGCTTCTCAAATTTGGTGTACGTGGTGCGCTTCTGGAATGGATTGCTTCTTATTTGAGAGATCGCAAACAGTTTGTAAGGATTAACAACACTTGTTCAGATTCATTTTATGTTTCATCTGGGGTCTCCCAAGGAAGTCATTTGGGGCCTCTTTGTTCCTCGTATTTATTAATGATCTAACATTTAAACTTCGAAACTGTAACTTCCTTCTGTTTGCGGATGATCTGAAAATCTATATTTCTATCCGAAATCAATCAGATCACTTAACTCTCCAACTTAATATAAATATCTTAGATAAATGGTGCAGAGTCAACGGCATGGTTCTAAATACTGATAAATGCAGTGTCATTTCGTTCACCCGCCGCCGAAATATCTCTATTCATGATTACTTCAGTGGCACTAATAAACTTATCAGATCAGATTTGGTTAAGGATCTCGGTGTTCTAATTGACTCCAAACTTAGTTTTAAACAACACGTGGACAAAGTTTACCTCAAAGCTAAAGCTAAACTAGGATTTATTAAAAGAATGTCTAAGGAATTTAACGATCCGTATGTGACAAAAGCTCTGTTTTGTACACTTGTTCGTCCCATTTTGGAGTATTGCAGTATTATTTGGTCGCCATTGTATGAAGTTGATATTGCGAGACTTGAATCAATACAAAAGCAATTCTTATTATTTGCTTTAAGGAGCTTACCTTGGGATACTAATAGCTACCAGCGTCCTCCTTACATTAGCCGCTTACTGCTACTAAATATGAAGACGCTTCAGGGCAGAAGGATCTTATTGGATGCCCTCTTTACATATGATCTAGTGAACAAGAACATCAACTCTGAACATATCTGTAGCAAAATCTGCAAAATAAATAGAAATACTTCCAACAGGACATTAAGAAATCCCAAATTTTTAGTGGAAAAACATTTTAAATCAAACTACAGCACTAATGAGCCATTTAATAGATGTTCCAGAATATTTAATAAATTCGCCAAATTTTATGATCCTGAAGTATCAAAAATATCATTCAAAAATCGGATATTAGCGGAAATTAAATAAAAATAAAATAAATTAAGCTAACACTAAAATCAATAGTATATCTTAATTTTAAATTTCAACTAAAATTTCTTCCTCGCTCTAACTCTAAAACTTTAAATCTATAAAAATGTTGTCTACTTATTTTGGCAAAATAAATAAATAAATAAATAAAAAATAAGTATCAAATATGCAAACCAATTTATTAATATAGTGCTTGCCATATTTATTTCCTATTTTAATCAAATATGCAAACCAATTTATTAATATGCAAACCCACTTATCCAAAAATAAAAAGATAGTTGATCAACTTCGCACCACATACATTTGGCATAAAATTTCTGAATCGGGAATACTATATATTTCTATTACAAAGATAGTACCAAATATCTGATAACACAAGCTTAACTTCCAAATTAGAGCTAAATCTGTCAAGCCGTTCAAAATATGTGGTCTTAATAACAATTTTGCTAATGTCCTTGATCTGGTATTCACAAATGTTGCTGATAATGTTGTCCTAAATGAGTGTACTCCAATATTAGCATCGAAAACAAGCGTTTTTCATAAGATTTTTAGTGTAAGCTACTTTTATGACGACAAGTTTACGGTTCCGACTCGTGGTATCGAGAAATACGACTTTCATAAAGCAAATTATGATCAATTTTTTTCATTATTGACACGTGAGTGGAACTTTAATACTGGAGATTTAAACACTGCGGTGGATAGTTTTCACAATAAGCTCTGTGAAGTGTTAGATGAATGTGTACCAAAAAAATTGGTAAAAGTCACTAAATCTCCACCATGGTATGATAAGACACTAATCAATCTTAAAAATCGGAAAAACAAGGCACATCGAAAGTGGAATAATTCTAAGCTGAAATCTGACCTATTGTTATTAAACAAGCTTAGACTCGAGTTCCAGATTCAAGAATCCAGATGCTATGAGTAATTTAAAAATAAAACTAGTTTAGATTTAAAAAACGATCCTCGTAAGTTTTATTCGTACATCGATTATAAAAAGAAAACTAGAGGATTGCCGAATAAAATGCATTTGTATGGAGTTGAAGCATCGAACGAATCTGATATTAGGAATAAGTTCGCTCAGTTCTTCAAATCCGTTTATGCGGACAAACTATCATTTGACACAGACAAGTTTGACTACATTGATGTAAATATCCGGATTTTAAATAACATAACCATTACTCCTGATGAATTATTAAAAGAGCTTCTCTTATTAGATGGCAACAAAAATGCTGGACCTGACAACATCCCACCGATATTCCTAAAGAAATGTGCATCAATTTTAGTTTCACCATTATTAGAGATTTTCAACAAATCATTAGCGACAGGAATTTTTCCATATAGTTGGAAGACCTCGTCTATATGTCCGATTTTCAAGAGCGGTGATAGAACCAACATAACAAACTATAGAGGTATTGCAATTTTATCAGCAATCCCTAAACTGTTTGAAAAGTTGATTACAAATAAAATTTATGACCACCTGCTAAGCTCCATCTCCATCCACCAACACGGCTTCATGAGAGGAAGATCAGCTGTCACAAACCTTTCTGATTACACCTCATTTATCTTGTTTGAAATGGAGAAGGGATACCAAGTGGACGCGATCTACACAGACTTCAGCAAAGCGTTCGACAAAGTTGACCATGGCTTGCTAGTTCACAAGCTTCTCAAATTTGGTGTACGTGGTGCGCTTCTGGAATGGATTGCTTCTTATTTGAGAGATCGCAAACAGTTTGTAGGGATTAACAACACTTGTCCAGATTCATTTTATGTTTCATCTGGGGTCCCCCAAGGAAGTCATTTGGGGCCTCTTTGTTCCTCGTATTTATTAATGATCTAACACTTAAACTTCGAAACTGTAACTTCCTTCTGTTTGCGGATGATCTGAAAATCTATATTTCTATCCGAAATCAATCAGATCACTTAACTCTCCAACTTAATATAAATATCTTAGATAAATGGTGCAGAGTCAACGGCATGGTTCTAAATACTGATAAATGCAGTGTCATTTCGTTCACCCGCCGCCGAAATATCTCTATTCATGAGTACTTCAGTGGCACTAATAAACTTATCAGATCAGATTTGGTTAAGGATCTCGGTGTTCTAATTGACTCCAAACTTAGTTTTAAACAACACGTGGACAAAGTTTACCTCAAAGCTAAAGCTAAACTAGGATTTATTAAAAGAATGTCTAAGGAATTTAACGATCCGTATGTGACAAAAGCTCTGTTTTGTACACTTGTTCGTCCCATTTTGGAGTATTGCAGTATTATTTGGTCGCCATTGTATGAAGTTGATATTGCGAGACTTGAATCAATACAAAAGCAATTCTTATTATTTGCTTTAAGGAGCTTGCCTTGGGATACTAATAGCTACCAGCGTCCTCCTTACATTAGCCGCTTACTGCTACTAAATATGAAGACGCTTCAGGGCAGAAGGATCTTATTGGATGCCCTCTTTACATATGATCTAGTGAACAAGAACATCAACTCTGAACATATCTGTAGTAAAATAAATAGAAATACTTCCAACAGGACATTAAGAAATCCCAAATTTTTAGTGGAAAAACATTTTAAATCAAACTACAGCACTAATGAGCCATTTAATAGATGTTCCAGAATATTTAATAAATTCGCCAAATTTTATGATCCTGAAGTATCAAAAATATCATTCAAAAATCGGATATTAGCGGAAATTAAATAAAAATAAAATAAATTAAGCTAACACTAAAATCAATAGTATATCTTAATTTTAAATTTCAACTAAAATTTCTTCCTCGCTCTAACTCTAAATCTTTAAATCTATAAAAATGTTGTCTACTTATTTTGGCAAAATAAATAAATAAATAAATAAAAAATAAGTATCAAATATGCAAACCAATTTATTAATATAGTGCTTGCCATATTTATTTCCTATTTTAATCAAATATGCAAACCAATTTATTAATATGCAAACCCACTTATCCAAAAATAAAAAGATAGTTGATCAACTTCGCACCACATACATTTGGCATAAAATTTCTGAATCGGGAATACTATATATTTCTATTACAAAGATAGTACCAAATATCTGATAACACAAGCTTAACTTCCAAATTAGAGCTAAATCTGTCAAGCCGTTCAAAAGTTATGGCTACATGAGGATATATAAATATATATATAAGAATTATAAATTCAATAAAAGAAAAGTAAAATATAGTAAAATCAAGTGACTTGAATTATAAATTCTATAAAAGAAAAGTAAAATAAAGTAAAATCAAGTGACTTGATTAGAATAAAAAATAGTAACTTTAAATCCTGAATATTTTTTATGCTAACAAGGTAATTTTTTCTTACCACGGCTAGCAGTTGTACTTCCGACATGACCGAACAGATTAGAGTTTGGATCCCAAAAAATTCTATCAAAACATAGCACTACTTTATTCAGATTTCCAAATCCTAGTCGTTGAATCGCAGCCTTTTTCCAATCCGGTAAGGGAGGATCAAATTTTACAGTATTTGTTTGGTTAGAAGATGATGTTGTGGTGGCCACTTTCAGTACTCCTAATGTTAGTGTGCAAAGCGCAAGATCAGCTAAAATAAGAAAAAATATAAAAATTAAATGAGTAAAATATTGTATATACAAAGCCCCAACATTTCAGGATCAAGTATTTTTTTAACTACGTTATTAGACACTTATCGTATAAAGGCGGAAATATGACAAAATGGTATTTTTGCAATAAAAATTAATAAATTTAATTTTAAAAAACATCGTAAGTCTCAGTTCAATAGTTAAAAATATATTATTAAATAAATTGTATAAAATATCATTAATAATGTCGTGATAAAAAGTTTTGAATAATAGCTTTGTATATAGAAATATATAGTACTATCAATCACACGCTTTCCCATGGCCATTTATCAAAAAAAGTCAAATAATAGTACTATATATTTCTATATACAAAGATAATCGGCATACATTCAGAAAATCGAAACATATCTTAATTTTTCCAATATCTCTAAATTCTCATTCTCAATTCTCTTTTACCTGAACTATTTATTATGTATTTTTATAACATTTTGTACAAAGTTCGGATGATTTATATTAATTGATTTAAATCATTGTAAATAAGATTTCAGTTGATAACTTAAAAGAGGTTAAAAAGAAATAAGTAAAATAAACAACCAAAATCATAAAATCGAATCTTAAAAATTAAACATAAAAAAGGGGTTATTGTTTATTCACTTTTATTTAAAAATGCTGTGTCTTATAAAGTAGTTACTTCAGCTGGAGTCGAGCGATATTTTTCTCCATTTGGGGTCAAAAAAGCTACAAAATTTGTTATATTATTGTTATAATTAAAATATGTGATCTTGTTGATTACTCAGAATAGAGTATCGTCTTATTTATCATATTTCTTTTATATATGTATTAATTATATAAAAACAATAGTCATAAAAGTACAAGAGTTAAATTATAAAATAAGTTTAAATAATATAACAGTTTTCAATGTAAAAATTACTCTCTGTTGGCGATATGGCTACAAAAAAACACAGCTATTAAAAGTAAATTTTTGAAATTTGAAATGGCTATAAAACTATTAAAATTTTAAATAAAACATTGTTACTTCGAACATAGGTACAGCAGGTAAGTGCCTTTCGATTTCATGTAAAAACTTTACCCACATCTTCTTTAAGAGGACAAGGGAGCTTATGTATGAAACAAGATACATACCCTCAGCGGGGAAAGGATTGAAGAAATGAGAACTTCGTTTCTTAAATATACTATTTTATACCTTCTCCATAAAAATCAGTCTCATACCTTTAACCCCCTTCATTTTACAAGTGAAGAAATTTTTATGCGACTATTAAAATTGAATTTTTGTAATTTAAAATGGTCATAAGATATAAAATGTGTATATACATTTTATATATACACATTTTATGATTCCCATTCAATTCTACGCGACACAATTCTTCCCAAACAATTCTTCCCAACACAATTCTTCCCAAAACAATTCTTCGCAACACAATTCTTCGCAGAAGTGGTATCGTACTTTCGGGTTATGTACTATATGGAAATATGGAACTGCTATTCACGTGTTATTGATAACTAACAATAATATCGAAGGATGGCATCGAAGTTTTGGAGAATTAATTAATTGTAATCATCCAAATATTTGGAATTTTATAGAAGCTCTTAAAAAAGAGCAAAGCCGAAATGAGTTAATGATGGAGAACTTAAAAAGGATATCTTACAATTTTAACTTTTAATTATTAATATGTTATTGTTATATTTGTTACTGTTACTTTTTGAATAATAAATTAAATTAACAATTTTGCTTGCTATTTTTATTATACAATATATTACTGATTACTAAAACTAAAATTCCTCTAAAATATAATGCTCTTATTATGGGGTAAGTTATAATAAGAATTGTTTTGGGAAGAATTATGTTGGGAAGAATTGTTTTGGGGACAATTACGTTGGGAAGAATTTATTGGAAAGAATTGTATGGGAAGAATTTTATGGTAAGAATTGAATGGATTCCACATTTTATATACCACACTTTATACACATTTTATATATTGCAACCTATAAATTAGGTGGAATAGGTTAGTGGTTATCCAATTCATACAAAATGTTAACCCGCTGATCTTTTTAGGTAGTGGAGCGGGTATATTTAAGAAACAAGCTTTATGCCTTCTGCTAATTAAAAAAAATTAAAAAATAGTTTTTTAATAATAAAATTGTACGGAAAAACCATCCCCTCAACCCCTTTTATGTTATTTAAATTTGAATTTCTATATTTTCAAAATTAATGCATGTTACATAAAAATTAAAATTTTAAAAATTAAAAGGGCTATAAATAAAATCGGCCAGATTTTTGATACCACCCTGTAAATTCTGAGAAAGGTATGTTGTGTGACAATATTCATGCATTTATGTCGTCATTGCCTAAAAACGCATTGCGTGGCAGCGCATTATACTATTTCAAAGTTTAAATCAAAACAATAATAAAATACGTCATCGTATTATAATATTATTGTATATAAATAATGCAAACCATAATGACACACTTAAGTTATTATGTATAAAATGTAGAATAAAGAATATAAATAAAAAAGGTAAATAAACCTAAAGTAAATAAACGAAAGCACATAAGCTTTACTAACAATAATAAAGTATAATGCGTTGTCAGCACAATGGGCAATGGTAACATAATTAATGTATGAATAATTGTTGCACAAATTTTACCTTTGATTAATAAAAAATATTACTTGGAACATTCTAATATTGCTGAGGAAGCAATAAGCACAAGAGGAGACAAGAGGAGAAAATAAGAAAAAGAGGAGAAGCGGCACAACGAAGAGAGGAGATAAAAGAATTACACCGGATACTACGATTGGGATGCAGTCAAGAGCAGGAAGAAATTTTCAACAGCAAAATTAAAGAATTAAAAAGAAAGCAGAGATCGGAACAGCGAAAGAAGAAAACAGAAAAGAAAAAATTCGATAAAAAATTTTCAAATTGTTGTAAAGTAGCGGAAGCAGTGCATAATAATCAATAAAATAAAATAAAACAATATAATCAAATTATTTAAACTTAATAGTAAAAAAAAAATTTTATACAAAATACAAGGATTTTATACAAAATACAAAATAATTATGTTAAGTATTTCAAGTTATTATTCCCAATATTTTTTAATAACAATATTAGAAGAGAAAATTAATATGATCATAGAGAGAGGGAACATAATAATATTTAGAAGATATGATGATTAAAATTAAAAATGTCTTTTAATAAAAAAAAATACAATTAAAAATTTAATATGTTAATTTAGAATAAAAATAAAAATAATAATTTTAACTATATGGAAAAAATACAATTTATTGCTATTATACTTAAATACACAAAATCAATCATACATTTTTTTCTGTTAGAAAATTCTTTATTGCTGCTCACTAATAAAAGAAAATTTAAGCTTTACTTAAAATAAAATCTTTTTGTTCTTCTCACAAAGTTACAAATACACCTTGCTGCATAAACAATACATTAGTTAAAAATACACCTTTTTTTTAAAGCTGCATAAAATAAATGCAATACAAAGAAAACTCTTTAAAGCTTTTGTACATAACATATATGTTATATGCTTAATTAATGAATGAGAGAATTTTTTTTGTGTTATATTCATGTTTATGTATGTGATACAATAAATGGTCGTTTCTGAGAGTATATATGTTTTGTATTGATATAGGCATAGAGAAAAAGGGAGTTTTTTGTTGATTCAATAAAAAGTTGAATGCGAGTTATTTTTGTTATTGAATGTTATTGAGTTTTAAAAATTTCGGTATTATTTTGACGGAAGTATAGGCGTATTTAAAAAAAAATAATAATAACAAAAAATAGTAGAATTTTAGGTAAATTATTTTAATTATTATTTTTGGTACCATTTAACACATGGCACCAACTACTCGCGGACAAAAGAAAATACTAGAGGATTCCACTATTTTACCGGAAAATCTTAATTTTGCGGAATAATCACTGATAAAATCCACACCACAGGGTAATCCAAACAATTTAACAAAGCGAAGACGGTCGGTAACTTTTGCGCCTGAAAATTCAGACGACACTATATCAAACGAAAGTGGGTCGGAAACAGAAATTAATTTAAACGGTATTAATTTGAGTATACGTTCAAATAACGTTAGGAAAAATTCTGAAAGTAATAGAAGAAGAAGGTGCCGTAGGAGGCATACCAGTAGAAAATAATGATTTAAATAAACAAACTTTAAATAAAAAAACTAATGATTTAAATAAAATAGATTGTGTATGCAGGGAGCAATTCCACGTACAAACAGCGGCTTACACATACCTAACGGATTGTGTGAAGATTTAATTCCACAAAACAACGGATCAGGGCACAAAAGTAACCATAGGAGATCAACAAATTTTTTAAACAAGGACAATACGTATGATTTCGGTATGACAGCTTCAATGAATGCAACATTGCCCCTAGAAAAAACGTATAAAACATTTTTTCAGGGAATTCCAACATTTTGCGGAGAGGGAGATCGTATGATACTGGATTTACAAAATTTTGTTGCGCTCCCACATGACGCATACTTCCGGACAGATGAATGTGACCGCGCCGCGGTACATATTAAACCAAATAATTCGAGGAAAATTAAAAGGAAGAGCCGCGGACATTTTTCAGGAGCGAGCAGTAAATAGCCTTAGAGATTTTAAAGCAATTCTGGAAAACGCTTTCATTCCTTATAAGGATTTAACCCAATTAAGGAGAGAAATCGAAGAATACGTGCAGACTCCTGATGAATCTGTGGAACAATTTGGAGTTCGTGTGGAAAGAAAGTTAGGATGTTTTAAAATAGCCGCCAGGCACAAATTTCCTAATGGATTTCAAGGAATCGTACAGGATGCTGAAGAAACGGCTGGGAAAACATTTATCAGAGGCTTGCGATCGGAGTCCATCAAACATTACATAATTTCGCAAAATTGTGCTAATGTTGAAGAGACTCTTACAACAGCGATACGATTTGCTAGGGAATCTTTGGAATTGCTGGGACCACAACAACTGAAAACGCAATGAATGATACTACAAAACAGCTTATCGAAATAATAAAAGAGCTAACACTGAACCGGGAAAATAGAGACAATAGATTTATTAGGCAACAAAACAATAATAGCGGGCAAAGAGTAACCTGTTTTAATTTTGGCAGGGTGGGCCACTACAGCAAAGAGTGCAGGGCACCTCGCAAAACAGGCGCGCCACCAACTAATAATGTACATGGAGAAAATAATTGGGCTCGTATGGAGTGCTATTTATGTAAAAATACGGGACACATTGCAACTAACTGTCCATTTAATAAGGAAAAAGCCTGGGAAGAGGTAACAACACACAGAATCGGCTCATTTAGATTAGGAAACTGCAACTGGTGTCAAAGAGAAGGACATACAGAGTTAACATGTCCAGCACGTCAAAATTATCAAGCTAATCAGGGAAACGAAAGAGGGATGGATTAAAAACCCAATTTTCATCCCGTAGTTTTAAGAAGGAGGGTGTATCAATGAGAAATCGTTACTATGCCGTAGCTATGCCGTTGGACATCACCAACGATGAACAAGTCCCATTTGTAGTAGATACTGGAGCTCAAGTAAATTTATTGAAGAAAGATAAAATTGATGAAGATTTAAATGAAAATGCGTTACTACATGATACAAGCCTGGGAAATTATAGGACTTTGGATTTTTCCATAATGAAAAATAGTAAAAATGATGTTTCAATTCCCTTCTATAATCAGAATAATACGAGTTTTAAAAATAATGCAGAAATAAATAGAGAATTCGAAGAAATTAAGTTACGAAAAATGGAGAGAAATAAGGAGGTTAAAATAAAGTAATTTTTAGTTTTGAAAATATAGATAATAGTAAAGTAAACAGAAATAGTGAATTTAAAGAAAGCGTATTTTTTGGAAAATTAGAGAATAATAAAATAGAGAGAAATGATGAATTTAAAAATAAAATTGAAAATTTTGAAAAAAATTATAATGGTAAAATAGAGAGAAATAACGAGCTTAAAAAAGGAGTTCGTTTTGAAACTGTGAAAATAATGATGAAATTAAAAAAGGAAATTTTGAAAAACGAAAAAAGGATAATAGAATACTGATTAACGAGGAGTTTGAAATGGGTGGAAACTGAAAACCGGAAAAATCAGGAGCTAACCACAGAGCAGCGGATCTTGAACTTTTTCTAGGCAGCGAGATAAAACCAATTTTAACAAAAGAAAATGGAAAAGAACAATCCAAGGAAAATTCATCAGGAGCAGACAACAGTTCTGCGGATCTTGAGAATTTCCAAGGGCAAAATGGGAAATTAAATGAAGAAAATATAAATGTAATTAAAAGAGCGGAGAAAAATATGGAAGAAAAAGGAGAATTATTAAATTAAGTAAAGGACGAAATGGGAAAATTGATGTTCCGGTAATTAATACAACAAAAAATTTTACTGATCATGTTACTGATACAAAATTAGGAGAAATTAAATTAGAAATTAACGATTTGTTTAAAGAAGTAAAAATTGAAAATAAAGCTAATAAAATTGAAGTATATAAGGAAGATAAAAATAATATTGAAGAAATTAAAGAAATAAGAAATGAAGCGAACAATGAAATTCGTAATGAGGAATTGGAAGTATTTAAAGATAATAAAGTCAATTATTATGTTGAATTAAACAAAGTTAATAATAATGAAAATAATCTAATCAAACTCAGTTATTTAAAATCAGTAAATAATAAAGAAGTTGGAAAAGAAATTGAAGGTGAAACCAAAGGATTTGGTTTTTGGAAAGGATTTTTTAATGAACATGAAATACCGGCTCATGTATATGTAAATGTGGTTATTGTTAATAAATTAGAGAATCTACAAGGACAATTATTGAATACCAAAACATTTATGCAATGTTTTGAAAAATACTTAGAAAATAATGAAAAAAAATATAAAAGATATTAATGTACGTACGTTCCCCGTTATAAAACAACGGAACTATAAATACTTCCGTAAATATGCCTAAAAACAGGGTACATAAATAATAAAAAAAAAAAATTATATAGAACAATTATTTTTCGCGATATATCATACGTTAAGTAGAAGTAAATATTTTCAATCGACATTTTCTAAATTTAGATTAGTTTTTTTTTATTAGAAAAAATCAATATTAATGATTTAACAATAGTAAAATTTAGATTAGTTTTTTATTTCGATAGTAATTATTTGGGAAAAAGTTAGAGAAAATCAAATTACTAACAATTAGTTTTTAGCATTTACAATATTAGCATAATATGAGTAATTGGTTTTACTAACATAGGATAGGAGTAAAATGTTTTACGAAGAGCATATGCTTAATGATAGAGAAAATAAAAGTATAAAAAAATGGAGAGAAGAATAGGAATTTTTTGTTTAGATACTTATACTACGAAAATGTCATAAAATAAAAGCTAAAATTTTAAATCTTAAAAATAGAGAGAGAATAGAGAGAAATAACGAGCTTAAAAAAGGAGTTCGTTTTGAAACTGTGGAAAATAATGATGAAATTAAAAAAGGAAATTTTGAAAATAATCAGTATTCTATTATTAGGAGAAATGAAATTAGAAATTAACGATTTGTTTAAAGAAGTAAAAATTGAAAATAAAGCTAATAAAATTGAAGTATATAAGGAAGATAAAAATAATATTGAAGAAATTAAAGAAATAAGAAATGAAGCGAACAATGAAATTCGTAATGAGGAATTGGAAGTATTTAAAGATAATAAAGTCAATTATTATGTTGAATTAAACAAAGTTAATAATAATGAAAATAATCTAATCAAACTCAGTAATTTAAAATCAGTAAATAATAAAGAAGTTGGAAAAGAAATTGAAGGTGAAACCAAAGGATTTGGTTTTTGGAAAGGATTTTTTAATGAACATGAAATACCGGCTCATGTATATGTAAATGTGGTTATTGTTAATAGATTAGAGAATCTACAAGGACAATTATTGAATACCAAAACATTTATGCAATGTTTTGAAAAATACTTAGAAAATAATGAAAAAAAATATAAAAGATATTAATGTACGTACGTTCCCCGTTATAAAACAACGGAACTATAAATACTTCCGTAAATATGCCTAAAAACAGGGTACATAAATAATAAAAAAAAAAAAATTATATAGAACAATTATTTTTCGCGATATATCATACGTTAAGTAGAAGTAAATATTTTCAATCGACATTTTCTAAATTTAGATTAGTTTTTTTTTATTAGAAAAAATCAATATTAATGATTTAACAATAGTAAAATTTAGATTAGTTTTTTATTTCGATAGTAATTATTTGGGAAAAGGTTAGAGAAAATCAAATTACTAACAATTAGTTTTTAGCATTTACAATATTAGCATAATATGAGTAATTGGTTTTACTAACATATGATAGGAGTAAAATGTTTTACGAAGAGCATATGCTTAATGATAGAGAAAATAAAAGTATAAAAAAATGGAGAGAAGAATAGGAATTTTTTGTTTAGATACTTATACTACGAAAATGTCATAAAATAAAAGCTAAAATTTTAAATCTTAAAAAGATTTTTTTTTGCGAAATTGGAGAGAAAAGAAATGAAATTATAAAGAAAAAAAAAGAGAAGATAATTAAAAGGAAAATCATTTAAATTAGTCCAAAATAAAACTATTAAATTTAAATAAACTATTGGCTTATTAGGAAAAAATATTATGTAAAATTAAATTAAAAATTTAATTTTTTAAAAACATTGGGAGGTATACATTATATTAAATTAAATATGTATGTATACATAATATTAAAATGAAATAAAAAAAAATATACATATATAAAATTACAAATTATAAATTATTAAAAAAATACAAATAAAGTTATAACAAAGTTATATTATTGAAAAATTGTGAAAGTAAAAATATATGTAAAATAACATTAAAATTATAATTTGTAATATTTGTATACAATGAGAAAATTTATGATACTATATAATTATATAAAAATGAAAAAAAAAAATATATAAATTGAATTTTTAATATTTTAAACTAGAATTAAGTTGAAAATTTGAGAAAAATATACTTTTTAAAATGAAAAATTGTGAAGAATAAACTTTTTAAAGGAAAAATTGAGAAAAATTATAAAAAAAATGACTTAAATTATCTTCATAAATCATATATATAAAAATTTTAATAAAAATTGGGAAATTATATTATATTATAAAAATACATTATGGAATATTTAAAATTTTAAAATTATAAAATTATAAAAATAAATTATTAAATTATAAATTATAAATTACTATTGTCTTTTTAAAAAATTATATAAAACGAAATTATCAAATTATTTGAAAATGGAAAATTATAATAAAAAATTAATGTACCTAGATTAAGAATTGTTTTATACGTTTTATAATGTTTTTAAATAAAGAATGTTCTAAAAATTGAAAAATTCATATTGGAAAACTCTGAAATACCATTAACTTAAAAAATATAGATATTTTTTATCTTGGGAAAGCGAGGTGTTGTGTGACAATATTCATACATTTATGTCGTCATTGCCTAAAAACACATTGTATCGGCAGTGCATTATACTATATCAAAGTTTAAATCAAAACAATAATAAAATACGTCATCATATTATAAATATTATTGTATACAAATAATACAAACCATAATGACACACTTAAGTTATTATGTATAAAATGTAGAATAAAGAATAAATAAAAAAGGTAAATAAACCTAAAGTAAATAAATGAAAGCACATAAGCTTTACTAATAATAATAAAGTATAATGCGTCATCAGCAAAATGGGCAATGGTAACATAATTAATGTATGAATTATTGTTGCACAAATTTTACCTTTGATTAATAAAAAATATTAATTGGAACATTCTAATATTGCTGAGGAAGCAATATTAGAATATATAAACGGCGCGAAAATGGTATTTCGGAGAGTTCGAATTTAGAATTCTTTCACTGAACAGGTAAAGCCTACAGTAAAGAAAAACTCAATTAAGAACTTTTAAAGTAATAAAACGATAATTAGCGGTCGAATCCATCTGAACACAGGGCGATAGATACTTAAATTTTCTATCTTCCTGTATCAATACTCTCAAATTGACGTATCTAACGCTTACGACAATTCGCTTCTCACACGACGATATATGTATTACATTTCGAGTACTTATTTATTAAAATTTGGTTATAATTTCAAACTATACAACATTGTGAGTTTTGTAAAAAGTATAACTTTTATTTAAATTTTCGTTTTCATTAAAAC